>CAKLNU010000852.1:0-427172 GCA_922788865.1 Poeciliopsis turneri
ATTGCTCATATCAACACCAAGCACACACGTGCACCACTTCGCCAAGCATTGCATGCCTTCAGGTTTGCAGATGTCCTCCACAATCCAGCTTTGTGACCTGTATCCAACAGTTAGGCAAATCAAAGACGGCCTGATGTCTGCAGGGCAGGCCAGCGCTTACAAAATCACACACACTCTGCATGGCCTGTGAATCGAGCTCCGGCGAGAGCTTTTGCGTGTCTACATTTGAATGGCACATCCTGGTTTAAACCCGGGGTTGCGCAATGCCGGAGAAGCGACCTAATCGGCCCGTGACCCCGGCAGACCACTGGCGGCGCGCGCTGGAAGCCGTGTTTGCAGCCTTGCATCTGTTGTTGCCTCAAGTCGCTGCAAGACAGAATGGCAGAAACCCGCCAAACCTCCCAGGCAGCTTGCAGCCGCATATGCAATACCTGCTGGCACTAGCACAAGTGCGCACAAACACATGCAACACAGACATAAGCAACAGCACGCGTTTCCTCTTGTCTGTTCTCCTATTTTATGGACTTTGTTGCAGAGAGAAACTGATCCTTAGCTGCTCCTTTTCCAAACCTTAGATGTGTGTGGCAGCTCTCTTCCTCTATTACTTATTTGGCTGTCGTTCACTCAAGCCCTTGTACACACACTCCTGTGCTTTTTGTTTGGTTTTTTTTCAGGCCAGCACGCACACGGTCTAGACCTTTCACTTTTACCCATCTTTTTTTGATCAAAGCAACACACGGAACACTGCAGCACCGCAGAACACAAGCAACCTGCAAGATGCACTTAGCAAACTCATTGTTTCCACCTCTTTTTCTCATAAATCCGGTTACTTCAACATCATTTTAACTTTGAATTTCCCAAATCCACACTGGGGTGAACACAGGAAAGAGATTTATTTTTGTATTTATCTACTGTATTTGTGACCACATAGTTGCAAGTGAAGACTTATGAATTATTTATTTTTTGGTTTTCAATTTTGGGGACATCAGAAATAAATCTTCTGTCCAAATGAACATATGTGCAAATTTAGGAGAGGGGAAAAAAGACAGAAGTGATTTTACAAATTTTGCGGCTTTGTAATATGCAGAAGTACTAATTGGCCGAATATTCTGGAGTCGACACTGTTAGTGAATTCCCTCAGTTAAACTCTAAAATGAAAGCAGGTTTCAGATTGCTCACTTCATATTTTGCCCGTGTTTATTATTGCGAATGTACATGTGCGTTACATCTGACAATATTACGCTAAACGTTTGACAAATGTAACTTTTTCTATAGGCTCCAAGACGGAAAAGCAGTAAAGTGTGCTCATTTCACTTTGTGCGTTTAAATCAGAGCTATTATGCAGAAAATCAGGGAACTTATGAGGTGAAGTCACAACTTCTAACACATGAATTTAATGAGTCTAGCCATCTTTTATGACTGAGCAACAGCCAATCGTTAGATTCATTCAAGTTAAAATACAACTAGAAAATGGGAACCCAGAACACCTGGTGAATAATGTATTATCAATAAGGATCAATATGACCTATCAAACATAAAACAGCAGCGTTATTTATGAAAAGATGTGCATATTATTACCTATCAGATCATTGGGGTATCAAGGAATCCCAAGATGACAAATCGCAAACATTTAGCTTTTAATCAGATTAAAAGCTAATCTCTTGTTGTTTTATTGGTGTTTCACTTTAATCTCTTAAAATAAAACAACAATAACTAGATTATAGATTGTTATACATACATATATATATATTTAACAGTATTAGGATTAACTAACTTTTTTCTTAATGAATTCCTATTTCACATTTTTGTTTTAAATTACTAAACAAACATAATTGCGTGATTTTTTTTCTTGTATTAATCAATTACTGCGCTCTACTGCGAGTGTTTCATTACATACTGACATTAATTACAATTTTTAGAAGAAGTTTTTTTTTGTTTGTTTTTTTTACAATTTTGGTGAATGTTTGTTTATGTTTGTTGTATTTATAGGAATAAAAACAAGATTTTCACCAGAAAGGTTTTTTTTCTTTCTTGGGTTGAACAATATTCTGTTTACCATGTTCCAGATGAAACTTATTTTTGTACAAAGTTACAGTTTTCAAACACATGACTGGACCAAATGTTATAATCTTCAATATTAAGATGGTTCTTTTGCTCGTCTGTCACCGTGTCAATTTGTTTTTCTTTTTTTGTTTTTCTAACCACATATCCAAAATGTTATTTTTGCATGTTACAAAAATAACATGCAAGATCTGGAGGTTTCCTCAATATTTATGAAGTCTTCATTTACCGACTGCGTCAAAACAACGGGGCAACTCAAAACCTACTTCCTTTCTTGCTTAAAAATGAGAGAATGACACACAAATACAGGCTACAAACACTTTCATAGTGAGAATATAGGCTTACTTTTTCCTGATGAAGACAGAGCTCACTTTGACAAGAAACACTGAGGTGTTTCTGTCAATCGTGGGAAACAACAGAAGTGAGGATCATAAAAGTTATCAAAATAATTTGCTGTTTTTTTTAATTGTCAGTATTATTTCTCTATGGACCAATTTGTGTCTCTATTAAAGCTGATGATCATATCAATAATATTTGAAAACTCCCCAAACTGAGTCTAGAATTTCTGCTTTTTTGATTCAAACAACTTTTCCACAGCTGCTTCAACGAGAGCATTAATGAACGCTGCTTTCAAAAAATGATTGAACTCCATCTTTTTGTACTGTTTAGCAGCACTGTTGGAGTGATAAACATGGCAGTTATAATGATTTGATGACGAGTGACTGTAATTTTAAGGCAAGAGGCGCTGCAGCCTGTACAGAGTCACAGCACGAGAAGACTGTGTTGAATCTGATTACTTTTATCGTTTCCACCATAAATGCCACAAAACAATCATGGTACAATCACAGGATTTTACACATCTTGCACGGACAAGCCTTCTCAGTAAAATCCATTGAATTTGTAAGAATAAAGAGAAATTTTCATTTATACTAATGAACTTTTTAGAGCACATGTGCCAAACTCAAGGCCTGGGGGCCAAATCTGGCCCACCTTAGTTTTTTATGTGGCCCTCTACACTCCAAATTACATCCAATACATTTTTCCAGTTGTTCATAAATCTGCAAAATTCACACAGAATCAAAAAATTATTTTCTGATTTTACTGCAAATTTTCTCAAAATTGGTCAAAAACATCAAGTTTAAATGACAGCTGCCTCAGCTTTACTTGATGTCAAGTTACAGTCCGTAACTGACATAGCGAGTAATAAAAAGTGACATTTATCAGTAGTGCAAATATTATAACAATTTCTTACTGGTATTTCTAAATTGGCACCACAAAATCTGTAATTTTTATTGCAAAATTTAAAAAAAACACAAAAACAATAAACAAAATCATGAAGGAACTGCTAAATATTGATATTTTAACTGTTTAATTGGTTTTATCAATATATTCTGGCACAACCAGCCCTTTAAGAACATTCATATTTTTAATATCGCCCAAAATGAAAATGGGTTTGACAGCCCTGTGTCAGAGGAAGGTTTTGCGTGATGTGTTTTCTGGCAGCATGTGTCAGGAGCATATTCATTGCATCACCGCACTCAGACGCGCCAAACCGCTACAAATGACAAACTTGAATGGCGTCTGTAACCAGAGCTCTATCGCTAAGTATTCACTTGTGCGATCAAACATCGAAATTAATCCGACTTTTTTTGTTCGCCTTCCTGTTAGTCCCAATTGGAGCCGAACCTCCAGAGCCGGGCCCGGGGCTTCTGGGGGCTCGCCGTCAGCGCAGCGGTGTGGTGCTCTGATGCAGACAGATATGATTGGTTCAGGTGTACAAACTGTCATAAAGGCTTCATTGTGCAGCCGAAGAGCCGAAGCCTGTCGGAACTTGATACATGTGTTCCCTATTGTGTCGAGCAAAAAAGGGGGCCAGAGTTCGGCTCTGGCAACCATTATTTGAAAAAGCTGAAATAATTTAAAAAACAGTGAACAGCAGGTTGCTGCAGCTCGTTTTCGATTCTGCAAAAAATGCGGAAAGGCTTGAAATTCTGACCAACATAATGAGCCACTGGCAGCTTTTGGAGCAGGAGTTGTGCATACACATTAAAACAGAAACTAGTGCATACCTGTGAACAACTTTCAGTAACTTGAAATAGCCTGCATTGGTATTCAACCCACCTTTCCTCTGATTCCTTCTCAATAAAAACAAGTGTAGCCAACTGCTCTCACATGACACCTATTCCCTAAAAAGGGGTTAAATTCAGCATAAATCCAGCTGTTATATTGCAGCGCAATGAGGTTTGTTAATATCAATATAATGTTGAGATAAATACAAAGCAGTAGAAGAAGAGAATAGTTTAGGTAAAAGCAGATGTGTGTGTGTTTGTGTGTGTGTGTGTGTGTTGGAATGGCCCAGTCAAAGTCCAGACCTAAATCCAATTGAGCTTGAAAACTGCTGTTTTCTGCCTCCCTCCATCCAATCTGACTGGGCTTGAGAGATGGAGACCTACACCAAAAGACTTGCCTTACTGCCCCAGTGGAGCCAGGAGGGGTTGAATTTAAATTCAATGCTTTCCGATTTTGATTGTAAAAATATTTGAAAATCCACTATTGTAGTCCAATCTGAAAAAAAACAAAAAACAAATACGCATGACTTTGTCTGTCACGTCAAATCTAAATGCATCAGAAAGTAGGTAGAAAGTCAAAATGTCCAGAGGCATGTGAAACCCTTCACCAGGCTTGATTGACCTCATGTGCATAATTTGACCCCGTCTCCCCCCCCACCCGCTGCCTTTCTCTGATTCCCAGGCTTACTGGCTCCCACTATCCGGCTGCACCTGCTGCTGGAATCCCAAGCATCTTCATGAGGGCTGATAAAGACTCAGTGATGACAGAGAAACTGAAACTCTCTCCTCCGGCCCGAGCCGAGGGAACAGAGGCAGACCGGTACCTTTCAAGACCTTATAAGCAGATGAGAAGCAACTTGGTATCAACGACATGAGGGGAAAACGCAGCTCTGCTTTTGACAGGAGAGCCCGTGCGCCTTGTTGTTCCCACTCGTGAACCCCCACAGCCACCCACCGACTGACGGCTTTGAAATTCAGACACAGCTTGAGACCCCACGGGGTCCCTTTACTCACCTGGAATGATGCCCCAAAGGTCCGCCGGAAGTCAACAGATGTTCTGGTAGTTTCTTGAGAAAGGCGACCAAAGAAGCGCGCGCGCGCGCTCCGCAGAGAAAAAGAAAGAGGAGGAGGAGAAGAAGAAGAAAATAGTTTTTCACGCTCAGGTTGTCTCCATGTGTCCGACTCGAGGAGCAGGTGTGAAAGCAAGTAAAGCCGGCAGGACTCGGCGGCCGCGGAGCCTCGACTGTCTGACGGAGAGAAACCAGAGAGGCAGACGGAGCGCGGAGGTGGGCGGGCTGAGCTCAGATGGAAATAAGCTCTCTGCTGCTTTCTGCTGCTGCTGCTGTGAAAGGAAGAGCTCAACTCCTGCTGCTGCTGCAGAGCTCAGACCCGGACAAACTGGCCAAAGCCTCCTCACCTCCGCCTTCAGACTGAACCGCGAGTCCAATAAGGTTTCATTTGTCCCAGCGTGACCTCCGTGTTTTTACCCCCCTGAGCTGCGCCGTGTAAACACCAGGAGACTCTTCAGTGTTTCCATCGAGCTGCACGCTTTGGTCCCACGGTTTACTTCTGAGAGAAACAATAAAAACAACCACAGGCTCACAGAGAATGAGCAATGATCCAATTATAGCCCGAGTGTCATTTAGAAGATGGTTGAACTGAATCACTTTCTGAATCGTGACTAAGTCTGCTTTTCACTATCAGAAGTTTTTCTTTTTTTTTTTTTTCTTTTTGTTCTTTTGAAGAGGTTGGTTTTAATCTGGGTTTATGTAAAACCCCCCCTGTCAGATCAAACGCCTGTTTCTTGCCTGTAAGTGATGAACAACTCAGCATTAACTGAGATTAATGAACTTCATCACACCGAGATCCTTATTTTTATGCTGCCAACACTAATATACACGTATACAGGTATAAATGTGTTTGCTTATTTTTTTATATTTTTCTTTAAGTTTATCATTTAAAGCGTATTTTATTATTATTATTATTTATTTTAGTGTACATAAGTGGGAGTTTGTTGCAGATTTTTCTCAAAAATGTCCTTATTTGTACTAAACAGCTGCCTCAGCCTTAATTGGTATCAGATTGTGGTCAATGGTCTCTACAGCCAGTAATTTTACCATCATAAATAAGTGCAAATATTTCCAAGTTAGTCCCACAAACACATTGATTTTATTGGAAAAACAAAACAAAACAAAACAAACTAAAAAAATATCACAAAATCCTCTAGCGACTGAAAAGATGTTCAATAATATTACTTAATTTTAAGAATTCAATGATATTTTAGCAGTTTGTGAGCAAGTCTCATCAATACATTCTGGCCCTTTAAGTCCCGATTTGGCCCAAAGCAAAAATGATTTGGCAGACACCAACTCTGCAAAAAAAGCTGATTCTGAAATCAAAGGGATGGTTCCATTTTTTTAGTATTATTATTGAGGATCAGTCGGGTGATTATTAGTAATCAGTATCTTACAAGCAGCAGGATAGTCTCTGAACATCCCCAGTTTGAAGAAACAAAGCTTGGTTCTTTCAGGAGAGCAGTGGCTGTTTTCCATATGTTTTCCATACGAGGCCCTGCTGATCTGAAGCCATGTGGGTGACACGGAGGCGCCGCCAAACAAAAAAGCAGTCTGTCAAATTAGCTTTTTATTACTTGTTTGCGTCCAGTCACTCGCGCTGAAGTTTTGGTTTCGGATCTGAGCTTTCCGACTGCATGCTGAATTAAAGGGATTATTTGTCTGGTCTGCATTCGATCGTCTCCAATTTCAAATATAAATAAAGTGTTTGAACCAGAGCTCCCTTGATCTACTGTCCTAAATGTAAATGTTTTTTAATTATTAACATTTTTAGCATTACAACCCTCTTATATGCATGAAAAGCACAAGCATCTAGCGACTTATGTTTCTACTCGTTGATGACATTTTTCTTTCTTTCTTTTTTTTTAATCTGATTTGATTTCTTTCCCGCTGGTTTGCCGACCAGGTTTGATGAATGAAAGAGTGTTATTTAGAGAACAAGGGGCGGTGAAATACTTGCAAAAGCGTCCCATATATCACATCCTGACTGCACCAACTTAAGCAGTGGTGTCAGAAAACACAGGCTGGCGTATTGATCACGCTCTCTGGAATTACGTTCCTGAAGTCGTCCAGAGATCCAGCAGATCTCACGGGCAACAAGAAGTGGCATGTTTGCTTGGGCTGAGTAGTTCCGCAGGGACCTCTCCTTGTGATCACTCCTAGCAGTTGTGCAGGTCCCAGCAAGATACTCCGTCGGCACATTAAAACCAAACCTGGCCATTCTACTCCGCCCTGATCTTGTCCAACTTAAATCTGGGTTTTGTTGTTGCTAAGATATCCGGAGGAGCGGCTCATAGTTCAGAGGTGATGTCCTCTTAAGGACAAACATGAATAAAAACACAGAGGAAAATACAAAGTCTGTCTGTGCCTTATGTACGCTGAGTTGGTTGCTGATTTATGATCAAACTGAAGAAACTGAAGTTCCCACATCCTCAAACCAGAGTCGGATTGTAATTTACTCTATTACATTTACTCAAGTAATGTTTTTTGAAAAATGTTATTTTTGGGAGTGTTTTTACTTCTACCTGAGTAACTTTATTACGACGTATTTCTACTCTTATTTAAGTAAGATTTCTGGATTCTCTACCTAATGTGAGTAACTTCACGAAATAAAGAACAAACATGTTTTACCCAAAAATTCACCAGACACACACCTGCAGTTTTTTATTCAAGTTTTATGTTTTTTATTGAAAGAAACTGAATTGGAAAATGTTTTGTTCTGCCTATGTTTTGTTACTTATATGAATTAATGTCATTTTGGTCCTGAAAATACCAACATTTCCACTTATCTTTGGATTTTGGTCCATATAATTATGTAATTTCTAAATATTAAATGTCAATTTGATCAGTAATTGCTTGAGTAGATTTTTTTTTCTTTTTTTTTTTTTTTTACAAAATGCTTTTTTATTTTTACTTGAGTAATTTCTTGGATGGCTTTTTTTTAATTTTTTTTTTTTTACTTATAATGAGTAAAAATAATTTTGAAGTAGTGCTTCTCTTACCAGAGTACATTTTCTGGGTAATCTGTCAACTCGCTCAATACCAACCTGACTAATTCATCTCACGCCCCGAGACTACGACTTCCCTGCCTGTCGAAATTACAAAGTCATCTGGAATGCTGGAACGCCGCTCGTTCAGACCTACCTCAGCCGCATCTTCAACTTCTTTCCCACCATCTGTAACCAGTAAAACAAGAACCAAATATTTACCTCTAAACCATGTTAATCTTGGTCTTTCTTTGCCAAAATCTCTTCCTGGTCCCTCCTGGTTCAGACCGGTGACTCTCAGTCTGTCTGTAAATTTGAGTTGGTGAAACTCTAAAAAATAAATGAGTTGTTCTCATCAAAACAGCCAGCCATGGCAACATCTACAACAAATTGCCGAAGCCACAAAACACGATATCTGTGTCACTGCTGAACCCGTTAGCCGTGATGACTAATTGTACAAAAGCTGCATATTTGGCAACACGTGATTTATTGTGCAACAATCAGCTGAGAGGAAAATAATTCTATAAACCCTCAAATGTTATTCTTACGTTCAGGAAGTGAGCTTTGCCTGCGTACTTCTAGCCTTCCTGCATTAAAATACGATGAGTCAAGCGCTTACAAAGAACTGCTTCACTACATATTTATCCCGCTCTATAAATGGCAACATTTAAACATTTCAAAACAAAAGATGACACATTTTTGATGTTTTTTGTTGTTGTTTGGTTCTATTATTTGCACTGTGTAAAATCAACCTCTGTTGCATGGTGTACGCAACAGAGGTTGAACAGTGATGCTCCGTAAAATCAAAGTGTGTAGAAAGTATTAAATTATAAGTGATTAATTAGTTTAACGATTCTCTACAGCCAAGAATAAAATGACTTAGCAAACTCTAAGTTATTTTAAATTATTTTAATATTCATCAGTTAACCAGTTTTAGTGGTAGTCTCAAATTAATAAGTTCCATAGATAAAAAAAATATATATATATTTCCTTCATGTCCTGCTGGGTACATGTTGGTCTTTACAGGAGCTGAAATGTACAATATATTTTTCTGACATCAGTTGCCTGGAGGAAAATGTGTTGAAAATACTCTAGGTAAGAGTTTTATGACAAAAAATAAAATAAAATGTTCTAATATAGCAAACTCTGTGGACTGGTTATGATATCTACGTAGTTCAAACCTTTTCTGTCCACCCACTGCTTGACCCTAGTGAGTAATGCAGGCAGGATGGAAGAGGAGGTTAGCATCTTGTCACCATTACAACCATTAGGTGTTTTTAGCTCATGCTAACAGCAGTTAGCATGAGCTAACAACAGTTAGCATGAGCATCTAATGGTAACAGTGTTATGAATTTTAAAGACTGTCCTGAAAGGAAGTCAACCATATATTTGTTGGTGTGACGTGTTGGTGACAACAGCTGAATTAAAGCTATTATTTATTGCTGCTGTGGAGAATAGCGTGTGCGCTTTTATACGTTTTAGTCGGTGCATAAATCACTCGGCGGCGCTATTTTATTTAAGTCGAAAATTTAAGTCGAAAGCGGAACTGATGTCATGTCATGTGAGCGCAGTCCGGACATGTTTAAAACGCGCACTGTCACTGTTTACCTTCCGCTGTAGCGGAAAGGCTGACGATTATTTAAGAAGAAAAAAAAAATGTATTCTCTCGGTTCCGAGAGTTTAATTAAACAAGCGAGGTAAGGACTCGGAAAGTGTGGATTTTATTCAGAACCTTTTGCGACTTTGCTACTTTGCTAGCAGAGCTAAAAACCAGTTAGCCCGACTTGGACTTCCTTGTTTGTGGTCAAGTTTTATTTTGTTTTATTACGTTTTAATTATTAATGCTGCTAAAACCCGAAACGTATCTTTTATCGTTTATGTTTTATGTAGCCATTAAAACCGAGGCTGTCTCTCACAGCAACAAGAAGCGGTCAGATGGAAATAAGCATCTTGTTTACTATGTAAAATGTCAAAAAGTGACTTAACAGTGAAATAAGATCTGGTAAGCGAACACCCTGGGAATGCCATTGTAATGTCAGTTGTTTTGAATACTTTGAGTAGTTATTTGTGTAACACGGTGCAGAAATACCCCCAAATTATTTGACTCAAAAAGTGAAAATTGGTGTAATTGTATTTTTGTTTCAAGTATTGACCCTTTGCTTGTTGCACTTGCTATATTTAAGCACAATATGGATAATATTTTGAGATTTGGAACCATTTTTACCCCGAAAGAGTCTTAAATCAATGAGTTTGTCAATTGCTAAGAAAAAAAACAACAAAACAGCAAGGTAAGGAGAACAAAGCACAATAACACTTAAAAAGATTCCAGGAAACAAAGTGTTAAAAATGAATGAGCTAAAAGTAACATTTACAAAAAAAAGTCACTTCATCACAAT
Organism: Poeciliopsis turneri; assembly: GCA_922788865.1. Lineage (NCBI taxonomy): Eukaryota > Metazoa > Chordata > Actinopteri > Cyprinodontiformes > Poeciliidae > Poeciliopsis > Poeciliopsis turneri. The sequence goes on from CAKLNU010000852.1 coordinate 10,587, forward strand.
AATGAGTATCCTTTGGGAAATGATCATGTTTTGGACTGAAAATGAGTTAAACCCCTACAGGGAATATTAACAGTCCAATGGACGTTTAGCGATATGTCAAGAAACTAGACGTGGTTCAAGACTTTTTGTGCAGCGACGTGAGATGAAGCCTCGGCTGTTTTGGTTGTTTTCCAGGGAGATTCAGGAGCCTGAGCTGCGGAAGTTTTGCGGCCGCCTCGTGAAGCTGCTTCAGCTCAAGGAGCTCGGTCACGAGGCGCTGGACTCGCTGCACAGGCTACACCTCATCCTGTCCGCTAATAAATATGCCCGAACGTAAGAGGCCCTCCTCGTGATCTTGATACTTTTTTTTTTTTTTTTTTTTACACATATTTTTATTCTAATAACTTTTTGCAATAAAATCAAAGTGTTTGTGGGAATATTTGCACCTATTTATGATGGTAAAATTACTCGCTGTAGAGAGCATGGACCATAATCTGATACCAATAAAGGCTGAGGCAGCTGTTTAGTACAAATAAGGACGTTTCTGACAATTTTTGACACATGTGCTCTAGAGTTTACTATGAAACTCTTTGTCTTCTTCTCTGATTAACGCTTAGCATATTTAACTTGTACTTTTTTTGTTGTTTTTGTTATCTTTACTACTCTGTTGTTTCTGTTGCCATCAATCAAAGGCTGCCCTCAGATCTCCGACAGAGGCTGCTGTCGCTCCTCTCCTCACCCGCAGAGCAGCTCCAGGTGCTGAGCTCCGCTGTGCTCAGGGAGACGGCGCCCTCTTCTGGTGAGGAGCTGAACAACATCCAGGAGAACGTCAGTCAGCTGAACACGCATGTTGCCGCTCTGCTCGTCTCGCAGGTTTGCAGGAGGATAAAAAAAACAAAAAAACATATGCTCAGAATTTAATTTCATTTGTGAGTCATTCCAACTGTTGCTGAAATGATTAATTGGATTAATCGCGATTAATTGATTACTAAATAATCGATTAATTAATCGACTAATCGTGAACTGTATTAATCCGACCGAAAAAAAAAGGCCAGTTGCTAAAAGGACAACATAATCAAAGCAGTAAATAAGCTTATATCATATATTTTGCGTTTAAGATAAAAACAAAACAAACTTTCATGCGTTTTACCCAGAATTCCTAGAGGCGAAGTTTCAGCTTCATCTGGTTCAAATTCTGTAAAAAAAAATATAAAAAGGACTTCTTAACACCTTTTTCTGTCCAATTAATCAGTTAATAAAATAAATAAACACATACATTAACAGGTCAGCCCTACACTGTTGATGTTCAGTCAAGCAGAAAGGTTTCACATTTTGATGTAGAAGTAATTTTGTCTCTGCAGATGCATCCTTTGCTACAAGTGATTCACTAAACAGAAGGCTGTCAATGCATTTTAGGCAATAAAATGTTTATTTTCCTATTTAGAAAATGTATCAATTATTTATCTATTTGCATTAATGTATTTCTAACTTTGCATAAGAAAAGCTTAAGTTAAGAAAATCTGCAGAATGTGGCAGTTTTTAATTTGATTAATCAATTAATCTTCATAGTTGTTGATCAACTTGTTGATGACTGAAGTGGCCGATAGCTGAGGCCTTAATTTGTTTTCCCCACTCTGCTTCGGCTGGAACAGGCCAGATCCAGGGCGGATTTGAGCAGCCTCTGCGCTCGGCTCGTTCACGGCCTGGAGGGCCGTCCGTCCGACGGGCCGACTCGCTCGCTCACATTCACGCTGCCGGTGCTCCACAGCATCCTCAAGCTCAGGCCAGAGAGCCTCACTGAAGGTAACCAGCGGACGAAAAGAGCCTCCTCGGGACTCTGTGTTTTAACTGTGTTTCTTTTTCACCTCCAGAACACGTCACCATCCTGAGTAAAAAGCTCGTCGACTGGCTCCGCTACGCAAGCATCGTGCAGGGGGGTGGCGCCTCCTCGGGAGGGTTCTTCACAGGACCCAGGTCCCGTCAGGTGAGCGATCCGGACCCAAGATGTCCCCCAGCGGAAAGTTCTGACAACTTCGTGTTTCAATCCATGTTTTGTTTGCCTCAGCCTTTGCCCACAGCAGAGCTGGATGGCTCGGTGTCGGGCGACTTTTTCACCGTGCTCTGCGTGGGCCAGGGATTCACGGAGGACCAGTGGATGAACGTCTATTCGTTTTCCATGCTGCGCCGCTGGCTCCTCACCTACCACTCTGTTTCCAGCGGAAACGGCACAATGGACGCTGGTATGACCACAGTTTGTCATCTTCCCGCCACAAACTTCAGCGTATTTAAGTGGAAGTTGGGCTTTTATGTCAGATCAGTAACCTTAACCCTAAACCAAAGTCCCTACCTTGAAAATGGGGAAAAAGTTCAAAGACCAGGGATATTTTTACAAGGCACCAAAAATGTGCCACTGATGTTTTACTGCTCAGCGTTTGAAACTTTAAAGAACAGACATGTGCTAACCAAATGGGACTTTGTTCTTTGTAAAAGAGCCTCCTCGACCCATGAATCACAGAGGTGACTCAACCTTCACATCGCTCAAGTGAAACAACCTGCCTTTTTGTTTTGTTTTGTTTTGTTTTGGTCATCTCCAGCAAACAGGGTACAGCTCAGGCTCTCCCTCTCCCACTCCTTTTCCAATGGTAAGACATGAGGACTCATGGGTCTTCGGTGCATGCCTTCACGTCTGAGAATCATTAACTCAACTAAACTCCCAAAACGTTTTCTCTAGGCGGCTCACCACGTTTTGAAATGCTGATTAGTAATCCCAGCTGCACTTGGCCCTAACAAACAATCCCTAGCAAACGCACTGCTAGCTTCTCATCTCTAACCTCCTCTGCCTCTGCTGTCCATGTTGGATGATCTGCAGTGATTGCAGTTTCTTTCAAAGAATGATGTACTAACCGTTTCATACCCCTGGAGGCAAATATATGTTACATGTTTAAGTGTTTTTCTTTGTGAAAAATTAACTTTTTTAGCTTTGCGTTAAAGATGTAGCATTTAGGTGATGACGGTAATGCCTGTTTAAACTTGCAGTACTCTGCGCATCCTTAAAAATTCTTCAATTCTAGAATGTAATTTTTAAAATGTCTTAAATTGTATTTAAAAGTGCGTGCTGGCTTTACATACCTTTTACATTTCGTCGTGGCAAAACTATTTAATCTTACATATTATACGTATTTTTTTTATTATTTATTTTTTTTTTTTGCCTTTTTTTTTGTTAAATATCAGTTTTAAAGATTGAAGAATTTTGTTTCAACAAAGTGTTTAACTTTGGAGGAAAATAAAGCGGGAGAAAATGATGAGCGCACGGATCCAAAGGAAAATGGAGGCACAGCGATACTGAAGCAGGGAAAATGATTTAAGGGAATAATAAAACGTTGCACTAATTTCTTCCTTTGTAACTTTCCATTCTTTTTATTTTTTTGTATTTTGGCAATTTTCTTTTGTATGTTCTGTCGTGACACGGGTCTTAAATTCAATTCATAATTATCTTAAAAAGTCTTAAATTTAAGTTGGGAGAAATCCTGAAATAATTAAATCTTTGCATTCGATTGTCCGGGAATCCCATCACTTTAGGCATTTTTCATGATGCTTGTTCTTGATTTTATTTTATTTTTTTAGCAGTTTTTTTTTCTCTATGTGTTTGGTTGTGATGTATATACTGTATGACTAAAAAGTAGCTAAATAAACCAAATTTTAGGGACATTTAGATCGCCTATGATTGGTTGTTTTTATTGTAACAGTTGAGACAGAAAATATGTGGTGTGGCTTGCAAGTATGTTTTTATCCATTAAATGTGATCAGATTTGATCTCATTTTAGCCACAAACTTCAACACATTTTTTCACTCTATGTGACAAAATACAAAGTTGCTCATTACAGAAAGGAAATGCATAAAAAAAATTGTTTTTATTTTTGCTCCGCTTGCAAAGTATTTCAACTTTCCGCTTTTCGTTATTTGTTTGTTTTCTGGGTCTCGATCCAAGTGGATCCAAAGCCGTCCAATCCAAGCTGCTTTTCTTCCCAATCTAAAATCCCTGACCGTGCATGTTGCAGATGATCGGTCAGAAGTGGACGGATCAGTGGTTTCCATGGTTTCAGCGACGTCCTCCTCCAGCCGCCTTCTCCCCCCAAAGGAGCGTCTGAGAGAGAAAGCGTTCCAGTACTGCCAGCGCCTGATCGAGCAGTGCGATCGCAGTGAGTGAGCTCCTCCAGGAAATCCTCCTTTTTCAGTTCGAATCGTTGAAGCACGTGAGGCTGAACTCCGGTGTGAATTTCTCTCTTCCCGTCAGAGGCCCAGAAGAAGTCGGACACGGAACTGCAAAAAGCGGTGAGATTTTGAAGGTGTAAAAACATGAAAAGACACAGAGCTGGGCGATAACTCTCCTTCATTGATCTTTGAAGATTTAATTTTTGGAAAATCTGGAATTTATCTATTTTTGTCACCAATGAGCCCTTTGGGTTTCCATAGATCAGAGTGAAGTCAGCCCGTCCTTCATAGGAATATTCACAAAAACGCATCACACCACTGCTGTTTGTGTGCTGACTGGTTCCTCTGTTAGTGCATGGTGGAGGCCGTGTGCATCCTGGACTGCGTGTGCGTCGAGGACCCCTCCATGATCTTCCGCACCTTCCCGTCCATAAAGGCTCTGTTTGGTCGGCTGAGCTCGGATTTGTCGTACGCCAGAGTCCTGTTGCCCATAGCGCAGTTCTACCTCAACCACGGTGAGCGCTGACTGACGTTTACTGCACATTAGAGTTTTGACAACTTTCTACTTTTTGATTTGAGAGCCTGCACAGAAACCACAACGCTTTTTTATTTTTAATACGATGGAAAATTCACCAACAACCATGAAATTGTTTATATGAAATTGAATAACGGCAGACGTGACCCTGAATGTGTGTGAAATGCAGGTGAAATGGCGGCCGTGGACTGCGAGTGTGTGTGGAAGTTGGTCTTCGGCCGCTTTCCCGCAGAGCTCTTCAACGACCCTTTCCTCGCCCACGAGCTGCTGCGCTTCCTCCGGCAGAACCTGGACAGCCTGCGGCTCCGAGCTCCTCAGTTCATACGATTCCTCCCGAACCTCCTGAAGGTGTCGATCCAAAAAACCTTGGGCATTCTGAGTACTGCTGCGTGGATCCCTGCTCACTTTCTGACCCCTTTTGTGCGTAGTTCTTAGCGTGGGATAGCCCAGCGGTTGTGGATGACTTTGTGGATCTGCTGCCCTCTCTGGTTACTGAAGAAACTGCGGTGGAGATGCTTCACACGCTGCTGGACCTGCCGTGCCTTTCTGCTACCCTCGTCTTGCAGCTCAGGTCCACAGACGCACAAACGCGCTCAACGCTGGTTGTTTACCCACGTCTCACTTGTTTCTCTTTGTGCCGCAGGTCCGTGTCTTTGCCCATCTCGGAGTCGAGCAGCCGAGGCCTGCTGTCGCTCGACGCATTTCGAAACCCCGCGTTCAGAGGACTTTTCCTCTTCCTGCTTCGAGTGGAGACGGGCTCAGGTAGCGATGGACTCAAAATATGTTGGGAATTCCTTCACCACACTCACGTAATCCAAGAGGTAATCCTAAGTGGAGCCAGTTGATGCAGAAATAAAGACGGCAAGCCCATACCAGAACGGGAAAGAGAGAACGGGTCCAAACAGAGTTCAGCGTGGGACGTAAAACGCCCTTTCTGCGGCTCCGGTTTGAATCATAAACAAGCTTATTGTCAATCATTCAACTTGAGACTTTCCCATTTTATGTTTCATAAATATGTCCAACTGTAGAATTATAAGAAGCCCACAATTTTCTGTATTTAATGCAACCAAAACAAAAATAATGTTCAAATTTAATTATGCTTTTTTTTTTTTTTTTACAAATTCACCATTTTATGACAAATTTAGCCCTTTATGTTATGAAAAGATGATTGACCCTTTTGATGTACGAGAAAACTCATGTTTTCAAGGAAATTGCCGCTTATAAATCAATTGCCAGTTGATCAGATTGACTCGATAATGGCCGTCGTCGTTTTCAGGATTTGTTTTACCAGTGCTCGGTAATAACGTTTCGTTTTTTTTTTCCCACTGGAATCGAACTGACTTCGCCTCTCTTCTCAGGTCACACCATCGACCGGTTGAGCACGCTCCACGACCTGCTGGCCGAGGCGGCCGACTGGCCCAGAGTGGTGCGCTGCGCCCAGGTCGTCCCTGTGCTGCTGCACATCTATTTCAACACGATTGTTACGGTAGGGGACAGAGCGCCTCCCGAGTCAAACATTCGGAACAGGCGGAATGACGTCGTCGTTGGTTTTCAGGTGGCCGAAGAGAAGCTGCTGGCTCACCTGATTCTGGTGATGCTGGAGAGGAGCGGCCTCCTCCTCGCCATCCCCACGTACAGCAGAGAGATACACAGGTGCAACAGGAGACGTTCCCGTAAAGGCTCCGTCTCCGTTTCCCCGCCCCCTTTTTCTCACCCCGTCTCTCGTCGCCCTCCTGCAGGGTGTTCAGCTGCCACCTGCTGAGGCTGTGCAAGCTCCGCCCCTCTCTGGTGGTGGACCAGTCACACGTGCTGCTGGAGTTTGCCGGGACGACGGCGAACGTCTACAGCAAGGAAGAAGTCTACACTCACGTGGTAAAGAAAAAAAAAAGATCAGTTTTGGTTCAGATTGAAAACTTTTCCAATAATGTTTTTTTTTTTAAGACAAAAAATCACCTATTATAGCCACAAAGTTGCTAAGTTTGTGGTTGCTAAGTAGTCAAGTGTCGAGGGAGACATTTATTTTATTGCTCATTTATTTATGGTGATAATTTGGATTTGTTGTCTTGAGAAATTCAAAATAATGATGTGAATTTAAAAAATCTTTCAGTATTATCGGGATGATTAATTTTTTTCCTCACTGTTTGTCAGTAAATATCAGTAAGTTTGTGCAGCTTTGCAATATAAATCACACTTCTTAAAGTAAGTGTGTCTTAGAATATTTTCTGAAGAAACATATTTGTTTGTGATGCTGTTATACCAAAAAAGGAGTAATAAATAGTTTTTTCATCATTTTTTATCTGCGTACGTACAGACATGACTTGGTGGGCGGGTCCATCGCTCTCTATAAATGATGATACAACGTAATATAAAACGCTGAGCTGTTTTTTTTTGTTTTGTTTTGTTTGTGGTCGGCAGGTGTGGGTGCTGGGGGAGTACCTGTCTGCGTCGTCTGACTCCCGCTGCTCCGTGGCGCTCATCACTTCCTGTTTTGAAACTCTGGAGGCGGTGCTGTTTGAGATAACCTCGTCCGCCCCGCCTCCTGGAACGGTGTGCCCCGCCCCTAGAGTCATCACCACTTTGATGAGCGCGCTGGCCAAACTGGCGTCGCGATCACACGACTTGATTCCGAGGCGAGTAACTTTTTGTGTTTTTATTAGAGCTCCTTTCGGAACAATGTAACCTGATTGGTTGTCTCTTGTTCTGTCGGTAGGGTGTCTCTTTTCTTCTCCAAGCTAAGAACCGCGGCCAGAAGCGGCTCGGTTGCCTGGTGCGCCGACGAAGACGACCTGCTTGCCATAGTAACCCGTGGCGAGGAGTTGTGGTCTCTGCTGAAAGCCCCCGGTGTGGCGCAGAGTGTCCTGACCCCGCCCCCTCACGTCCTGACGCCACGCTGGCACAGAGACACGAACCTGGCCATGCCGCTGCAGCTTCGAGTCCTCACCAGGCTCACACACTCACAGTGACTCACACACACACACACACTCACACACACACACACTTCATTCTCCTGCACTGCCTCTCGATATGAATTATCTGAACAACAAAACGCCTTCGTTTAGAAAGTTTTTTGTTTTTTTGGTAAATGAATGAGACGATTCACCTGAAATTTATTGATGTTGTAAATAACTTTAAAAAAATAAAATAAATCTCACTGGTTTTTAAAGTGTCGTATTTATTACAATGATTTTACTGAAATATAGCATTTTTACAAAAAAATTTAAAAAAAATACTTGATTAAAAACACACACACACACACAGTGCTTCACTTCCTGAGTCAGTGGTGTCTTAAAACAGTAGCACACTTCAGTAGAAAAATCCCCACTTGTGGTTTTTACTGTCCTTGTTTAGGCATCATCAATAAAAATAATGCTTAAAACGCTTAAATCGACACTGCAAGCCAGATTCAACCGGTTGGTTTGATGAAATTGTCCGTTAAATGACACATCTGTGAAAAGTGCTTGTGAATTTAACTGCATCATATTAGCAAAATAACTGGCAATCGCAGTCCAGACTATGTAAAGAGTCTTAATGCAGTGGTATAAGTTTCTATCAAAATGACTAAAATGTAGATAAAATTTCAAGGCTTTTTCCCCCCACTTTTAGCGCAGATCAGCTGAAAAAAACAAAATCCAAATATAAAAGCTTCATAAACCTGGTTACATAAATGAGCACAGCATTTCTGTATTTGCTCTTCAAGAGCTGATGAAACTGGAATAAAAGTCACCTGTTCTAGTGAAAATGATCAAGCTGGCCAAAGGTATCAGTCAGGAGAAGGGTACAGGAAAAGAAAACGGACTAAAACTGGATGATTTTCCAATATGATGCATGTGTGCACATTTATGCAACTGGTTAAATCGGATGTTTTTGTTTTTCAGTCAACTACTACAGCGTATGCAACACGTCTAATTTGCAAAAAGAATATGAATAATTTATTGTCTGCAGTCCGTCTTGAATTTACCTGTGCTGTGTAAAACCTTTTCTTTTGTCAGTTCTCTGTGGCGCATCTTTAATGATGCCAGATTGGACATGTTACCATAGCAAATTACGTCAAATTAGTTGGCGACACCTCCACAGACAAATAAAAATCAACAATCAGACGACATTTATCCTGAGAGCGGCTGTTGGTCCACATCAAGCTTTAAGTCCGTCTTCACAGCTCCCCACGCTCTCGGTCCGCCTGATGAGTGGACTTTTAAACCAGAAATCCTTAGCGAAACGCCGAGCAAATCCTTAAAAGAATGCCTCGCTAAAACTTTCACCTTGAGGTAAAGTCAGTACTAAAAGTGGCTGGTCAGAAGGAGCAAACGATCACAGTTGCTGTGAAAAAAAATCTTGAGATATCAAAAAGATTTCTTTTCGTTTTCACTCCCATCGGCTGATCGATTTCACGCTGTTCAATGCGTCGGTTAGATCCAGCCTATAAATTATTCAGTAATTGTCGCTGCTAATTGTTGAGTCAGTGGCGGGTGTAAACGTACACAAGCCGACTGAGCAAAGAACTCATTTAGAACTGGGTCTTTAGGCACTTTTGTTTCCAGCAGCCTGTTGCAAAGAGAAAACCCAGATTCCTGTTGTAACAAAAGGAAAATACTATCTTAGCTCAGATGTTGTGGTTCCCAAAGAGAAAGCAATGCATCTTATAAGGGATCTGTCTCTAATATTGATGCTTCTTCTTTTGACCTCCACATGACACAAAACGCTACCAACATCTGGTACTTGAACTAGACTTGCAGGGGAAAAAAACAGCCAAAATCCCCCCTAAAAAATGATTTTCAAGTCCTTTAGAAACTCTTCCCAACTCTGAATCTTGGAAATTATTGCTTCATGCTGACATGATGTAGCTCCTATGCTAGCCTAGCATAAAAAAAAAGACATTCTGGTTTTTGCCCTGATAGCCAATCAATGATCTTCTTTTAGGTTTAGAGATAATTTGCTTCTCAAACTGCAGCCATTATGTCCTCTGCCCAAAAATGTTTCCCTGCAACAGAACATTTACCCCTTAAACCTGACATTTTCTCATGTTACAGTCACGAACGTTGATGTGGTTTAATGGGTTTCTTTACGAGACATGTCTGTGAAGTGGGAAAAAAATATATATATATGCATGGTTCTCATTTCTTTATCAATGAAAGTCCGAAAAGTGCGGCGCGTATTGTGTTTTGCGAAACCCCCCCTCTCGCTGCAAATGTAACTGAAAGCCTTTCTGCGGTGGAGCGAGAACACCTTGAGATTAAAATCTCGTCTTTCCAAAGGAACCCGACCCACGTCTGGACTTTGACTGAGCCGTTCGGTCTAACGAACTCGACTCGATTTAAACATTTGTTGCAGCTCAGAGTGTTATTATTCTTCCACTTCGTGATTATGCACCTTTTTGCTGGGTTACAGTCACATAAAATCACCACAAAACTCGTTGACGTCTGTGGTTGTAACATGACAAAATGGGAACAATCTCAACACTTTGCCCACCAGACACTTTGAATTATTCTACTGAACATATTTCAATGCTAAACCTTTGTTTAGCAACAACGTAGCAGTGATATGAGTTATTGCTTCGGAATCAAAAACACACAAAGTGCTGGAAACTTTTGCACAGTTAGGCACACACGGATGAGGTTTACCAGTCCTTACGCTGGAGAAACAAATGGAAACTTAACACAAATAATGCTCTTAGTCAGCTTTTCAACTGCAGAATCACAACGATATATTAGAAAAAGCTCCCATTTATCATACTGTACTGGCTTTGATCAGCTGGTTCGTCCCTAAAACTGAGTTTAATCATCGGCACCAGCACCAAGATGAAACCCTTCAGCCAATTTCAGTGCCACCATCGCTGGCCGCCAAATCGGCAGCGTTCGGCATTTATTCTCCGGGTGAGACGGGCTGAAAAGCCGTCCGTCACCTCGACGTCTGCGGCTGGGGTCCCGCCACGTACAGGTACCTCCAGATGGCGTAGTAATGAATGCCCGCTCCGACCGCCACGAAAAGATGCCAGATGGCGTGGGCGAACGGGACGAGCCCGTCGCTCTTGAAGAAGGCCACGCCCACCGTGTAGAAGACGCCTCCCAGGGCCAGCTCGCACACGCCCGCGCGCTCCACCTGCGACGGAGCAGCACACGTCACCAAAGAGCCCGGAGGCACGGCAAAGGGAAAGTTTATCTGTGTCGCAGCGGTTAGAAGTGGAAAAAAAAAGGGAAAAGTTAAAGAAATAGCACAGAAACTTAAATCCTGCCCAGATTTTTTTTTTTCATTTTATTTTTTATTTTTTTATTCTCATGTTGGTAAACTGGCCTCTGATTACTTGGAGAGTATCAAGTACCAATTTTTTTTTTTTTTCAAATTGAATGTTTCTGTTGCTTTCGAGTGTTTCAAAAGTTTGCCGGTCTCGTCCCGGAGGTCGCGGCTTCTGTTGGTGTCGCAGATGTGAGGGCCAAACCCTCCCAGTGGTATCCGTTACACTCCTCGCTCCTGTTTCAGTGACGTTTGCAATAAACCTAAAAGCCGCTTTGGCAAACTCTTTTAATCTTTTCTGAACATAACATGATCAGATTTAAAGATTTAGCTGGTGAGTTCGGGGGCCTCGAAACTCAAAAGCGTTGAGGTTTTAGCAGAGCGGATTCAACTCTCAGGCGCTGAAAGCAAACGGGGGCTAACCATGAGTCTAACCACAATGATTCAGAAGAGAAGAAGGTTAATGACAAACATTTGCATTTGTTGGCTTAGCAGAGCATGAAGACGATGTGTGTGGAGGAAAAGCGCTGAAGCAAACGGGTCTCAGCTTGACTCTCTGTCGAGGCCGTGCGGTTCAACCACAATGGAAGGAAGTGTTGAACGATCAGAGAAAGGCGTGTGGCTGAAAACAGACAACAGTTAGACCCTGTTGTTTCAGCACTTACCATGGACAGAATGACCAATGCAGGAACGGCCCCCATCGTCACATATCCCAGCAACTCTCCCAGTTTGTACCTGCGGAGCGTCAAAAAGACGTCACTTCAGAGTTTCGCCTGAACACACGAGGGCCGGAGTTGGGTTTCAACACGTTCACGCAAAGCTCTAAGAACTCGAGAGAATCTTACCTCTCGTGGAAAAAAAGGACGTACGTGGACCCAACGCAAGCCATGACCCAGATCAGCCAGCGCATGTGGTACGTCCAGGGTCCCAGCTCCCTCAGCATCAACCTGAGGATGTTTTTAATGCAACTCTGGTCATTAAAAACAGTTTATTCAGTGAGTGTAAGGAGCCGTTGTCCTTTGGTGAAGCATGAATATAAAGTCTTGCGTCATCGGCATTGACGAGGGAGGATAGGTTACGATGAAACCAAAGACTCAAGACGAGATGCGATATTGAGTTCGCGAGATAAGGGACCAAATTTTAGCGTTACTTTAAGAAAACCACAAAGGCCTTTAGCCAATCTGAAAATCTTTCTTTTTCTGATTCTTGAATCTCTCTAGCCTTTAGGACAGAGCTTCACCTGTCTGCAGTGCAACATTTACCTTTGCAGCCCCGCAGACGTCCTGGCATTGGAAGTCATTGTGATGCTTTCTGTCTCTTTCGGCGTCAGAACAACTTGCAGTTCATATCGACAGCGTTATGGTGAAGATTTAACATTGTAAAATCGTGTACGACGAGATCTCGTTATGCCCCTAACGATATATACTCGCCGATCAATATGCAGCGAGTATGTTGATCAACAGAAAGGAGCCCGAGAATTGAGCCTTGAGGAACTCCGGATGTAATCTTTGTCCCCCAAGTGAATCCTGAACCAATTTAGCACAGCGCTGTTCCAATCTCTCAACCACTATGTAACAATCAACCTGTCAAATCAAGTCGTGTCAAGACCCAACCGGATTAGACTTTTATTTTCACAGAACAATCAAATCCAAAGACCCACCAGGGAGAATAGGAGGCAGCGATGAAGAAGTAGATGGCCATCCGGTCACACATGTGGAAACGTTCCTCCACCTTCCTACAGAGAGATCCAGACGAAGCATTTCAAATTCGGTTCGGTCTCATGAAATGACATCTAAAATGTTAACGCTTCAGTACTAGAAAACACATAAAAACCACCGGAAAGTCATTGTCTTTGACAGATTTGAGCGTGTTCTCCATTTGTGAGAAGTCTCCCACCGGAGTTGCAAAACAAGTCACATCCTTCTCTCCAGCATCGTTTTTTTTCCCCCACTGCGACATTGACAGACCCGCGGCGACGTGGTGCACCCACCGGAGATGGCTGATCTTCCAGGCAGCCGTGTGGAAGAGCGTCGAGGTGAGGAAGAGGCCAGTGAGACCGCTCCCGTAGAGCAAGGCGGCGACCCGGTGCCATCTGTCCACAGACAGGAAGTACAGCACAGACCCGCCGACCATGCTGGGAAGAATCCAAAACTTCAAAAAAAAAAAAAAGTCATAAATCATAGTTGGAATTAAATCAGAGCTTCATATATATATTTTTGTTGTTCATTCTTTACTCAAACATATACCTATAAAAGGTCAAATCAGAGAAACTGGTCCATTTAAGGGGTCTCTTATTTATTTCCAGAGCTTTATGTGTTCATGTAAAATATTTTCACCACATGTCTTCTTTGATTGGAGTCGCTCCTCGTTTCCCAGAAAGAAAAACCCACTTTTGAGGGTGTTTGTCTTGATTTTCAGACTGGGAACGTCCCAGTTCCAAGTACAACTGGAACCCAGCATTAATGAAGGCTGAAACAGAAGGACTCTCATCTCTCACAATGTGATGGAGACCAAATGTATATATATATATATAGTTTAGTGTGAACACTATATATAGTGTGAACACTAGCGGTTAAAACATCACCTACAAAAGCCTAAACACGTCTGAGCATTATTTTCCCATTTTCTCCCAATTTCTGCCCCCCCGTCTGCTTCGTCCCATCTGTGCGAGGCTGCAAGGATTACAGCAGATTAAACGAGACTCGCAGATTCAGATTATCCCCCCTTCACACAGCCAGAACAGAAAGAACCGTCCTCTCACATCCTGCCTCCACATCCAGTCAAACACTTCCCACCCACACGTGGTGGTCGTCTTACCGCGTGTGTGGCACAGTTGGCTGCGTGTTCGTACTCTGTGGGCTGGTATCTCTTGTTGGCCGGCACCCTGCAGTTCATGTACCTGAGGGGGAGAGAGAACATCAGCGGTGGATTTAGAGCCCAGACGGGTCGATTCGTGTCTTTTACCGGTTCCGAAAACGCCGAGGGAACCGGAGCAATGTGTTGGGCAAGTGATTGTTCGAGGAGGATTTGCAGGTTTTCTAATCCACATCACACTGTGTGTGACTTTTGGCTTTCGACATCCCCGCCGAGGCCTTCCACTAAGTCGCGTGACCGTAAATAACGTCCGATTCTCCAACGATAAGTTGAGTTCTAGGTGAGCGGGCAGAAAGCAAAACGCCACCTTCCCCTCGTGTGTTTTTCTTCTGCTCCTAAGTGTGCTTTCTCGCTCAACCGTGAACCCGAGCAGCGATATAAAGAGGTATGCACGCGCGACAATGAGCACACGGCCTACATGCGCGACCCAAACACCACAGACGCACCTGCGCTCACGTAACTCGGGTGTTTTGTCCGGGAGAGTGGAAAAAAACACAAACCGTGGTTTCGTAACATCTCCAGATGTGCTGTGAGCTGCGATGGAGGGATTTACTGCCGATTAAACAGGATGCGCAACGGAGGCTCTCTGTAAACCGGTAAACTGTGCACATCCATGTTAAAACGCCAGGCTTCTGTGCCGGGGGGGCGGGGGGGAATCATTTCTTTCTTTTCTTTAACATGCATCCTGATCAAATAACAAAAAACATGTGGCGAGAGCCTGTCAGCGACAAGCGCTGAATGTGTTGTAAATGTGAAATAAAACTTTATTCTCCATATTTTAGGGTGGAACAACTACATGTATTTATTTATTGAGTTTCACATGATGACTGTATGCCTTTTTATAAACCAAACGTGATTCTCTGGGGAGGAGGTCAAAGGGCAAGTTAGCATATTTCCAGCAGGATCCACGGTCCCCCCTAGCTCACCCTTTGGGGCGGCCACTGAAACACAATAACCACATAATGGAGGCACCATCATGCTCTGGGATTAGATTTTTTATTTTTTATTTTTTACCAATAGATTGTTATACAGGTGGATTAAGTTATGATTAGTTCCTGTCAGTTTTGACCAGAATCTTTGACTGGGCTTCAAATGCGAAAGCTGCTACATACATAAATAACTAGTCATCGTTTGTCCTTCAGCGCCGGCCTCTCTCCGCCACAAACAGATCTGCTGACGTCCGTCATGGCTTTAGCAAGTGGATGTGGGCATCAGGGTCCCAAAACGTACAAGCCAGATCTCTTTAGCAACATCTTCACCCGTATTTTTCTGTTTGCATGCAACACCATGTGATGCAAAGTGGCTTGTCCTGCTTACTGGAATTCCCTCCCAATGTTCACAAAAATAATGAAAGCCCAGCAAGGCTCCGACAGCGACGAGACGAAACGAACTCCAAAGCTTTCATCGTCCAACTCCAGAGCAGAGAGGATGGGAACAATTAGTGAGATAACATCCGATGTTTGAGTAGCTGCCACTTCTTCCCTGTTTGTCCTCCGTCTCTTGAGGCCGCGCCAAGAACACACAACAAGCGGGCAGCTATTCTCCTCGGCACTGTCGCCGTGTCTGTGGCTCTGCTGTTCTCTAATCAGCAATGACAGAACTGAGTGTGTGTGTGCCAGGGTGTGTAATCAACTGAAAAAACGGGGCTGATTGCACAGGATGGATGGCAGCGTTATCTGTCTTCTTTCCTGATCCTCGTAACAAGACTCGCCTCTTCTTCTTCTTCTTCTTCTTCTTGTTCTTCTTCTGAGCACAGATGGGCGTCACATGCCGGCTAAATGTTCCCACGTGTTTGCAGGAAGCCCGGCTTTCCCCCTCGCGGGAGACAAGAGGTTCCCGTTGCGCCACACGGAGCGTGAATAGGATCAGCTGTACGCAATAATGTAAGGATCAGAGCCTCCGGATCACGGCGCGCGCCGCAGGAATCTGCGCGCGAGCAACTCCAAAGGCTATTCCTTTCACTGCGAAGATCAAGTTAATCTCCTCTGGGAGTCCTCGACTCTGGTTCTCACGATTATAGCCAAGCTTCCCCCTTCAGCGCGGTGAACGTCCCGGGGCAGGACTGGACTTGATAAACTGGTAGTCACGGTGCTGAACTGTGACCCACAATCGGGGAAACAGAAGCTTGATCCGTGTGTGTGTGTGTGTGTTTCCACTGTCGGATAGAGCAACGTGAAATAGCAGATGATTGTGACTACACACGGGTTTCTTTTGTTTTCAGCTATCTTTAAAAAACCACCACCAGTGTTAAATCAGCAGGGCCAGATTCACAAGGATGAGTGGCCCCGGGCAGAGCAGTTTTGGTGCCCTGTCCACTAAGAAAAACCTACTTTACTATTGCAAATTACAGTACACTAATAGGTAGTCGTCAACAGCTATGCCTTGACTCATGGTTGGTTTAATAGCCAATAACTTTATGTCGTTCCCAAATAAATCGACCACAACTTAATTATTTCCAAATACTTCAATATTTTTTTAAAATCATTCCATTCATAAAATAAAAATGTGACTCATCCGATGAGTTTTGTATAAAGTACAATGTTTGAAAAACACACATCCGTTGACAGAACAGCAAAGAAAAATCCTTGGTCCCCCCCAAACAAACGGCACCCTGGGCTACTGCCCCTATGAGCTCTTCTTCTTAAATTCTGGCCCAGCAGATCAGGGATAAAGTTGTGCAGAAGTTGAAAGTGTTGCTTGGTCATACAACAATATCCAGATTTGACCTTCGACAGTAAATACAGAGCATGGCACAGCTGGGCCGGCAAGGCCGAGAAAGGAGAGCATTCAATCAGTAGAACACATTTATGGGTGAGCTCTGTGTTGCAAGATCAGCGAAAACATCACCCTGGAAACAAGCGGTGGCACCATGAGGTTGTGGAAATGCTTTTCTTCGGGGGGATACAATCTTGAAGTGCAAAAATCTACAGGTTGACCGTCAACCTGCAGTGAAACTGTTTACATGAAAATGTGCTCACGTGTTGGAATGGACCAGTCAAAGTCCACACGTGAAATGTATTGAGAATCCGACCAAGGCGTGCAAATAGTGTTGTTTACTGACGCGATCGATCCAGCTTGACTTGGTTAATACGCGCCTCATTTCTCTGATTTGTATGGGTGAAAGCGGTGACCGTCGTGCACGTTGCACTGACTTCGTGTTGCATAAAAGCCCGGCGGCGGTTTCCATCTTTCAAAATGTGAGAAAGTTTCAAGGGGAGCGAAAACCTTTCACCGCCACTCCATCCCGACGGAGGAAATCACGACGATCCCGGGAGGAAGGATGGACATTTGAACTGATCTGTAAATCACCTCTCCCGATTGTCCACGCGCCCGCGCGTCACAGCGCGCAGCGGACGCACAACATCTGTCCGCCCGCCGTGCGGGTCTCCAGTTTCTAGTTTCACTCATGACGAGCTCAGACTTTATCTCCCCCGCTCCCCTCCATAATTACCTTCCAAATTTTGTCTTCTTGAAGTCCATCTCGAGCGCAGAAAAGCGCGTGCGTCGGTGCGCTCGCGCTCTCTACCAAACCAGCAGCGCCCGTGGTCTCTTCCTCCTCCTTCACCTCCTCCTCCTCCTCCTCCTCCTACGGACTCTCCATGCCGGATGTCCCACCGCCGTGCGTCCGGAGATGAAAACAACAAAACGGCGCTCGCTCATAGGCGCAGCGGGGCAAAGCGGCCAACCGTCGCCGGAGCCGCTGAGACTTCCTCCCCGCGGAGCGGCATCATCACGACACGAGCGCGGAGGGAGCGAAAGCGCCGCGAGGAGGGAAGAGTTTGGTTTCGACTCCCGGACTTGTTCGCAGGATGTTCCGCGCAAATGTAAGCCCTCCCCTCCCCTCGCGCTCCCGCTCCCGGCGATAACGCATCGGCAGCGAACGGCTCCTCCTCGCCGCGCATCCGCGACGCACGCACAGAGAGGGCTGGTGGAACACAACGCAACACGTTTAGGTGGGTTTTCTGTTGCACAAACACGGGGCCACCCGCTTGAAGACACAATCCAGAGCTGGAGCTTTCTCTCTCTCTCTTACAGATGTACATTAATGATGACACAAAAAAAGGCAGATGGTTATGATGCACTTTTGATACTGTTTCACAAAATATCACTTTCAAAAACCATAATCTGGTTTTGCGGTGCATGTTTGCGAGTCGATGACGTCACATCAGGCACGAGATTTCAAACTTTATTGACAACGTTCAAGTCGACACCTTGGAAGGAGAAGTTTGATCAAAAACAAAGGGAAAAAAATCATGAACTCATAAGAGGTCGCCAGTGGTTTCTCCAAATGCTTGGTTTTTCTCAAGCAAAGACTTTATTTTTGATTGAATAAACATTTTAGAATAGAATTGGGGGGGAAATGATCACAACTCACTGCCTTCATTTGAGTGAGCTTTATGAACATAGTGTGTGTCGTCCCCCCCAAATGTACAAGTTACCCCCCCCAAATGTACAAGTTATCCCCCCCAAATGTATAAGTTACCCCCCCAAATGTACAAGTTACCCCCCCAAATGTACAATTATCCCCCCCAAATGTACAAGTTATCCCCCCCAATGTACAAGTTACATCTTAACCCTTAAAACTTTATTTAAGAAGGTCTTCATGTTTGTGTGATGGGATTTTTCTCTACTTCTAGGTTTCAAGTTTTAAATCTAGTGAGACGATTCTGGGTTGAGAATATGTCCGGTCATTCTTCTTGGTGTTAAATTGTTAATTGTTCAGATGTTTCTTTGCTCCGATGAATAAAATAGCAAACACTACCAGCACATGTTGCTCCTAAAATTGGAATCAGTAATTTATGTATTTATTTTTTTTACAAAGGTCCACTTCCACTATTTGGAAGTGGACTATTTTATGAATCTGTGTTTAAGATGTAAGTTTCAGAGGTTTTCGTGATGGCTGCATCATGATAAGTTGAACTCAGCTTGAAGGCGGGTTCATAAACGTCTGAGCTTGATTTGCAGCCAGAGGCGACAGGAAGAGGAAAGAATTTTAAGGAATACCAAAAGTTCCTATTGACAAACTTCCCATATGTAAAGACAAAACAAAGTGAAGACATGTCGCTGCTATTACAAGATATATATATAATTTTTTTTTTTTTTCAAAGTCTACTCATGCATTTCCTCAAAGACACGCTCGCGCTCGCTCTGAAAGTGAGTGGAAAATTAAACATTATCCCGCGGTGACCAGCAGAAGCCAGTTCAGGCCGAGTTCAGCAGCTGCGCGAGAGAACATAAACAAAATGCAAATACACGAACATCCTAAAGAGCCAGCGGACAAAAACGAGACGCGTTCACCCTGATGTGTTTGAAGATAAGATAAGCAACCAAATATTCTGGTAAATAACACTCCCACCAGCACACAGCGAGCAGGCCCATGTGTGTGTTTGTGAGTGGATGGTTTACATGCAGTGAATAAATACATGTCAGAGCCAGAGCGTGGATGGGAACCTGTGCAGTTTGTGCTCAATCATTTATCCAGTCAACCTGCAGTTATCAGTTAATTTATACTCCAGATGATATTACCCGCTGCAAGATGAGCGTGGATTCCTGATTTACAGCTGCAGGCGGCTGTTTCTCTGCCCTCTGGCCGTCATGTTTGTTTGGACAGCCTGGTTTGGACCTCCGCCCCTGCTGACAGACTCTCAATCCCTGGAAACGGTAAAACTGGACCAACTGACGTGGCTTTCTCTGAATCGTAACGCAAGCAGAGTAGAAAGCGATTTCCGTGGAAATCACATGAAGCCGCTGCGGTTCTTCAAAAGACCAAAGTCGGATCTAACCTTGGCATTTCTAAACGTACTCAGATGTCTGTTTGTTTGTTTTTTTTTTTTCCACATTGCAGCCACTAACCTTGGTGTGTTTTCCTGGGATTTTGTGTGACCGACCAACACAGAGTGGAACATAATTGTGACATTGTAGAAAATATGATTCCGTTTGTATGAAACTGTTGAGTTTTATCTTCAACAGTATAAATACGCCCCATAGATACCGCAGAATCATGTCTTTTGGGACACGTCTCTCCCGGGTTTTGTACGTCTGAAATCTGAAATCTCTTGATGATTCTTGTCATCCCAAAATAGCTCAAAGTCATTGAGAATCCATAGGAGAGTGATTCTTAAGCAATGATTCTTTTTTGCTTCATCCATCTTCGGATCAGTTCTGACCTGCTTCTCTTTTCCCTGTGGCATGATGCTGCCACCACCGTGTTTCACTGCTAAGTACGTTTACCTGCCACGCATATTGTTTTGCATACATAATCCCGGTCTCGTTTGACCCGAGCACTGTTTGCCGTGTCTCGGATGGCTTGTGGGAAACTTTAAAAGTGGCTTTTAAAAAAAAGACACTTTTAGGCATAAAAGCCATATTTGTCTCAACTGATAGTTACTTCTCCACCTCTGGCTTTCTGCTATCTTCCTCGGCCTCCGCGACACTTTTTATCTTCTCTAATATTACAAAATTCACTTTTATAATAATAGAAAAAAAGTTTTCAGAAAACATTCTTATTTCAGAGCATCACAGTAAAAGGGGCTGGGTAAAAATGCACACCATTTTATTCCGCAATCACAAATTATGCACCGTTTTGTGTTAACTTGTGACATAAAATCTCAATATTTATGCATTTATTTTATTTCTTTCTTTATTTTTTTGGCACAACTATAAGCTGCTGATTTTACCGAGGTGTTCGGCGGAATCTCACAGAAATCGAACATTCCTCCCAAATTTAATCGAACTGGCAGGTGCTTCCTCACAGAAACCAACAATGTCGCTTTGTTTTCTCCCTCAGCTGTGCTGCCTGTCTCCTCTCTCTCCTCTCCCTCTGCCTCTGCCGGCCGTCTGACTGCGTCTGGGTTCTGTATCCTTCCTTTGTTTGGCGAGATCCTCGCTCCGAACAGAGCAGCAGAGCCCGGCTGCCACTTCCTCCTGCTTCGCTTTCCTCCGAGTTGCTCCCCCGGCGACCCGCGTCGCAGGCACAAACTCACAAACTCACTCACCCCCCCCCAGAAAAATTTCACTGGCACGACTCTCCAATTACCAACGACTGAAAGAGAAACTGCTAATTATCTTGTTGAGCAGCCAATTCTCAGGACAAGTCGGGGCTTGGTGCGAGGAAAGAAAAAAAAAAAAGAAGTAAAAAATTTACTCACCGCTGTTGAGTAAATTGGATGAATAGCCCTGCTGATGAGTTGAGACATGTTGAAAGAATTTATATATATATATATATATATATATATATATATATATATATATATATACACAGCGGTGATGTTAATGTGAATACATTCAGGTGTTGTCAAATGTAGTTAGTTCGTTTCATTTGTCAGGAGCTGGCATTCAGAACAATTAGGAAGTCTGCAGATGAAGAGCAGATTTTCCGTGACGCGGGTTTTATGTAATATCCTGGCAGTCGACAGGCTTCTGGAAAAATGTAATGCCCAATATGAACCTAACAATCATGTTTGTTTTGTTGTTGTTGTTGTTGTTTTTAACTGTGGGGAAGCCGGAGTACCTGCAGAGAACCCCACACATGCACAAGGAGAACAATCCAGACTCCGATCCAGGACCTTCTTGATGCAAAGCGACAAGCGCTACGGCCATTTTCTATCATATTAAGGATATCAAGTCTAAAAAAAACGGTTAATAATGAATAATGTAAGTAGCTGATGAAAGTAACTAAAATGCAATTGTAAAATAAGACACAAAAACACGGTTTCTGGTGAGGAAATCCAGTTGGAACTCAGAACTGGGAAAAAACATGAACTGGAATGTGACCTCTGAAGTCGGATTTCCCACAGGGGAAACTGGGAGCAACTCCACTACTCCCACTGTAGGGAGTATTATGTTTAACCTAATGCAAAACTATAAGTCAAGGAAATTGTATAAATTTATCTCAACTCTTGATTTTTTTTAAATTTACTTATTGTGCCTCCGCATAGTGTCGGTAAATCTTAAATCAATAAAAAAAAATTAAAAAAAAGACGGACTTCCGTTCCAATATGGCCTCGCATTAACAGCCTGCAAGTTGTGGTGGAAACTGGAAACGTGTTTATTTACAAATGTAAAAGTGCGACTCGGATTAATATTGTATGCAATTTGTTCTGAGCTGAACCTCGGCTAGCGTCAAACCCAGCACCGAGGTAACACTTCTCAGGGACGTGGAGATCACCTACATTTAGTTTTTTTTGCATCATAATTACAACATTCTGCATTTTCAAGGAGGTTTGACCCGTTTGAACTTTGGACATATTGTCTGGCTGCTCCTCACTGTTTGAAGGGGGCGTGAAAACCCTTCTGCGGTCAAAACAGCAATCTGGTGCCTCCAGGAAGAATGAGTGCGGTCAGGTGGTCTCAAAGGAATTTGAAATCAGCCTTTTCACTCTATTGGAAATGGTCTAAATTAAACATTCGAGCAAGTTTATCTCAATAGCAGACAACGTTTTGCAAAAGGAAGCCTCCAAATACCTTAAATTCTCAAGGTGCGTGAAGAAACGCAGTGGAAATGAGTAAAATGTGTTTGAGGCCTTGCATCTGAGGTGCTCATATGCACAAAAATATATGACATTTTCATGCATCAGTGGCAAAAACATGCTTTTATGTTTTTGCCACCATAAAAGCATTAAAGGTTGACTATCAGAACTGATGATCAGTTTTATAAGCTTGCATATTGTTGGCCGGAGTAATTTAATCCCCTAACAGTTTACTCATAGTTCTTATGAATGAAATCGGAGATGACAAACAGAGTATCTGTCATAGTCAAAACAGGATTAGGAAATACATTCACTGCGGCCATACTTCTATATTATGGAAACGATATCATTCTGTCGAGAGGAAACATTTAATGCATCCGCTATTTGCCCAGGAGTATTTCAGCCAACGTTTAGACAGAGATACATCGTGACGTTCACAACAGAACAATTTGTGCACAAGTTTCGGTTGGTCAGAGAGAGAAGTCCCATTTTCTCGAAGAGGAATACAAACTTAGGCATTTAGGTTGTTCTATCAGAATGAACCACAACGAATCTGGAAAACTTTGAATAGACATAACTGAAACCAGGATGTTAACTGTCAAGAACAGTGACAGAAGAGCGATAGTTTGTGCTTGGCTTGTGGCCACAGAGTCTGTCCTATCCTGCACTGACGATACGATCATGAACTCCTAAGTATGCTGGGCATGAGGGCATTGCGGGTACCATGCGCCCAACAGTTAAAAGTCGTCCCAAACCGGGTCTGCAGCAGAACAACGATTCCAAACGCACCAGAAAACCCAGAATGGTTGAGAATGAAACAGAACAGAGACGTTGCAATGACCCAGTCACAGCATGGATCTCAGTTTGACTGAAATGCTGTAGTGGGCTCTTAGGGAGACAGAGACAAAATGTTGCAGCGATGCAGTAAAGAATCATAAGAATAAGACAGTTTAAAGCTCTTGCTGCTATGCATGGTTCTCCCATCTGGTAATTAATAGGTTAGTTTTTCTCATGAGTTTAAGAAATGGATCTAACCAAAATGCTGCCCTCTGCTGGTGAACATGAGATTTGCTATCGAGTTCTGAACATAAACAGAAACTTATTTATTTAAGTTTTTCACTTTTATTTTATGCTGGTTTTCTTTTCTTTTTTAAATAATTTTAACAATCCCTTTCATAAGGAAATGAAAATCGAGATGATTTTACATTATAAGGCTTTGTACTAAAAAAAAAAAAAAAGATTATTACACCGCAATATGTTCTATAAAAAATTATTTATTTTGCAATGTGGACAAAACACATTTGTTTTGTTTTTTTTGTTTTTTTTGCCTAGTGAGTCTTAAAATGTCATTCATGCAAAAAGGTTAATAAATAATGAATGAATTAATTAGTTAATTACAATTAAATTAGTCTTCATCCTGCTCTGACCCTCTAAATGCAATCGATTTGGAAGGTATGTAAAATCTGTCCTTATGACTGAACTGAATTGAACTTAATTGAAGTCTCGTGTTTCAAGGATTTATCAGCAAAGACGCCGAACCTGTTTGTGAATTAATAAAGTTCAGTCTAAATATAATGTGGTTATCGGCTGAGTTTAAATGACACATCAGGAGCCTAACAAATTTTGTGGTTCATTGTCCACCACAGATTAGATGGATTTGTGTGATTAATGTTGGACGTTGTATGCATTACTATCCATCCTAAAACTCCTAGATCTGACGGTAGAGGGCGCTGGTAGATCAACTCACAAATTATGTTACATTATATTTTCCATAGAGTCATATTTGTAATTCATCCTCTTTCTCTTTTCGCTGCAACAACACAGATTCTGAATTTCGCGAACGGTTAAAATGTTTTTTTTTTAAAGCTATTAGTTTACACTTTGTGACGTTTTAAGCTATTTGTTGATACTTTGTGACGCTGGCCCTTTAAGGGAACCGAACGCCGTCTTCCACTGAGCATGCGCGCAGAGGGTGAGCAACATCCCCAGTGAAAAACAACAACAATCAGAACCGCGGGGCTGGAAACGGAGATGGCCCCGTGAAAACGCAACACTTATACTTATTTCAGTGAAACAATTCCAGTCTCGTTGCTGCTATTTTACCAGAAGCTTTATATGTCGACGGTGTCGAGCCCATGAACCTGGCCAGTCTGAGCGGGGATGCTGGCGGAAGCCAGCTTCTCTTCGCCAACTTTAACCAGGACAACACGTAAGGCTGGGCCGGGGAGCGAGTCCGGGGATGCAGCGGCCTGTGGGAGCTTTCAGGCTAGCTGACGTTAGCTCAGTTTGCTGCTGCCCAGGTTGGGTGACAGGTGTTTAAATGAAACATTCAGGACCGGGTTTCCCTCTGTAAAATTGAAAGTAGCAGCCGGGTTGTTAAGAAAAACATCCAGAGAGGGTTTTAATTCACCGGAGGCTAGCTTAGCTTGTTAGCTAACGTGATGCTGTAAAATCGGGGCTAACTTTAGCCACAATACATCGAAGTTAGCCTCCACGGGGATTATCAGGGTGTCTAGATAAAGGCTACAAATGTCGCTCTTCACCCGTGACCTAAAGTGTGTAACGTGATAACAACGTGGCGTGTTTCAGTCGCTCTAATGATGAATGACCAACATTTCCAGGAGCTGTTGGAGCCAGCCGTGAAACCCGAAAATGACCACCGCATTTGCATTCGTTCATCTTAGGGGAACGCAGTCAGCGTAGCGGGGGTTCGATCGAGCCGAACTAGCGGCGGACAAGCCTGGGCGTTACTGCAAAACCGCCTCAGTCGGGTGACAAAATGTCGCAGCGTCCAGTGACACAGAGGCGGTGCGGCTCCATGCTGATGCAGCGCTCGGTCTCTCACAGCTGTCTGTCCTCCTCCCGCTGTTCCTGCAGGTCCTTGGCTGTTGGCACCAAATCAGGATACAAGTTTTTCTCCTTGTCCTCTGTGGACAAATTGGAGCAGATATATGAATGTAGTAAGTATATTTTCTCCTCCCCACCCCCTTCTTCCCGGCATCAGTCATCATACTGCTGCTCAGTCACATGTTTGAATTGTTGTCTGTAATGCAGTTTTGTCCAGACAGAATTGAATCACCTACCCATTAGTAGTTTTAACTAAAATATAAAATGTTTTGTAAAGCTATGCTTTAGCATCAGGTATTTGCATTCTTATCAGGTTTAAATTACTTTAAAAAAAAATCCTTTTATGTTTTGCAGAAAGTATTTACGCCTTTTTACATCACAACCAAGACATTCACTGAACTTTTCCGAGAGTTTAGGTGTTAAACCGACATAGTGTGGAAATATCACTTTATTCCTACTACAGATAAAAATTTTTAAATATGTTGTGTGCAAGCCCCATTTGCTCTGACGCCACTAAATAAAGTCCAGCGCAGCTAAGCGCTAACTCTGAAGAGTTAGGAGAAGCCCCTCATTTTTCCACACTAGAGGGTGTTCTCGTTTCCGTTGCCACGCGACGGAGCAGACGCCGTGCGGTGATGTTTTCTGTGCGTCCGTCTCCGCAGCTGACACGGAGGACGTGTGCATCGTGGAGCGCCTGTTCTCCAGCAGCCTGGTGGCCATCGTGAGCCTGAAGGCCCCCAGGAAGCTCAAAGTCTGTCACTTCAAGAAGGGAACTGAGATCTGCAACTACTCTTATTCCAACACCATACTGGCTGTGAAACTGAACAGACAGGTAGGGGAAATATTTAAAAAAAAATGACAATGCGTTCGGTTTTGTTCAGTTTTTTTTCGTCAGTCTTGTTGATGTTGCCGTTGTCTCCCTGCAGAGGCTGATTGTGTGTCTGGAAGAGTCGCTTTACATTCACAACATCAGAGACATGAAAGTGCTGCACACTATCAGAGAGACTCCACCCAACCCGTCAGGTCGGTTCATATAAGCTGAATTAAAAACGTATTGATTCAATTTGCGGTGGAATGAAAATGGATCAGTTCTCCTCCATTAAAAGTTTACGAGAGTCTGTTAGAACCAGGAACTGACGTGTAACTTAGGTTGCTGCTAAAAATCTTGTATAGTATATATATATATATTTGTGTGTGTATAAAAGTATATTAGAATATTATACTTTTCAAAAAAATAATAGGAGCTTGTTTCAAGTCAGCAATTCCTTAATATCGATGAAAAACTACTAGTTATTTCTAAATTACTCCCCAGTGGAACAAGACATTTCCCACCTATAACATCAAGACGTGGCTCTGGAAATTAAACTAAAAATACTTAGTAAGATTTTCTGTTTTTGCAGGTTTAGATTTAAACACCTGCTTCAGTTTTTCTGTAGCTCATCATATTTTGTTTTTCTTTGCTTCTCTGCAGGACTGTGTGCTCTCTCCATCAGCAACGATAACTGTTACCTGGCGTATCCGGGCAGCGCCACGATAGGGGAGGTCCAGGTGTTCGACACGGTCAACCTGGTAGGGGGAACCGACCCGGCTCCAGCAGGGTTTGATTTATGTGGCTGAAATATTTACACGCGCTTCTTATCTGTAACGTTCGCGAGTCTCGATGGCGTCCGTTCGGTTTGGGTCTCTCTGCCGAAGCCTAAAGTAAACACGGGCGTGTTTTGTTTTCCTCAGAGGGCGGCCAACATGATTCCGGCTCACGACAGCCCCTTAGCGGCGTTGGCGTTCGACGCCAGCGGCACCAAGCTGGCCACGGCTTCAGAGAAGGTAATTTAAGTCTGACGCGTCTGGAGGACAGACAGAGGAGGCCTTGTGTTCGCTTCCCTTTTATCTCAGCCTATCGTCCTGTGCGTTTCACTTCCCCCGGCAGGGCACGGTCATCCGCGTCTTCTCCATCCCAGAGGGACAGAAGCTCTTTGAGTTCCGGCGAGGCGTCAAGAGGTAGAGCGCGACCGAGACGCCCGAGCGTTTTGCTGGTTGGGAAGTGAAAGAGGAGTCGAGCCTCTTGTTTCCGCATCTGCGCATTTTTCCATTCGCTGAACGTTTGTGTGTGTGTTTTGTTTATTTGTTTTTTTTGTTCTCAGGTGTGTGAGCATCTGTTCGCTGGCGTTCAGCATGGAAGGCCTGTATCTTTCTGCCTCAAGCAACACAGAGACGGTCCACATTTTCAAATTAGAGACGCAGAAGGAGAAGTATGTGTAAGTGCCCTTTGTTTTTCTCTCTGTCCATTATTTTAACCCTTGGATAAAAACAGGGTGCCTCCTGAATGTTTCTCCATTCAGTTAATTTACAACCACACACCTCAGAAAGGTGGTTAGTAGACTTTATTATTTTTTTATATTTCTACATGTTGAATCTTATACTCGTCATGTGCATTACTTCCCGTTCTCTTTAGCGAACTCTTTGGTGGCCTTTACTAAACTTGCACATGTTGAGACTCATGTTGATGCTCATCCTTTCCAAAAATAAGTCCAGCTCAAGTCAGAATGAACGGAAAGCATCCACAAACATACATTGTCAAGTCTTGCCTAGTCAAAGTCTCCTGGACTTTTGATGTTTTGATCGTTGAAGCTCTTGCTTTGGGCCGTCCTGCTGCTTAACGATGAATTTTCGCTTCTGGCACATTTTCCTCATCAGAAAACTCCACATTCTTTACCTGGAAGAAACATGATGCTGTCAAGAAAAATAATAATAATAAAAAAAAAAATCATAGATCACATAAAATCCTTACAAATTATAGCAAAAAAATTCAAATAAAAATGTTTGGAACAAACTATAAACATACCTCATGTTCTCTGTTTTTTTTGTTTTTTTTGTTCCCCCTCTCCAGGCCGGCGGAGGAGCCGACGACATGGGGGGGTTACTTGGGGAAGGTGCTGATGGCGTCCACCACCTACCTGCCTTCACAGGTCACAGAAATGTTCACCCAGGGACGAGCTTTCGCCACCGTACGCCTGCCCTTCTGCGGACACAAAAACATCTGCGCCTTAGCTGTGTGAGCACCAACAAAACCTCTTTTAGTTGCTTTGAAAACAAACCAGATCAGCGCACGTTTCCCTCGTCGTTCGCCAGGAATCGGTTGCTGCGCTTTGGGGGGAAAAAAAAAAAAAAAAAAGCGTTTGTAAAAGTTGACCGGCTTCCTTTTCTGATCCGCCCGATGGCGTAAGAGCTGCAATGCAAATGAGCAGGGAAACGACCCAACTGCTCCGTGTGTGTGTGTGTGTGTGTGTGTGTGTGTGTGTGTATGAGAGAGAGAGAGTGCTGCAGCAGAATGCTCAGCGGGTTTCTGATGAGCCTCCGTTTTCTAAACCAGGATTCAGAAGATTCCCAGGCTGCTGGTGGCGGCGGCTGATGGATATTTGTACCTGTACAACTTGGACCCTCAGGAGGGGGGGGAATGCACGCTCATGAAGCAGCACAGGTGAAGCACAAAGGCTTTTACATCCAGCAGACGGTGGGAGTCTTTTTCTTTTTTTTAAAATGTTTTTCTGTTTCTGCATGCAGGCTTGACAGCAGTGCTGAACCTCCCAATGAGATCCTGGAACAGGGCTCACACGATCGCCCCCTTGTGGCCCAAACCTACAGTGCCGCTGTCAGTAAAGGTAATTTAGAAATCTGCAATTCACTCAGAACTGTTCTAATTCACACTTCACACCAGTAAACGCCTCGAAAATGTACTGGAGACGGGATCGGATCAGATGGTGGAGCTCCGTGTAAAAACGAAGACGGGTCGTAGCTGGAACTGTGTGATAAAATGATTTAATAATTGATCTCATACTTTCATGCTTGAAGCACATATACGCACACAAAAAGTTTTAGAAATGTATATAAAGTATTTTTTTAGCTGGAAATGCCTCTTCTGCTAAAAATGAACAAGCGTTCACTAAATGAAGGCTATGTTGTTGCATTTTAGATATTTTCTCATGAACAAAATGAATTGAATTATTCATCTGCATCTCTTAAAGTATTTCTAATATTGCCTTAGATAAAATTACCTCCAAATGGGCTGAGTTGAAAAAAATAGAAAAAACCATTCTCGTCTGATCACGCAAGGGTGACTTCCAGTGTGCAAAGCCGTTCGTTCTCACTCGTCCCGCTTGCGTCCGATTCTCCCGTCTCCTAGGTTACTGCGAAGAGCAGGGCGCGGTGGGCGGGGCGGGACTCGAGGAGGACCTTCACGACCTGCGCCTGGAGGAGGAGAACGAGCAGCCGCCGCTCATCCTGGAAACCGACTGACCCCGACCGAAGCCCAAAACCCTCCTCCCGACGTTCAGAGGCCTCCTCTGGTGCTGCTGCGAAAACGCCAGACGCGACGAGGGGCAGGGACGGGATCAAAGGCTGGGAGAGGCGTTCAAGAACCTGCCTTTCAGTCTGTCTGTCTGTCTGTCTGTGTGTTGTTCTGTCCACATACCAATCGATTTACCTTCCGCCATCCCCGTTAGTTTGCCTGTGCGGGCCAGAATCTGGAGCTTTTTGCATGTACATGTGCCAACAGCTACAAAACAGAGCAAAAACAAACCATGCTTCATTGTGAAAATGAGCCCCCCACCCTGAGAGTGTGGTTGAACAGAAAGAGGAAAGAAAGAGTTAAAAAAAAAACCAAAACAACAAAAAAAAAACCACAATGTAGCCGTGTCTCATTTATGGTGGACACGCATATAAATGCAAGCACTGTGTACAATGAAAGTGATTGTGTAAGTGCCTCGTGCCTCTCTGGTTTTATTGTTTTTTGTTTTTTTTGTTTCTGTTTGGAAGGGAAGGACATTTCTAAAAAATCCGTCGTCAGCAAGCCGACGGTTCCTGATCGTCTGGCGCCGCATCCGTCAGGTTTACCGATTTAATTTTTTCTTAAAAAGGAAGATTTGAAAACTTCCGACTTGAGACGTTTGTGCGCTTAGCTGAGACTTAACGCGCTCGTGTGTGTGTGTGTGTGTGTGTGTGTGTGTGTGTGTGTTGGGCATGTACAATAGCGAAACATCTACCCTCTTTCCATCATCCAAGCTCCTTCTCTTCTGCACACGTCGGTTGATTCCTCTTTTTATTTTATTTTTTTAAATGACTGATAATATTGATGGTTTTATAAACTTAAAAAAAACGAAACATCTTCTAAGCTTATCGAACCTCATGATGTGTCGTACGTATGCAAACATGCATGGTGTCGTTGACGTGCTACTGTGCCCATCCATCGCAGACATACGAGTAGAGAAAGACGGTACGGCGTCGGCCGCAGACTCTCCTCCTTCTTCTTCCTCCTAATCTGTATCTCTGTACCTTACTAGATGTGGTCAGATTGTACCGCGCCCCCTTCCTCCAGATGCCCCTCGCTGGGGAAGGAGGCGTGAAAGTGGATGTTTGAAACGGTGGACTGAAACTTTGATCTGAAGGTCGGGCCGAGCCTCGTCACCCGGTCCAGGATGCTGCATGATTCCCAGTTTAATCCTGTAGCGGTTCTCCCCCCCCCCCTACCAAGGATTAGCCCCGGGATTATGGAGCAGCAGACATTTTCTAATGATTTTGTACAAAATGTAAGACGTTCATCTGAAGGTAAAATGAAAATAAAATTCTGTATTGATGTATTCGAGACGTTGCTTTTCTCTTGCGTTTCATATAAACATGGAGGGGAGGAAAAGTCCAAGTTGAGCTGCAGTAATGATCCGTTGTGCTAATTTAAAGGTTTCAGAGTTTGCAGCATTTCACTGCTGCAAAAATAAAAATGTCAACTTCTGAAACATTCAGACAGGCACATGCGAAAGTTTAGGGCTGAAACAGTTAATCGGATTAATTGTAATTAATTGTGTTTAATCAATTGTTGAAAATATCAAATAATTTAGCGTTTGATACGCCTTTTTTTTTTTAGGACAATGTAATTTGTTGAAAGAGCAACATAGTCAGAGTAATTAAGTCAAAACTATTGCATTTGAAGGTAAAACAACTTTGTATTTTCAGTCTGACAAAAAAAACCCAAAACAGCAAGTTGAGCTTTTCACATGTTGTTGCTAAAAGTCATTTACTTATGCTGGAAATGCAACTTTTGCTACAAACGATCCAGACGCATTTCCCGGATCGGTTTCATTCCTGTCTTGTCATCAGCTTCAGAGGAACGTGAAATGTTTGGTGAAGTACCTGTTGTCCCGAATCATCTCCGTTGTTTATGACTCTCCTCCTCGTTGTGCTGCTGCGTAAAACACGATGTGAATTCTTTTGGCTCTTGTTCTGACCGAAGTCTTGACGCAACGTGTGATTAACGAAGTGCAGCTCGAACTTGTTACAAGAAAGATGCAACAAGTTTTATTTGAATCTGCAAGATGATCACCGGCGAGAGATCTACTTCAGAGTTGAATGGATTTCTATTTTTTATTTTTTTTGATCCCTCTCCTGACTGATACGTTTGTACAAAGTGGGCATTTTGATCCTGTGTGACCTCTGCCAGCGACAACATGAAAACGATCAAACATCACCAAATTTATACGTTTATATCAGATATACACATATATATGTATATGTGTGTGTCTTAGAGAAAAAGTGCAACATTGATGATGAAATATGTTGGTGTAAAACTGTCTAGCTAAATCCTCTCACTTAGAAATAGCTTGAGGAAACTATATATTTGTTGTATTGTTAAATATGAATCAATTTTTTTTTTTTAAGTTAGCTGAAATTTACAACAAAAAAGCACAATTTAACTTCTATGACGACGTCAGAAATAGTGAATAAAGAATATCGAATCAAAATACAAAGAAGTTTGTAGAAAGAAGAGAAATTTACTGGAACTCCATGAGATGCTTTAACACAAGAGTTTTTTTGGGTTTTTTCTTTTTTTTTTAAATCACAAAAACTTCCTATTATGCAGAATTATTCCACTGAGCTGGGACAAACCGCTGATGGCAAGGCAAACACGTTGCATTGTTATTTCAGCCTTCCCCGTATGCATATGCTCTTGCCTTGGAGCCTCGGTCTGCAGTGTAAATATGCACGTTACGCATCGGCCGAGCAAACAGATGCGTGCAAAATGTCGACGCAGGATCATTCCTCTTCCTCTGAGGGCAACAGCGAGACACGCTTCCCGTTGCAAGAATCGCACTCGAACCTGTGTCTGCAGTTTCTAAGATACCATTCTGAGATTTTTTTTTTTCATTTCTTTACTCGACTGGGAACGATAGTTTTAAACGCACAAACCCATGGTAGAGGGACTTGCACTTTTGCATCGCTCACAGTTAAAATACTGAATAAAAACACACATCAAAACACTTGTTTCCTTTCACCGCCTGAAGTGAAATCAGATCAAACTTCTCCTGATTTAGGTCAGCGAGAATCCTTAAAATTATGTCTATGTACTAAGTACAATAATAATGAATCACAAGTTTGCATAAGGAACAATTACTTTGTCTTCAAACGACGGGGCAAAGCTCAGCATGATGATGACTTTGGAAACTTCTAGCAGGTTACATCTCAGTTTACTGACCAAGTTAAAGAAGTGACTCATAAACGTCCCCATAGATGCTCCCCTACCAAACAGCGTATGTGTAGATTCAAGGAAAACATTGATACTTTGTGCTCTTTCTGGAAAAGAGCTGATTTCCCAGCGCAGTGCATCTTTCCTCTTACGGCTAATGTAATGTTTTGTACATTGTCCTGGTCTCACATAGATAAGTTGTGACGTAAAAAATCAGCCACGATGCAAAATAACGAGGCGCTTTTTACATCAAGAAAGTGCAAATTAACTTCTGTGATGACAGGAGCAGGAAAGGTGCATTCAGTCAAAAATACAAACATGCTGCGAGGAGCTAAAGGAAATGGGGAATTACTACAGAAAATGTTCCACTCACTGAAAGGAGCATTTTCTCTGTGAGAATCAATTCACAGCACTGACAATACATCGTTTACACAGGAACAAAAGAAGTGAGATCCTTTGAGTTCCAGTTCATGTAAAAAGTCTGTTTTGCTTTTTACATCATTCCATTGAGTTTCAGTTTCGAGTTGACTCCTGTGTTTCTGCTCTTCCAATCATTGGGAGTTTTTCCCTTTGCCTCCTTTCTGATTTGGTTCTGTGTTAAGCAACGCTCCCCCCTCCTCCCCCTCCCTTCTTTATGGCTCCGGTGATCATCCCAGTTCCCCCCGTCGCTCCTCCTGGTGGGTCTGTTTTCTTCTCCAGAGTGAAGGATGAATTCATTTAAAGGTTTTCATTCTGGAAACGTGAGGAATTTCCAGCTGGTAAAGTTTTAACAATTTTTACAGCCAGAAAAGTGGCTCTTGATGCACAAACACAGCAGCAGCAGCAGAGCAGGGAGGCGCTCAGCCTGCTTACTTATGACTTTATTCGCTGTCATTAAAATCAATGGCACTGCAGCTTCATCAGCCTCACCTAGCCTACAGGTTCTGGCTGTTTTCCCAAACCGAGGCCGATAAAAAAAAATGTAATCTCCCTCCCCGACCCGGCTCCACAGAAACTGTTTGTCAGACATTTCACTTTGGCTCTAGTCGTCTCTTCGTGCAGCTTCTGTGCTCATTTATGAAAAACCTGTGCATGAAAAGAGGGCTGTGTAAACTGCTCGACTGGTACAGCCAGGGAGGATGAAAGTCCACTCAGAGGTCCAAACGTTGGCACCGGCCCCACGTGAGGTGGATTTGAACGAACTCGCCCTGAAAGCAGCGAGGATGCAGGGAAAGCCTAAACCTCGCAGGGAACCAGAGGAGACTCTCGTGTTTCTGAGATTGGATTTGGCCTTTTCCTCCCAAATCCAACGGCCTTCCTGGCTTTTCACACTTCCGAGGAGGAGATTCCTTTCCTGCCAGGTCCTGGAAACAAATAAGGAAGACGCTGCTTCGTGCATAATTTGCACCATTTGTCTTGAGACAGATGTTTGCGCTGATGTGACAAATGTCGACTGTTTCCTCTTTCTTCTTTTTTGTTTTTTGTATCTAACGTAATGGCAGGAGATGGAAAGAGGAGAGGAGAATAATTGCCGCTGATTTCCCTGAGAGCAGATCAGAGGAGTGTGGATTTTCAGTGTCAGCACTCCAAACAACACAGACAGATGTTTGCTCTCCGCAGACGTCCCCCCTCCACCCCCCCCAACGACTTCAAAGTATTTCCCCGTTCCCTATACAAATCACGCCGGTGATTAGCCACCGCCAACGACTGGCCCATTTCCACATGGAACCTGCTTTTACTTTCAAGCAGCTCGTCTCCAGGATGGAGACTGAGCACGCGCACACACACACACACACACACACACACACACACACACACACACACACACACACACACACACACACACACAGCATGCATGCATGCTCATCTCCCCTCTGTGTCTGAACTGGTCATATTAACAGTGGCGGAGCCAGACTTTTTTTCAAGGGGTGGCCTAAGGGTGAGCATGGCTTTATCAGAGGGGTCCATATACAAATGATGAACGAAAGGAAACAAATATTTTCTCACACACATTCAAATTAAAATGGTTTATCTAACAAAGATTTGCCATGACCAAACAAGACGTTAAACGGCTCTATGGAACAGTGAACATGCAAATGTAAACTCAGAGCCCAGAATATGACCAAAAACAAATTCTCAAAAATAAATAAATAAAACTGGCTCCAAATAGTAAACTGCAAGACAATACCACCAGAGCTGACCAGCATTACCCTGGTGGTATTTATAAAGGTTTGAGAAACACTGCTATGGTCAAATAAGCTTTGAATGGGAACAACATACTGCAAACTCAAAGCCAGGATTCACTCAAGAGAGCATAATTCTCTGATTTTGGTGGGAAAAAGCAAAATGTTTTACAAAGTCATCCATGTTGAGGGTACGTGCCTTCCTTGACTCAACACTGAGAATGCCAGAATGACTTAACCTGTCATCAGCCACAGTTGTTCTAAGGTGGTTTTTGTTCTGCTTCACTGTCTTCCTCCCCAGAGTCTGACTCTGAATCTATATCACCCTCATCTCTCTCTGGAACTTCATTGTGAAATGCATAAACAAACACAATAAAAAATGCAAAAAGCATCATGCTAACCTTTAGAATTAGGCTTATTGGATTCTACTACTTAATAACTCTCTGTCACAGCCTCTAACCTGCTGGTGATGCACTTGGGCCTGGTGTCTCCTGGCTGGCTTCTCCAGGTTGGTCACTGCTGCAGGGTTCTGTCTGGTCCTGGTCTGGCCCTGGTTTCTGCCTCTTTAAGAAGAACTGGGAGATCTTCCCTTTTCTCTTCATTTGGGCTCTAAACAAAATAAGACAGCCTGGTATTTAGACTCCATGACTGTTTGGCAGAGACAACACTATTTTAACTATTATTTAAACTATAGTTTTTAGTTTTCTGTAGCTAGCTAAAATAATACTAAATTAAAAATAGATTAATTAAAATTAATTAATATAACCAGTTAGGTTATAATTCAAAGCCTTCATATGACATAGCCTACTTACATTTCAGTCATTATAAAACTTAAAAATGGTTTTTCACATATTCTTACCACACACATTTCAAGCGAGAGCTGGGAGATATAAAACATTACAGGGCAGCATGTGCACTAAAACATGTTAAAAGAATCTGTCTAAAACACGATCTACCAGCACTAGCATGGCTAATATAACAAACGAGGCACTGCGGAGCAAACAACCATTTATTTTTTTTTTTCTTTTTAGAAATGTATGACAAGTGCCGCCTCTCATTAGGAAGGTAACACAGTGGTTACCGCTAAGCGGTAAAATGTTGAAAATTACATTTTTCCTGGCAAATCTTTGCCGATCTCATAAGTATTATATTTTAAAATTACCATTTCCAGTGGGGTGGCAAGGGCTCTGTTGGGGGTGGCAAGTGCCACCCCGGCCACCCCTCTGGCTCCGCCACTGCATATTAATACAACTTTCAGCATTCATATCTCAACAGCCTCGACGGCTTAGTTAAAAAAAAAAAAATCACTTTCTGTTTTAAATTGCATGATTGCAAAATTCTACTGTTATGTTATTTCATCTGATAATAATCTGACTTTTCCTGAACAACGCTGACATGTTTGCAGAGACTTTCACTTTCGCAGTGACAATAAAAGGCCGCGCTGGCCGCTGAAGCTCCCCGTGCGTCCGCACGACGGGACGCGAGGAGGAAGAGAGCAGCTGAAACACGAGTCGTTAAATGTTAAGATTATGGAAGGAACGCTCAAAACGATGTTATGGGTCAGCTACTCCAAATGTTTCAGTCAAAACGTGGTTTAAAATTGTATTTAAAGCAGGTAGCCGATTTCTTTTTAGCTTTCGGAAACATTGAAATTATACTTTTTAAATAGAACTGCAATCTTATTTATTTACAGTTTTAAAAAAATGACTTTTTTTACAGTATTTTTAAACCGTAAAAAAATAAAAATAAAAATACAGTTTATCTTTTCAAACTGTATTTTTAAATTACAGTTTAAAAAATTTACAGTTTTAAAGAACTACATTTTTTTTTTACAGTTTTTTCAAACTGTAAAATTACAGTTTTATTTAAATTAAACAATCTAAATTAAATTTCTAATTTCTAATTAATTTAATTTCTAATTAAATTACAGTTCAGGTGAACAGTTGCTGTGTTCAGTTCACAGCGGCTGAACATTTTCTGTTCAGTTGCTGACCTAAACAAAAGGTCAGGATTTGACCTTTTGTTAGTTGCTGGCCTTTTCTCTCTGACATAATTTCATTTCTTCTCTTGCTTTTATGTGTCATTTTTTTTTATTACCATAACGCTATTGGGCATGTGCAGCATTTCCATAGTGTCCACGTGCACAAAAACACACACACACACACACACACACACACACACACACACACACACACACACACACACACACACACACACACACACACACAGCCAAATCAACAAACAGACATCCAGTCTCATAACCAGTAGGTATACTCGGTGAGTGTCTTCATAAACTACTGGAGTGTTGAAACAATTAAAAAGGGAGCCAAACCCCAATTTAAATTGTGTTAGAAGAAAATAAATCAGTTTGTGCTTTGTGACATTATAAGGAAGGCACTGCGCGATTTTAACAAGGGTGAGTGTGATGAGGAATGTTTGACTCAGACGAACCAAAAAAAAAAAAAAGTTGACAAGAAACAAAAAAATGAAGCAACGAACAGAGTGTGTGCTCATGAGCCTTGGTGCGTTCAGGTGTTAGTAAGCCAAGCCTCTGGAAGTGAACAAGCGGCCTCGGTGCTGATGTGGATTTACTGGGTCCTGTAAACAGGCTGAAGAGAGCCCCCATTGTTTCCACAGCTAATGCTACAGACATGCAGCTAAGGAACCCAATCCCATAATCCTCAATGCTTCTCTTTCCTTCAGGCTTTTGCAACTGTGTTGACCTCCCGTGCTAAAAACAATACATTTCTGAACGCAAGAGAGACGCTCGCCTCTCCTGGTTCCTCTCCTTCTTACAGTCCGAAGTGATGCGTGAAAACTTCAAGCGAAATCAGGAGAGCGTTGGAGGAATTGCTCAGCGCATTTTCATGTCAAATTATGATGACATGAATAAATATGAATCTACTCCCCGAGGCATCATAACAAGCAGAACAACTGCTATCAATCAACCAGCTGCAGGAAATCTGGCCCTCTCTTTGCTGCAGAATTGCGACTGAATAAATATCACAGAATCTCATTCAGATTTAATTCTAGAATTTAACTTGGCCACTACAAAACACGGTGCATTTCCAGGTCAAGTTTCTGCTACTTAACCTCAGTGCACTTGACTTTAAGGTAACAACTTTTTAAAAAAAAAAAATATTATGATAAGCTGTCCAAATGCAACAGGACACACATCTTACAAATAGTTGTCCGTTGCAATCAGAATTATAAACACTTTGTCCCCCGAATCAATTTCATCAATTAAAATAAATCACATGTACATACAGGCCAACTAGGCATTCCTTCAAACACACTACATACATACACCTCATATGATTAAGAACTTTATAGTTTCCGGAAGAAATATATATAAGATATACATATATATATATAAGTATATATATATATAAATAAGATATACATATATATATAAGTATATATATAAGTTGTTAAACATATTGTTGTAATAGTCTGCTTATAACCCAGTGGTTTCAACATTTTTTTTTTGACGTATCAGACGGGCGCGCTCACGCTATCCGGCGCGAGCACGCAGCGGCGAGAACATGACGTCAGCCGCGTACGTGCTTAAGCCTGCCCGAAAATGTTCTCCCGTGTTGTTGAATTTCGAAGGAGCGCAGGACTTTGCGGTGAAATAATACAGTTTTGTCGGTGAGGAACACCTAAGCGGACCGCATGCCTCGCAGCTGAAGTCCTTCGCGGTTCCATTTCTCGGCGAAGGTTGTGATTTCGGGCGACTCCGAGGGAAAGTTTGGGCTATCCTTTTTTTTTTCTCTCTCTCTCTCTCTCCCGGAGTGATGTCGAATCCTGGGAGTCGGAGAAACGGGTCCAGCATCAAAATCCGACTGACAGGTAAAAAAAAAAAAAAAACGAGCCAAAGAGAAAACGCTTACAGTGCATGTTTTATCCAGAGCTAAACCGCCTTGTACACAAGCGTGTGCAGTAATATGTTGATGTAGTCAAGTTTCTGCGGGGCTCTTGGTCTGTTCTTTACCCAAACATCCGGTTTTTTGCGAGGCGAACAGCAGTTAAAGCCTAGCCTGTTAGCAAAAATGCTACCAGAATAGCCGACAGGACAGCCAAAAAGCTGTCTTTTGTTGTCTTTCGCGGCTCATTTACGCTTCTGCTCGCCTGTTTGCGTGTTATTAGAGAGAGTGGCGACTGAAAGCCGTCCAGAAACTTTATTTACAGCCAACCGTCGCCTCTTAAGTATTAGCCCCGCTGGTGTTAGCCTTTAGTAACACTGTAGTTACTGCTGACCGCTGAAGCTGGTTAGCTACACCCATTTTAAGGGGGTTTACCACCAGCAGGACCCGTCGCTTTTTTAGCTAATGCGACAAAATTAAAAGCATATAAAGCATCCGCATCCTCCGCGAAATCGATTTTATTTTTATTTTTTTGTCGTGCAGATATGACATGCTAGCCTAGATAGTGCCAGGTGTGTATCGATTGGCGTTCGGCTGCTGTGTCAGCTGCAGTTAGACTCATTGAACTTATCCCGACCCGGACAAGTCGGACACGTTTGCTCTCCGACCATCACGTACTCAACGCACCAAGGATGCATGCATGTGTATATTGTGATTTTTTCCCCTCGGTTTCTGGGGTCAGGATTTTCTTTGTAGGAGTCAGTTTTTTTTTTGTCTCCCACTTTCCTGGACAGAGAGCAGGAACAATGGTTGTTTTTTTTGTTTTTTTTTTTTTGTTTTTTTTACTGTAGCTTAATGTAACGCCACTAGGCATCGAGGGGCCTCTATTCAAATGGAAATGACCTCTCTGTGCTGCCTGGCTCTCACTGTTTTCCCCTTCTGCTCAGCTTACAGCGGGACATGCAGGCACCGCAGCTTCTTTTTCATTTGTGTGTCAGTGACATGTTCAAGCCAAACCGTGTCTTAACCTTTATTTTTCTGCATGACTTTGCTGTTACGCCTGAGCAGGATCTGAAGCCGGTAGAGCAGCAGAAGCATCCTTCCCAAATGAAAGACTCATCTCTCCACATTCACAAAAACGCCGAAATGTCTTTTCAGTTAATCTGCTCGGGCACACAGTAGACCAGGTTACTGCTGCATTTTGTTAATGTGGAGACAACTGATGCCATTCATGCAGCTCATCAGCTCGTTTAATGCCACCGGTTGGAGCTATGCAGTGAAATCTGTGCGTAAATGACACATGTGGTGTCAAATCACGTGATCTCGCTCCCTCTGTTATCTTTTTGTGTCTGAAAGCAACTTATTCTACTCATGTACTTTAATAAGCTACGGAGATAATTTAACAAAATAACATCTCTATACCTGTATCCCAGAACAGCTAAGCAAAAAAAAAAAAAAATGTCTGATTGGATCAAACGCTCCATTGAAGCGAAGCGTTGTTTTGATCGGGTTATTTTAGGTGCTCTAATTGTTTCGCCTCGACTCCATCCAAAGACGTTCGGGAAGATCCGAATAGATCTCATCAGAAAGTTGTGACTCCGATGAATTGCAGCAAAAACAAAGCAGAGAACGTGTGTGTGTGTGTGGTTGTGTGTGTGTGTGTGGGTTTGTGTAAGGCACGTCGCTCATTATTTCAACATGGATGCAGAGGTTATTGCCCCCCTCCGAGTGCGTCCCGCCCCCCCAGGTATGACTGGAATCCTAATTGGGCGAGGAATGCGCGTTGAGCCAATGGGCCGACTATGCTGCCGGCCAGCTCTGTTTAGTCTGACAGACTGAACGATTGTTTGGCCTACATCAGAGAAGCCTGTGTGTCTGTGACAGGGAGTCTGGCTCTGGGTCACACTTCAGAGCGCCCTCAGTGTGTTTATGCAGGCTTCTATTTAGCCGGGCAGAATGTAGTCGTTGTATTTGATGGGTACCGTACAATAACCCTTCGGGAACAAGCCTTAAATTAGTGGCTTCACGAAGATTTCCGCGAAGATGTCGGTACGACGCGGACGCGCGCAGAATTTAGACCTGGCTGGTTTCCAGTCGTCTGCAGGTCGGAGCTTAAATAAAGCGCAGACGGCCGACAGAGGAAGCAAATGTGCACTTTTTTCCCCCCTTATTCCAGTCAAAACTTGGGTTTCCTTAAAGCAAAATTCAAAATTTCCGTAAATGCCTCAACACGATGGATCAATATTGAAAACACACTGCAATCCAAAATAGAAGCAAACCGTCCACTTCCTGAAGAAAGGTCTGACACAGAAGCTCTGCTAGTTCTTCTCAACTCGACAAATGTACTAATTCGAAAAGCATTTCCAGTTTTTCACATCACAAAAAAAACGTACAGCTGTTTCCGAGGCTTCCACACAGTTTTAAAAAGTCTTAAATTCACCTCTATAAACTTAAGGCTTTAAAACGTCTTAATTCTTAATTTAACTACTTTAATCACAGAACCACTTAATCTTTCATATTCGATGTAGTTTTTCTCATGAGACTTTCCTGTCAGGCGAAACCTTGAGTCGCACGCCGACATCTTCTTTCTATTCTGTAGCTGGAAGCAGTTGAAGCTATTGCTAACTAGTTGCTAATAAACCACTGCTAGCTAGCTGTTTTGCATCTATTATTATGGGTAATAGTAGTTTATCACCAGCTGTCTGGATGACGAGGTCTTTACCCGGCTCACTTCTATCGCCAAACTCGTACGACGCTACATTCACTCTGGGAAAAAACGTTGGTACTACTATGTGAAACATGTGACTCTTTTGTACATTTCTGTCATGACACGTGTCTTAAATTTCATTCATAATGTTGCTCAAAAAGGTCTTAAATTTGCCTTGGTGAGACTTGCAGAAACCTGGAGTTTTATAGGAGTTACCTTCGTGAAATTGTAACCACAGAACAGCTTTTTATGTCGGCATCGTCAAAGCTAAACAATGAACCATTTCCAGGAAACCAACTCGTGTTCTAAGCACTTTCCTGTTACTCACTAACTATTACTGTCCAGGGACAACACCGGCCATTCTGCAAGTGGCCGGTGTTGTCTGGTTTTCTGTGGCTGTTGCGATTTGAGCTGGTGTTTGGGTCCTGAAGTCACCAGCACTACTTCCTGAGTTCGCGTAGCGGTCACGTGATCAAGCTCTTGGACGTGCCGTTGGTGCTGATGCCGCCGAGGATCCCCACCAGTGAATAAACCGTCGCTGATCATGCACTCAGTTTAATAAACTAAGCCGCTGCTGGTGCTGCTTTAGGTGAGGTTATATCACAGCGTCGCTGCAGATTATTGAATATGATTACAAAGTACCTCTGGGTTTTAATTTGTTAAAATGATGGCTGCTTTTAGAGCTCTGTGTTAGATAATCTGGATACATAATAATGTTAGGAACTGAATTAATGAGACATGAAAGAAGTTTGGGGAATTTATATAACAGGTAGTTTTTCTGCCAACAATAAAGGGATAAACAAACATTCAATCACAAAAATGTAAAAGTTTACTTTTTTAGCCAGTTGTAAAAATAGATACATAGAGGACAACAATGCTTCAACAGTTTTTCATAGTTGAAGCAGAGATTTGGCAAAAAAAAAAAAAAAATGTTTTAAGACTAAAGAAATAAAACAATCAACTTCCCCAAATGAGCAAATTCCATGATCTTATTTGAATTAATTGCAGACCTTTTTATTTTTCAAAGCTATGATGTGAAACACGAGGAAGTGAAATGACTGATAACTGCTGAATTAGCACACAATAGTTGTTACATCAAAACGTCTAGTATTGTGTCTGGATGATCTTCGTGGTTGTTTGGTGGGTGGATTAGTAAGACGGAGCAATATGTCTGAAATAAAGGTGACATCTCTAAAGCAGCTTTCTTTTACATAATGGTAGAGATGAGTCAAAGTTTTGTAATCAGTGTGATCTGTGTTTTTATTAAAGAGTCAACCTGACAATAAAGACTTTAGACAATTCTGAATCATGTTCAACAACGACAACATAAGGAGACGTTCTGGTTCATGTTTTTGGTCTTGTTGCTGGTAGCAGTGACAAATTTTTTTCACGTTTGAGACAAATGTGACAGCATGTTGTGTGCGTGAAAGAGGAAAGGCTATAAATCGGAGTTTACAGTCTAAAAATAAATAGAAAGTGCTTATATATTTCCAAACCCAGCAAAGCGAGTCAGAGCTTAAAAAAGATCAAACGGAGCAACTTCGTCGTCCTGTTGTCTGGTGAAGTCTCACTCCGTTTGAAAAGCAGCGAATGCCCTTCACGGAACACATTTATGATTCCTGTGGCTGGATTTTCAAACACCTTGCTGAAAATAGCTAACTTTAAGTCTCTGTTACTCATTAAGGACCTTAACAACTATGATAGTTGCTGTTACCTTGGTCTGTTAGGCACGGTGCATTCACTAATCAAGAAAAGATAGGATTTTTAAGTTTCTTACAGACTGAAGAAACTGAGGGCGATGAAGCAGGAAACTGTCAGATTTCAGTCACCAGACGATTTAATGGCCCGTCTCTAGATTTGGGCGATGAATTCGTTTGACAGAATAGTGAAAATTTTCTGTTTGAAGATTCACTTTTTGGGAAATTAAGATTTTATTTCACTAAGGCACTTCTCGGGTTTCCAGTGCGATGTTAAGAACGACCATCTTGTGAAACAAGATGGTCGTTATTTTGACTTTGAATTCAGTTGACCTCAAAGAAGGAATTGTTCAAATAAAAGCCAGTTTTTAAAGATATTTTCTCTCATTTGTATTTTTCAGGGGAAAAAAGTGAGAAAAAATATAGTTTAAAATCAGAAATTGAATTTGGCAAAAACAAAAGTGGAAAGGAAATTTGAAAATACCACTTGATAATACAAAAGAAGGTTGTGGAAGGGGAAAATGTACACAATTGTTCTCAAAATGTTTGACTGTTGCACTTAATTTCAGCATTGATTTTTAATATTTTATTTTTGATTTTGAGAAAACACTCATACCCCAAAGCAGCCCTTCAATTTAGTTTGACTTCAATCTGA
Organism: Poeciliopsis turneri; assembly: GCA_922788865.1. Taxonomy (NCBI): domain Eukaryota; kingdom Metazoa; phylum Chordata; class Actinopteri; order Cyprinodontiformes; family Poeciliidae; genus Poeciliopsis; species Poeciliopsis turneri. The sequence continues at coordinate 54,327 of CAKLNU010000852.1, forward strand.
GTGGAACCTTTTTCCTTGTTTTTTTTTTTTTTTGTTTCCTCTTTGCTTTTACCTCTTTAACTTTAAAGCCAACGATGCCAAGAACTAAATTGGCAGTGAGGGAAATCGGGCACCAGCTGAGCTGTCTCTGTCCCGGCCATCGGTTACCTTGGCAGCATGGGAAATTTCCCGAGACACTGCAAAGGGGGTCCGCCACATATTCAGCGCCACTAAGGAGGTGGTCAAGTAGCCTCAGAGAGGGGGGTGGGAGAGAAGCCGGGTGTTAATCCGTGAAATCAGAGCTGTCCTCTGTTTGTGGCGAGGGAGCGGAAGTGCAGATGGAGAGGAGAGAACGGTTTTCCTGGACCGTCTGGATGAATGAGGAGTCGGGGATCAGACTCCCTGTTCTTTTCCTCTCCGTCTCTCTCTCTCTCTCTTTCGGTGTCTGACGAAAAGATGAGATCTCGGTGTGGAATGCGTGAGTCAGGCAGAGGAGATTTGAAAGAGGTCGGCATGGGGAAAGAGGGAAGGATATCCTGTCAGCATTCTCCATGGCTTGATCACAGGAAGTAGGACCCGGCTGAGCCTGACACATGTTTGCCACCAGATGCCACATCCTAAACCACCGACTACCTTCCTCACCAACAGGCCTCGTTCACTTATCTTTGCTGCTGAGACGCATATTTCTGTTTTTATCTAATCACCATTTTTACACATTTTTGTGGAAATTGTGCTGAGAAATATGTGTTTATTATTTAACGGTCTCTTTATTGAATGTCATGGTATGATTACTTTAAGTAGAAATTCATATGGAGAAAATGATGAAATTGGTTTCATATAAAGCAGAATTATTTGAAAGCATAAATATTTTCAGTTCTAACCCTTATTTTTATTTTTTTGCAGTTTTTGCAGTAACATAGTGCAAGACTTTCTCTTGTAACTTTTTAAAACTGCCTTGTTACTGTATTAATTACGCTAGTCGCACAGTTTAAAAACGTCTTTATTTCTTTTGTTGGTGGATGTCACAGTTGCTTTGGGTATTTACTGTTGTTGTTTGCCTTTTTTTTTTAGCTCATTAATATATGTTTATATGTTTCCTCTGGCTAAAGTGTTACCAATACGACAGAAAGTATTAATTACATCTTAAGTCGGCGTGGAAACACATCATGTTGTGATTATAAGCTTCTGCATGTTTGTGGAGTATCGAGAGCAGAAGAGCAGCTCTGTTTTCCAACAGGTTAGCTCATGGCTAAAATTAGCTGTGATTCCGCCCAGCGGTTTCTAACACACCTGAGCGAAATTGCTTTAGCTCAGGTGTTTATGCAGAGCGTGTCATCCATGCTTTTCTCATGCAACTTGAGAAAACTTTGAGACAGAGTGGGCAGCCTCATCTCGACAGTGGCTCACCCAGTTCTGTGGCTCATCAGTATTCTCTGGCATTCATATTTTATCCTAAACTACATTCTTCCTCCTCAGAGTGTTTGTTATGCATCAGAATTCATTAGAGCTGCCTACACACTAAGATTAGCCTCATGCTTATTCCTTTTTTTTCCCCCCCTTGCAGTATTATGTGCCAAGAACCTCGCAAAGAAAGACTTCTTTCGTAAGTATTGCTGTGGCATTTTCCACTAGTCTACTGTAAAAACAATCGGTACACAGTGCAGCGTTTTGGTGACGCCTTGTGTGCGTGCAGGCCTACCGGATCCTTTCGCTAAGGTGGTGGTGGACGGATCGGGTCAATGCCACTCCACAGACACAGTCAAGAGCACACTGGACCCCAAGTGGAATCAGCACTATGACCTGTAAGCCTCCTGTGTGACCCCTCACCTCCCACACGCCTAGATTTTAAATACAGGCGGCGGTTGTATATAAAGAAACCTGACGAGTTCCTCGCTTTTGCAGCTACATTGGGAAGACCGACTCGATCACCATCAGCATATGGAACCACAAGAAGATCCACAAGCGGCAGGGGGCGGGGTTTCTGGGCTGCATACGACTGCTTTCCAACGCCATCAGCAGGCTAAAAGACACAGGATGTAATTTAGATTTTTATTTTTCCTCTCTAAATGCTTTTATTTTGAACTCTATTTGCATCTGGTGCATTCATTGTGACTTTCCTTCCTCCAGACCAGCGTCTAGATCTATGCAAGCTGAACCCCTCTGACAGTGACGCAGTGAGGGGGCAGATCGTAGGTGAGGACGGACACACTGATAAGCTATCTCTGTTTCCACTTGTCGTTTTTTTTTGTTTTGTTTTTTTTTCCTCCTTTATCTCCGTGCAAATGTTCAGCTGCAACAATGTTAACAAAACCCAGAAAGAGCGCACACGTCACACACGTTTCAGTCTGGAAACATCATCCCTCCAGAAGGATTTAAGTAATCTGCATCCCAAAAGATTAGAACGTCATTAAAAGTTTATTTCGTTCAATAACTGCACGCTTATTTCTGTTCATTTCGGCGACTCTGTCATACAGACTTCAACCTGAAATCCACTCTTATCAGAAAATGTATAATATTACATTAGAGCAATAAAAAAAAAAGCATTTATCGTGGCGAAATGGCAGCATGTAGAAAAATATGTCCATGTGCTCGATCATAGCTTTCTGCCAGCAGTCAGTTTCTTTAGCAGTGACCTTCTTTGGCTTCCTCTCCTCGTCGGGTCGTCAGTGACCGTCTGCTCCGCATCCGTGAAGTCAGCAGTTATCCCGTCCCCTTAATAACACGACGTCTATACACTTACAAGTCATTAAGTTATAACGATCAAGGCTTAAGGAAATACATTCTACATCGACCAATGTGTAGTAATACGAGTTTCACTTTTTAAATTGAATCAGTTAAAAATGTTTTATCATAATTTATTGTATAATGCATGGAGAAGCCGCCATTTTGCTGATACTTTCTTCCAGACTGGAATTCACTCGCAGAAGACCCAAAGCAGTGTTTAAGAACAAAATCAAGAAATTAGTTTTTAATTTGAACTGATTTCTAAGATCCTGTTAACATGTTAGATTAATTTTATGACTGACTTTTAAATGAAAATTTAGTGCAAGAAAAAATTCAATTGAAAACATTTTTTTTTTTAATGAGATGTTTTTATATTTTTAAAGATTTTTTTAGAATTTTCCAACTTTATTTGTATTTATGTTAATAAATTGTTTGTTTTCAATGGGTATTTTTTTCATCATTCTTAGAAATATATATATATTACTTCAGTCTAATTCTTATTTTTCTTTAAACCCAGCTTTACATTTTTATTCCCGTGTTTTTATTGGCAATAAAGATGGAAAACCGCTTTCCTTTTTTTTTTTTTTTTTTCTTCACACATTTTAGCAGTTTTATCTGTTTCATTTTGTTGTTTTTTTTTTTCTTTATCTTTATATATATGGCACGTTACATATTTGGTATGAAAGGCACTGAATAATTACATCCTGACTTATCGATTCTGTCCAATGTCGACACATTTCCTGTCTGTAGTGAGCTTACAGACGCGGGACCGCATTGGCAGCGGTGGTCCTGTAGTGGACTGCAGAGGGCTGTTGGAAAACGACGGGTGAGCGCATCTCCAGACTTTTACAACATAACACTCTTAACTTTAACTCTATTACAGTTAAATATCACCTTCGGACTTCTGAGCTTTGCGTGTAACTCCTCAGGCCCGTTTTCGAGGGCTGCTTCAGCGAAGAGCCGCTGCCCTACTCCGACCCCACCGGCGCCGCGGGCGGCGGGAACTGCCGGCTCGACTCGCCGGGTCAGGAGAGCCGCCTGCAGACTCTGCGAATCAGAGGGCCGGACTCCAGAGGTCATGGCCACACCCCTCAGAACAGACCTCATGGGCATCAGCCGCCCGATCTGCCCGAGGGATACGGTCCGTTCTCAAACGCATTCATAAGCCGTCTAAATTTAAAACGGCCACAAATAACATTGTTTCCTTATTGTAACAGAGCAACGAACAACTGTGCAAGGCCAGGTGTACTTCCTTCACACACAGACCGGCGTCAGCACCTGGCACGACCCTCGGATACCACGGTAGGATGACTCAGTGGTTATAGTCAAACACAGCTTGAACAGAAGGAAGATCTTTAAGAAATTACGCTGAAAATTAAACTTTATACTTGAGCAATTTTGTTTCTTTGTATAAAATTTGGTGCTTTGTTTGTAGGAATGAATAGTCATACATTTAAATTGATAAACAGTCAGAAAAAAGAACAATGCTGCTGAAAAGTCTGAATAAGTATAGAAAAAATAAAAACTGAGCATGAAATTATGGATTTTTGTGGTCATCAATTTTGTGGTCATCAAAAAATTCAAAGATCTTAAGTTTCTGAAAAATAAATAGTTTTTCAGATTGATCTATACTCAAATGTTTCATCATAGCTGTGGCGACATTTTGGTTTTTGATTTACAGACTTAAGAACCCATAAACGAATGCTCACATTTCACCAAAACACCTCTTGGCCCTCCAGGTCCTTTGAGATTCAACTTTAACCTGCACCTGCTGCAGTTTAAATACCAAACATATTTGGGATATTGTGCATATTTACAACAGGGGCAGAGATGCTGAACTGCATTTAAAGAATCTGCATGACGTGTTCCAGTCCTTATTTGAGGAATTTTTCATTTTGAAATGAGCTTGGTCCAACAAACTGATTGTAAACATAAAAATTCTGACTTGAGGAATATTTCGTGTCCACATGTTTTAATGCAGTAAAAACTCGAACGTAAAATCTAGAAGTTTGAGTCAGAAAACGACTGAGAAAATGTTCTGCCATGTTCTCTGATTCTGGAGTAGGGATCTGGCGAGCGTGAGCTGCGAGGAACTCGGCCCGTTGCCGGTGGGGTGGGAGGTCCGAAGCACCGTGTCCGGCCGCATCTACTTTGTGGACCACAACAACCGGACCACGCAGTTCACAGACCCCCGCCTGCACAACATCATCAGGTATGCGTCTGATCCAGGAACGCTGCAGATTTCTCCCCCCCCGACTGCAGACTCAGACTCCTGCGGCACGTCCTTAATAAGTGGATTTTAGTCTGATTTGTTCTTAGCCTGATCCGACACCAACACCCAGCCTGGACCCGGACGTGACCTACTAACGGTCATCAGCTTTGTTAACACTGCAGGGAGGTGTGATTTACAGAAACGCCGGCTTATGGGAGATTTAGCTCGGCGCGCGGCATCTAATCCTGTCTGCTCTCCTGGCCTGCCGCCATGTCACCCACCTCTCGCTTCTTCCGCTCCCTGCAGCCACCAATCCCAAGTGAAGGAGACGTCCCAGGCCCCGCCGATGGACGTCGGCGTGGACGAGGGGGGAGGCGGAGGGATCGGCGGCGGCGGAGGAGGAGACGGAGACGTGGCGGTGCGCTACGAGCGAGACCTGGTGCATAAGCTGAAGCTGCTGCGCCACGAGCTGTCGCTGCAGCAGCCTCAAGCGGGACACTGTCGCATCGAGGTGTCCCGAGAGGAGATCTTTGAGGTAAGGAGGAACGAAAAGGTAACATACTACTGGACTGCGACATTTTTGTTTCCGATCCCAACCAAAAAAAAACAATAAATATATATTAAAAACAGCTTGTGAAAGGCATGTAAAAGTGCAAAACAACATGTTTTTATCACTTTTTTTCTTTCCCATGAAAGGTGTTGCTTTTTTCCCTACACATCAAAAGCACTACATCTTACCAAGTATTTTTGGCTTAGTTTCTAATGCATAATATCGTAGCACACTTAAAATAAAACAAAACTAACTTACAAGTAACTTTTCAGCAAGATAAAGGAGCTTGTTTTAAGTGAATAATTCGTTAATATTGATGAAAAAAAAGGTAGTAATTTCAAATTTTTCCCATGTTCTGAGTGAAACAATCTCCCAGTAAAACTAGCAGTGTAGAAGATAGATACATGAAGTTGACACAGTCTTTTCTGGACACAAAAAATGGCTTTAATCTTTTTTTTTTAATCCTCTTTGGGGTTTTTTTTTTTTTTTTTGAATTACTTATTTTTTCCCCGAGACGAGAAACAATTTCAACCCTGATCCACTCAGCTACTTATTATTCTACTGAGCTGAGAGGTTCAGATTGTAAACATGCCTCTGATTGGTGGATGGACTCTGTGCAAAACATTGTTTGTGTTGCATCACTGGCAAACAACAGCAGCTGCTGCTGAAGCAACACTGAATCCAGAACCTTTTCCACTTTTTTGTGGCACAAACCTCAATAACTTTTATTGCAGTTTTATGTGACAGACAAACACAAAGTAGTTGTGAAGCAAAACAATGATACGAAGGGTGTTAAACAATTTTCTCGAATGAAAATCTGCGACATGGGTTTTTTGTTTTGCCCTTACCAAGGGGAATTTTCCCACCAAACTGGATTCAGTGTTAAACTTAGCACCAGTTTGTTTTGTTTCCACCGAGAGAAACTGTGTCTGCACCGAACACCCGCGTTTGTCAGGAGAAAGAGGCGTGATCTGTACGCTGCGTGTGTTCCCAGGAGTCGTATCGACAGATAATGAAGATGAGGCCGAAGGACCTGAAGAAAAGGCTGATGGTGAAGTTCAGAGGGGAGGAGGGCCTTGATTACGGAGGAGTGGCCAGGTGAGGGGGAAGACTCTTGAGCTGTTGTTCGTTGTTGCTGTATTTCTTGTCTGCGCCAAGTTTTATTAAAATGTGCAGCGCATGTTTAGTTAAGCAGAAGTGCTGATGCTTTTCAGCTAATCTGTTCAATATTTTCAGTCATTTCTCACAGAGGTAAAACTGAAGGTTTTCTATTTCCTTCCACTTAGTGTATCACTAATGAAATATGTGTTTAATAAAATGATACCCCCGTTAGTGCTGAACAATTAATTGAATTAATTATGATTAATCAATTATTGAAACAATTGTCAACTACGAATAGTAGTCTATTAATTGTTAACAGGAGTTTACAAAGATTTGCTGAAAGAACAACATACTTAGAGAAGTAATTAAACCAACGACGTACAAAAACATAAACATTTTTGCATTTAAGATGACAAAAAAACCCTCTTTGTAAAAATGTTTTACCCAGAACTCCACAAGTTTTTGCTTTCTTTGATTCAAAATCTTAAAACAAAAAATCTCCTGTATATGCTATCCATTACTTATCAAAAGAAATAAAAAATCAGTAGATGATATTTCTCTAGCTGCGATTGCATCCTTTGCCACAAATGATCAACGTAACATACACCAAAGGAATGTTATTTCATTTTAAGCAAGAAATTTTTTGATTCGAAAATGTTAATGAATCATTTGCGTCTTTTAATCTATGTCTAATATTGTATTTAAAAAAAAAACCTATAAGTGGTTAAGTGGCAACTTTTTTTTATCATCTTAATCATCAGAGCAACCTGACGATTACTAAAATAAAGGTTAGCCGCAGCGTTAGCCCCCATTGTAGCTTCCCTTAGCTTGAATAGAATAGAAAATTCCTTTTATTTGTCTCTCAGTGGGAAAATTTCAGAGCATCAATAAGAAATTGATAAGCACGTGTATAAAGAGTAAGCAATAATATCTGGCTTATTGTGTGTTTAAGTTCACTCGTTTAATGCTGAGTCACCTTGTGTCCAGGGAGTGGCTGTATCTGCTGTGTCATGAAATGTTGAACCCCTACTACGGCCTCTTCCAGTATTCCACTGACAACATCTACACACTACAGATCAACCCCGACTCCTCCATCAACCCTGTGAGTTCACTAATAACCCGCTTCAGTTAATTAAGGATCTCAAACTTTGGTTCACCTGCGTTTCTCTCTCTTTCTAAGGACCACTTGTCCTATTTTCACTTCGTGGGCCGCGTGATGGGCCTGGCGGTCTTCCACAGTCACTATATCAACGGCAGCTTCACGCTGCCCTTCTACAAGCAGCTGCTAGGCAAACCCATCCAGCTCAACGACCTGGAGACCACGGACCCAGAGTTGCACAAGAGCCTCGTCTGGATATTGTGAGAACTTTGGCCCAGATAACCCACCGTGACTTTGAGTCACTTCCCTGTTTTTATTTCATATTTTACAGCCCAGTGTTTTCTTTATTTTGTGTGTGTGTGTGTGTGTGTGTGTGTGTGTGTGTGTGTGTGTGTGTGTGTGTGTGTGTGTGTGTGTGTGTGTGTATGCAGGGAGAATGACATCACTTCGGTCCTGGACCACACTTTCTGCGTGGAGCACAATGCCTTTGGGAAGTTCTCCCAACACGAACTCAAACCTAACGGCAGAAATGTCCCCGTCACCGAGGAGAACAAGAAGGAATACGTTAGGTGGGAACAGAAAACAAAAAAACAAGGTGTTCAGAAATGCTTCCCAGTGTGGTGTGGGATGCTTACTTTGCTCGTGTTGGCTGTGTGTTGCAGACTTTATGTGAACTGGAGGTTCATGCGTGGGATTGAAGCCCAGTTTCTGGCTCTCCAGAAAGGATTCAGCGAGCTGATCCCACAGCACCTCCTCAAACCGTTCGACCACAAAGAGCTCGAGGTGCGCACCTCTGAACGACAAACCAGGATTCTTTCACGTCTCGTTCTTGTTCTCAAATCCTCGCATAACGTCCCGCTCTCTCCGTCCCCGTCCAGTTAATAATCGGCGGACTGGGGAAGATAGACCTGGCGGACTGGAAGACCAACACCCGGCTGAAGCACTGCACCGGGGAGAGCAACGTGGTGCGGTGGTTCTGGCAGGCCGTGGAGGCCTTCAGCGAGGAGAGGAGAGGGCGCCTCCTGCAGTTCGTCACGGGCTCCACTCGGGTTCCCCTGCAGGGGTTCAAAGCGCTGCAGGGTGGGTCAGGCACCGGCACAGAGCCGCCACACAAAGTCAACACACGGCTTCTGGCTGCAGTCGTTTCATATTAACATTCGTTCATTTACTGCCAATACGTTTGTTTTGATTCACGTTAGAGCTGAAGCAATTAATCGTGATTAATCGGCTATTGAAGTAATCATCAACTATTAATCATAGCTTGTGAGACAAACGGAAGGTTCTTATCGAGTCCTTCCAATCAGCATATTGCTAATTGAATATGTGCTGAATAAAATGGGTGGTGGAACGATTAATCGTGATTAATGAATTTTTTAAAATACTCATCAACTAACTTAGTAAACGATTAATCTTTAACTGGAGTATACAGATTCTGAAATTTGCCATTTGCTGAAACAGCAGCTCTCTCAAAGAAGTATTTATGGCAAAACTACAAAAAATCTGAACATTTTGTAATTTAGACGTCAAAAATAAAGACAAAGATGTCTTTGTAAATATATTCGACCCAAAACTCCTCAAGTGTCACAGTTTTAGCTTTAGCTAGTAAGCTCCTTTTGCTGTCAGTTATTAACTTGTTAATTGTAAAAGAATAGTCAACAGATTAGTCCAATACTGTGTTGATGTTTAGTGAATTATTGACAGTCGTCAGATTACTTGAGCACTAAAATAATTACCAGCTGCAGCCCCCTTTTTATTTATGTTGAAATATTTTGTTCACATTTTATTTTGCAGATTTTTCAGCTAAAAAATCTCAACTGATTCTAAATGAAATCCAGAATTTTCCTTCAGGAGTCTCTTGAGAGTCTGGCTGGGTTAAAGTTAATCTCAGTATGAATCCAGCTGCTCTGCGGAGCATCATTTTCAGATTTTTAATATGTCAAACATTAAACACAAAAATGTGTCACGTTTTCAACCCACCGTCCAGAGAAGTTCCACCCGGTGTTGGTCTCTCACATAAACTCCCGTTAAACCGCCTGCGTTTATACTGGCGTCCGGTTTAAAACGACCGGCCAGCCGTTCCCCATTGTAGAGCAGTGATAACTAGAATGTATGTGTGTAAGGCTCTACAGGTTCTGCAGGACCGAGGCTCTTCACCATCCACTTGATAGACGCCAACACAGAGAACCTACCGAAAGCTCACACGTGGTAAGACGCCTCGGGTCTCACTAGTTCACTTGTTACAGAGTCTGACTTCCCGACAAATCCTTTTTTTTTTTTTTTTTTTTTTCTTTTTTTTTGTCTCGTCTCCAGTTTTAACAGGATAGACATCCCTCCCTACGAGTCCTACGAGAAACTGTACGAGAAGCTGCTGACAGCGGTGGAGGAGACGTGCGGCTTCGCCGTGGAGTGACGGCTCCGCCGCAAGGACGGGGAGGACGACGCCAGTCACACTCGCTTGCACTTGCACACCCAACTATCTTGACATTCGACATGTATGCACACACACGAACCGAACTCGAGGCGTACTCCGAGTACGCCGAACAGCCAAGCATTACGAGAACACACCGTCTCTTGCCACCTCTGCGCCGCCGGACTGCCTGCGGTTAAACGAGGAAGCACAGCAGCAGGAGGAGGAAGAAGAGGAAGAGGAGGAGGAGGAGAGGGAAGGGGATGATGGGGGGGGGGGTGGGAAAAAAAAAAAAGTATTTTAAAAAATTTTTCAAATATTTTCAAGAAGCATTTTTATCCTTCAGTTTTAACAAGCTATGATGTCACTCTTAAGAATGTGTAACCACGGCAAATTCGACTCGGGTCGCGCTCAAGTCTTCGGGCACAATCAGCCAATCGCGTACGAGCCTGCGAACTTTGAATTCAGGTGTGCGTTGAACAAGGCGGGGAGCGATGGTTTTTTTTTTTTGTTTGTTTGTTTTTTTTCTTTTTCTCCGTAACAAGCTGATTGATCGACTAGTATTCATGCTTCATGTTTAACCACTGTTGCGTGTCTTTGTGTCTCGGTCTGCATGTGAGAGAGTGGGATTTTATTTTATTTTTTTGTATGCGTGTGCGTGTGCATGTGTATCGAGCATGGCACTCTGTTATGCTGTAAAAACGATAAAAATGAGCCTCCGTTGAAACTTTTTTTTTTTTTTTTCTCTCTTAACGTTTGTACCTGCGACCACTCTGATCCTCTCTGATGTTTTTATTATTTATTACTAAATGATTACTGACCAAGCTGCTATATGCTCTGCAATGAGCCCTCACCAATTTCTTAATCGCAGCTCAACCTACTGGAGCTGAAGGGTCAATTCTCATGCAATTCAAGTCATCCACAAAGTGGATTATTATTATTTTTTTTTTTTATTATTATTATTATTATTATTATTGAGTTTTGTTACTTTCAAACATCCGTGTTACTGTGGGGGGAAAGAAAATACTCTCGTCGGTGTACGAAAGATGTTGGTGTTTTGAAAACACCGGGTTACGTTTGCTGAAGTTACATTTCCCCCGCAAACCCCAGCCGTAATTTTAGAAACAAAACTAATCCAAGGGTATGTCCTGGATTTTATCTTTTTGGTGGGATGGGGGGAAAGTTTGTTATTCTTAATCAAAACGAGCCTCAAGATGCAAAGAAGAAGCCACTTCATTTGCAACACCTGTGCTTAAAAACAAAGAACCCCTTAAGCCTTTTTATACACGTCTTATCTCCTATATTGCCATGTTTTTATTCCTCCTAAACATGATTTTTATTTTTATTTTTTTTTTGTCTCTGTAAGCCCGAACGTTTGGACAACTAATCATCATCTTTAAGACCGCAATGAATGAATCCCTTTTGAACCATTTAAGCTCCACAGTAGAGAATGAAATCAAATTTTATTGAGCGAGAAGAAACGTGCGGACGGGAGGGAAAGAGGGGAACGTTCCGTTGTAGATTGAAGACTGTTAAGCAGTATTATTTCAATCTGCATTTTCTATGGTCTAATTTCACTGTGTAATGGATGCAAAAGTATTGTAACTTACAATGTACTAAACATTTATGAAAAAATACAATGTAAATAAGATTATATTAAAAGAAATTAAATTGAAAAATACAATCCTGCGTGCGTACGTGTCGCCCTTTCTTACAATGATGTGTTTAATGGTTGCAAGGATTGTTTTTGTAACAGTTCCGAAAACTATTTCTGCACAATCCTGGAGAAGCAACAGGAAATCCCAAAAGAATGATGGAGAATGATATCCATCGCCCGCAGAAGCGCTCATGCACATAAATCTGAAAAGTGTGGCATGCAAGTCAAGACAACACGGAGTGTAAGTTAAGCTGACCTTTCTATACAAGTTAAATTAGCAAATCCAACACTTTTGGATGCATTCAACATATCCACCCAACTGGCACGCACCTCACAAAGAATCAAGCGCACCCGTCTTGTGACTGCTCAAGCTCAGCAGCCAAGGCTGCAGGTAACCTGGCACACCTGTGCTCACACACTGACCTGAACCTGGACAGGACTCACAACACTGAAGCACTCTCTACCTGCTCAGGAAACTGAGGTCTTTCTCCTTCTTCTTCTTCTGCTTCTTCTTCTTCTTCTGCTGCTGCTTCTTCTTCTTCCCTTTTTTTTTATGGCACTTGTCAAACAACTTTTAGGTGCATAACTGCCACCTTCCAGATTGGAGTATGGATCGGATGCTTTTACTACTAAAATCTATCCAAAACACCCGCTCTTCTTAACAAACTAAAAACTACACTCAAAACGGTTTTGAGTTCATTTTGTCCAAACAAAATGAACTCAAATGTGTCGTGTCCATGCCACAACGAACCTGCAGTTGCAGCAGCATCACAGTGGGCATTCAGAGTGGCTGAATTCAAATGCATGCCACACTTTTCAGATTTTTATTCATGGGGGGGAAAGGGGGAAAAAGAAAGTTAATCACGTTTCAATTTCCTCCTTCCTAGTGAATTTATTTGTGTTGCTCTATTGTGCAGAATGTACATAAAATGGATTAGAATTTTTTTTTTTTGTGTCGTATTTTCCAAAAACCTTGGAAACCAAAACTTGATCCTGTTTCCATTCCAGAAATAGTTTGACGCGTAATTTTAAGTCTTCATCACTTATCTCTACATATGTCTGGATAGAGCTTACTCGGGTGGGAAGAAGTAATTTAGCAAAACATAACACTTCGGCCTCATCTTCCCGGTCTGCGCGAGTTGAAAACGCTCTGCCCGTCTTAAAGACTACATTTCCCAGCATCCACCAGGAGGACGTAGGCGCCTCTTCATGTTTTGGCAGTTTCTCACCGATAAAGCTACACGGATATAGAGCCTATCAAGGAGACAGACCACCAGGATTTTTAGTGGTTATCCACGACAAAGCTACGGTATTCAACCTTTTTATTCTGTGGGCTTTTCTTCATTTGACAATAAAAACCCGGGTTTCACTCCTTACGCGACTGACTTGAAGCGCTGCTAGTGACTAAAGAAAAACCCTGACTTCTGTCAGCTAACTAGTTACCCTTCTAGCTAGCTAGCCAGGCGTGCTAAAACACATCGAGTCAAGCGACTCCCGAGCGGAGCGGAAAAGAGTGACGATAAGTGGCCTGTTTGTTTTCAAAAAAGCCCCAGCCTCGGTGCTCTTTGTGTCGTGGCCGCGTCGGGGCTGATGTCAGTGCGATCAACACAGCGCAGCTACTCGGAGCAAAACTACGGCAGCAGCACTCTTTAGTTCCTGCTGTTGGCGAGAAACCTCTTAGCCGCACGTGAGATTTGGGTTGATTTCAAGCTTATTTGAGCGCGTGCTGGGGCTGAAACAGCCGCACCCTTCTGTCAAATGTAACAGAAATGTGGGGGAAGCGAAGACCAGGCTGGATCAACTTTAAGGTTAGCCATCAGTGTTGATTTTAACGAGCTCCTGTTCAACCGCCGACATGTGATTTCCTGGTAATCCGTGATTTGTTTACCTCTCTAATCTCAAAGTGTGACCACTGCAGACCCGACTCCGGATCGCCTTTTTTTTATTTTTTTTATTTTTATCAATCCTTTGCGTGACGTATGCATGTTATGACAACAAGTGATGCATTAAAATGAAACCAACTGGTGGATTTTAGGGGATTTCTGCCTGCATTGATAATCCAGAGTGTGACTCACGTTTGCTTACCGCTATAGATCCACAGTCACCGGACAGAAACCTGAGTTTCTGATGATCCAACTTACACAGTGTGGAGAGAGAAAGATGATATTGCTTAACTTTCATGATGAAGGCTCCCTCTCACTCTCTCTGTGTGTGTATGTGTGTGTGTTTGTAGATGCTACTGACTGGGCAGTGACTGTCAGTGTGAGCTGGTTAGTGCTGCTTCACAATGGCCGATGGACATGATGATGATGTCATCCACCTGGCCAGCTTCAACGTGCACCGGAGCCAAGGTGGGACTCATCACTGACATGCACTGCATCACGTTTTCGTCACATTACAACAAGAAGAAAGACAAATAGTTGAATGCATGCCTTATGTGTGTCATGCTTTTTGTCTGTGGATCTCAGTTATTAGACTCTTAAGTTAGACATATGTCTTGACTTTCACTAGGCCATTTTAGCAGACGAATCTCAGGGTTTCCCCCAGAAAAGCCGTGAATGGTTGGGTTGAAATGTTTATTTTAAGGTCCTAATCTGTGAGAGAAAAGTAGGACCCTGAGCATGACGAGTCCAACACCGTGTTTCACAGTGAGGAATGGGGCATTCAGGGTGACGCCGGCAAGCTGACCTCTGCCACACAGGCGTTACTTTTGGATGGATTTTTTTTTTTGTTGGGGTCAAAAAATCCATTTCCAGATGGTAGAACAAATGTTAATATCCAGTTTTCTATTTTAAGAAACAATCCATCCAAACCACCTGGCATAAAGATCTATATATCTGCTGCAAGATTTTGACGGATTTTCGTGTTTATGTACATCACTTGCAATTGATCAATATTCCTCAGTTCTTTTGGCAGCTATGATTAATAAAGTGGATTATTGTCTTGTCGCGTTTAGTGTTCCCATGTTTGCTATTGATCACGGCCGGCAGTGTGTGTTTGTGTGTGTACAGGCTCTCGTTCGGGTCAAAAGGAGTTGATCACCATTTCCGACGACTCAGATGAAGAGCCAGTGACCTTTTTACCCGGCAGTCCGGTTTTAGTCCCAGACGACGGCGATGACGACGACGTCAGCATACTAGAGGTGACCGACGCGTCAATCAGACGCTTTGTCTCACGTTTTCTTTGATTAATGTTATAGTTTTTTTTCTGCTCATGTACCATTTTGCCTTTATAGATGTGTTGCGGTTGTAATTTCCTTGCAGGTACCGCCTCCGGCACGCAGAAACATCATCCGCCAAGCAGCCAAATGGAGCGGGATCTTACACAACCCGGGTCAAAGCAGCGAGATGGCCACGGCCGGGGACCCGGGCTCCACTGCCTCTTCCTCCAGAGACATCAGGACGAACCAGCCGGCCACACACACATTGACCGCTGCCCCGACGTTGCCCGCACAGCTTCAGCCAAAGTACAACACGTGCGCGCGGCACCGGGACAACACGCCGGCCCGTCCCGCCAACACCCCGTCTACCTCTAAGCCGTCTGGGACAGCCACCGTTTTTCAGGTTCAGCCGAGCACGCCCGGACTCCTCCGGAGCACCTCGGCGTGCGTATCGCGCCGTCAGAGACATGAAGCCGCAACCGCGGCGTCTTCCTCCGCCAAACCTCAGGAGACGGCGAGTCCGTTCGGATCGCTTCTGGGCCCCTCGGCGTGCGTACCGCTGCGTCAACAACGTGAAGCTGCAACCGCGGCGTGTTCCTCCGCCAAGCCTCAGGAGACGGCGAGTACGAGTGGATGCACAGCTGCTGACGGCACTCAGGCCAGTACGTCGTCTGCGCACGCATGGACTCAGCCGCAGCCGGGCACGTCTGCGCAGCCCAAGGTCTTCCAGGTGAACCTGGTCGTGCTTCCGCAGTCGCCCAGCATCCGGGCGTCGACGCTCATAACCCAGCCTCAGCAGCGGCCCAAGAACTTTCCGTCACACAATCAGCCGCAGGGGAATCTGATCCAGATCGAGCCGCAGCCTTTGGCCCAGGCCCCGGCCCAGACGCCTCAGGCCGCGCCCGTCGTCCCACCCGCGGTTCTAATCGCCGCCGCCCCAGAAAGATTAGGTCCTCCTGAAGCGGGCCACCGGATCATCCTGGGGAGCCAGGCAGCGGCGGAGACCGTCCCGGATCCCCTGCCGCAGGCCTCCGTGGCGGCGGCAGCGCCCGCCCACGAAGTCCGGCTGGCCAACCCGGCGGTGCCCCACGACGGAGGAGGGGCTGCCGGGCTCATCCTGGCCCCAACCCCAGAGCAGGTAAATCCAGCGCCAGCTCTGGTGGCCGTGCCCCCTGCACCAGAGGCCGTTCCCCAGATAGAGGACGCCAGACCGGGACCCTCGGCGCCGCAGGGCAGACCGGACCAGCAGCCTCACGTTAGAGCCCTCATCACTGGAGTTGTGAGTATCTCACACACTTTACTCCTCTCCACCCAACAACCATTTAAAAGTATTCACGTCCATCAAAGCTGCAGTATATAGCTTTAACTAAAAGACGATGTTTACATGTTTATTCAAACTCACGTTATCAGACAGAAAATCTGTGTCCTTGTAATTACAATTAACTCCACAAATAAAATAAATAAAAATCTTCCTCTTAAAATGGTCCAGTCAAAGTCCAAATCCTAAAGCCAACGGACAATCTGTGGTGAGATGTGAACATGGAGGCTCTACATTCAAATTAGACATCATCAGGCAACATCTGCAGGCAAATTTTTTTATTTTTTTTTCATTTTTTTTAGGGGATCAGAATAAATGATAATGAATACAATGTTCAAGATTTTTCTTTTTCTTTCAGAAGTTGGACTTTATGTGTCATTTTTCTTTCAAATCCACATTTCTGCACTGCTTTGACCAGGACCGTCACATAACTTCTGTTTCTCTGTCTCTCCTCCAGCTGGATCTACTCCCAGACGTCCAGGAAGCGTATGTAGCAGAACTGATCCTGAGGAATAATGTGAAAGACTTGAATGTGTAAGAAGCACGAATACATGTTTAGGAGAAGTCGCCTCTACGTTTGTTCACCCTGACGCAAAGCAATTTGAACTCTTGTCGTTCCGGCCACAGGATCTGCAACCTGCTGCTGGAGAATCCAGAGTATCCGAGGAGGGAGGCGGCAGCAGCCGCAGCCGCTCCCACCAGCATCCTGCTGGAGTCAGGAGACGCGCAGGTGGAGGTGGGTGCTGCTCTGTTCGTCCTCCCCTCCCGAAGGTTCCGCTTCATGAGGGATTTCAGTCGCTGAACCCAAAAGTCAGAACCGACGCTCCAGAAAAGAATATTAAAAAAAATGAAATAGATTAGTAAGGTGCTGATGTCCTAAAAAGTAATTAGAAAAATAAATCAAGACAAGAAAAATCAATTGTAAAGATGACGCCGTCTTAAAAAATAACAATAATAAAAAAAAGTTAAGAAAAATAAACAATAAAGAAAAGTACTGCTGTCTTTGAAAAAAGTAATAAAGCAGCTGTTCAATTAGAAATAATGCAATAAAATAAATTAGTAAGAAATAAAGTAATAATCATAAAAAAAAGGTAGTGCTGTTGTGGAGTCTGTCGTGTGCAGAATCTGTCACTGATCCCTTTGAATCCTATAATGTACAAATTAATTAGGTTTCATTAAGAAAGTAAATAGTTTTTCCAAAACTTTTGCTATTTAAGGTCATTTTCAGCATCTTCCAACACTTTCTGACGCTTCTGGTAAAGAAAAATAAATGTTCTCTTGCAGTACGATTTAGAAAACTCCAAACTTTACTTTAAGTGCAGAGCAGGAAATGCACTTTAAAGGAAAAATTGCTCACTCCGCTTGTTTTTTGTGCGTCAGTCACTTATCTGAGAATAAAGGTCGCATGTTTTTTGTTCTTTCAGGTGACTGAGGACCTGTTCGACTATGCCAAGCTGAGCACGGTGGGGCCCATGGTGATCATGCAGGCTGCTGACTTGCTGATGGCAGACTTCAGGATGCTCAGCTGTCAGGACATCAAATGGGCCCTGAACTCCCTGAAGGGACACTATGCAATCACACGCAAGGTACCGCTGCTGCTCTCTGAATCTCAGAAATCTGAACGCACCTCGCCTGTAGCCTGTTTCATCTCCATCACCCGGGGGTTTTATTTTTTTTATCAGGCCTTATGTGAAGCTCTGAAGAAGTGGCAGGAATCCGGTGACCCGTCCGGGAAGAGACGACGGAGCAGGACGTTGTCGGAGCGCTGCTACATCGATTTTCATTTTGAGCACGGTAATGAAAATCGCTTTTATAGCCCGCTCGTCGGTTTGCAGCATAGCGAACATTCTTACTTGCCGATGAATAAGTCGCAACACGAACTGGAAAACAGGTTCTCAGGTTGACGAGGATCCCGTTTGCACACCAGGTTCTTATAGGCTGGACAGAAGGATGTATTTTTTGGAGAACGACCGGCGCTACTGCAGGACGTACAACAATCTGGAAGGTTCTGTCCAAAAGGAGCTGTCGTTCTATCAGCAGAAGGCCAAGGAGTGGGCTGAGGTACACAGACTTATTTTCTGAACTATTAAAGCTGCTTCATCTCTTTTCATGTTAAGTTTTATTTTTAAAACAACAGTTTTGTTTTGTTTTTTTTTGCCAGATTTTATTTATATCTTTCATGGTCTGCTATAAAGTCCATCAGTGACATAAAAGTTAAGAATCCATGATGGGGTTCCACAAGGTTCAGTTCTTGGCCCATTTTTTTATGGCACATATTTACGGAGGATTTTGGCTACAAAGCTGTCAATTATACAACATAATTGATCAAATTGCTTCATATTATCTAATGATGATAATAATAATCCGTCTCTGTCTCCAGCATGAAGACTTCCTCCTTGCTCTCCAGGTCAACGAAGATGAATATAAGAAGGTATGAACGACATATTTTAGCTCCACTGATTTTATTTGCTGCAACCTAGTGCTTCATTTGACCAAACAGTACCTGGCTGCTTTACTGTGGTTACTCTATTTTGTGTGACAAAGTTACCGCTCAATTTAGTGTGTGTGTGCGTGTGTGTTTCAGATACAGGATGCCACGTCTTAAATGTTCTGTTACTTTGAAACATCGAAGTGAGAAAAGACGACCTCAGTTTTCAGAGACACAAAGTTCAACAGGACACATTTTTAAACAAGATTACTTTCATGCCTCTGTTTTTGCGCTTCCCCGATTTCCAAGAATAGCTAAATAAGCCCAATCAAAAGTTACAACCAACCCGTTCGTATTGTTCTCGAAGCAGATGAGGTACAGATAAATTCTCGAGTCACCCTGAAGGCACTTCTCGGGATAAGTGGGTTTTCTCATTTAAAAGCTAAACACCATCAACAAAAAGTTCACCGTTACCACGGGAGCACAGCTCAGTGTCCAGCTTAACAGTGATCAGCACCTGTTGGGAAAAATATTTGAATAAAGTGTAAATGGGAAACATCATAGAATAGCTCCTATATATAGGAGCTATTATCTGTAACTCTGCCAAATTATTATTTTGTATGTTGACCTCTCTCATTTTTTTTTCTTAAAAAATGAATTTGAAAGAAAGTTTGGTCTCAGATATCTGTCAGGATGTCGCCGAGCGCTGATCGGCGACTTGTGTTGGTAAACGTTGGCTTGTTCTCTGCACAGGACGGTCAGCTGATCGAGTGCGGCTGCTGCTACGGGGAGTTTGCCTTCGAGAAGATGACGCAGTGCTCGGACGGACACCTGTTCTGCAAGGAGTGCCTGGTTAAATATGCTCAGGAGGCCGTGTTTGGCTCCGGCAAGGTACGGTCCGCCTCTGGCGTCATCAGAACATGACGGCATCTCTTCGGCCTTGAAGTGTCTCACGTTTTCTTACGTTGCAGTCAGAAATTTCAGGGTGTTTTTAAGATTTTGTGTGTCTCACGAAAACAAAAATGATGTTTTAGTAACAGCGCGTTTGTGTTCAGATTCTGCAACAGTAGGAGTTTTTAGTTTTAGGACCATATTGAAGGATTTTATTTTTAATTACGAAAAAAAGTTGTGGAAATGTGAGAGTTAAGTTGTAGTAAAGCGAGAATAAAGTTGTAACAATAGTTTGAAATAGTAATTTCACATTGGCTCATCATGACCATACCACGTTGTGGTTGAAACATGGTGGTGACAGAATCATGCTGTGGGGAATTTTATCAGCTGTTGGTTGGAACTGAAAGCAGGGGAATCCTGGAAACAACATGTTGCAGATGTATAGGAAGGAGCAATGTGCAAAAGTGATAGACTTCCTTCAATGTTTTGGAAGAGGTTGAATACAAATGCATGCCACACTTTTCAGTTTTTTCCTGAGGGAAAAACATGAAATCCAGTTTTTCTTTGTCGTTCCACTTCACCTTTAAGGGTTTTATTTATTTTTTTTAAAGTTCAAGGGTTGAGAATACTTGTCGTCGCCACGGTAACAGTTTACTTTCTTCATCAAACGCATGTGTAGACGGGACAAATCGCAGCTTTGTAACAGTTGGCAGGTGTCGCTCGCCGTGACGACAGGAGTGTGCGCTTGTTGTGTTGCAGTCGGAGCTGAGCTGCATGGAGGACGGCTGCCCGTGCTCCTACCCCATGTGCGAGCTGCAGAAGGTCCTCCCCGACAACATCCTGTGCAAATACAACGAGAGGCAGGCGGAGGAGGCGGTGGCGGCCACCTGCGCCGACGAGTTAGTGAGGTGAGACGCCGCGCAGCCCCGAAGGAGGAACTGCAACAAACGTGTCTGTCTTCTCGCTTCCTGACCCGTCTCTCTCCGTTCCTCTCGGCTCTCGCAGGTGTCCGTTTTGCAACTTCCCGGCCTTGTTGGACAAAGACATGTCTCTGTTTAGCTGTCCCAACCCACGCTGCCGCAAGGTCAGTCCACCCGCCTCTACCTCTGCAGACCAGACTCTGGTTCTGACCGTCATAAATTACACCACATAAATCTCTTCAGTCCAATCGAAGCGAGAGTGAAGGTTCCCCTCTCTTCCTCTGTTTTTTTTAAATTTTTTTTTTATCTCTGCGTCTCCTCCTTCTGTCTCAGGAATGCAAGGATTGTGTGTGTGTGTGTGTGTGTGTGTGTGTGTGTGTGTGTGTGTGTGTGTGTGTGTGTGTGTGTGTGTGTGTGTGTGTGTGTTTGCGTTTGGCTGTTTGTCCGGTGAGATTATCATAGGAATTCCAATCTGAAATGCTTCAGTGTTTGTGGGAAAGAAAGTGACAGAAACTCACAAATATGCCGCCAGTTGTCATTCTTGCGACATAATCACAGCCCTGGTGTTTTGCTCTCGGTTAGTTCTTGGCTTTCTGCTGGTGGGAATGTCCCACAGTTACATCTCCTCCACAAACTCTTATCTCTGTTATTGAATAAGAGAACAAAGTTTGCGTCTGTCCGAAAGGTGTGTATGTTTTTTTCCTGCTGGTGTTTTGCTAAAAGGGAAAGGCCTCTGTTAGCTTATAACTATTCACTTTGTTTTTGTTTTTTTGTTTTTTTCCAACAAAAACACTCAAATATTTTTGGGTTTTTTTTGTCACACCACTTAAACGTTTTCACCTTTCGACGTGTTTGATTCTCCAAATTGAGTGTTTTATATCATAAACCAGCAGAAACTCGTCACAATTGTTGCATAATAGCGTTCGAACTCGTCCCCCTTTACTCTGATCCCAACAGTAAAATGATGTCACACGTTGGTAGTCGTCAGTACACCTGTGTGTGATTTAGTCTCTTTTCTGTGAAGGTTTGTTGGAGAGCAAACTCGACAATTTTTTTTATTATTATTTTTTGAGAGCAGAAACGATTAATTCTGATTAATCAATTATCAACATAATCGTCAAATATTTTAGCAATCAATTCATCATCAAGCAACTCAAAAAATTTTACAATTTTTTTTTAAAAGAATTGTTTGTTCATTTGCGTCATTTAATAGATTTCTAATATATTTTTATCCAATTGTTCAATTACTAAAATATTTGATAGTTGCAGCTCTGCATTTTTTTTTCTTTTACTAGCTTGGATTTAAACTTAATCTCATGTTAGGTTTAAGTAGCTCTTAATCCAGTGGAGAGTCTGGGGTGAAATGTTTCTGTTTGCAGTCTGACTGAGTTGGAGCTACAGAGGAAAACAAAGAACAAATTCTAATCCAGACACGTTAATCTGGTTGAGGCGTGTTGTGAAAAGGCCCGCAGGCCTCCCGTGTCGGGGGTTACTTCGTCCCTAGGGGATCCGAGGCGAAACCAAAATTGTCCCACTATTTAGTTTCCCTTTTGCTTATTTTCCGCCTTGCACAATGCTGACATTTAGCTTCAGCTGCGTATGTTTGTAGGACAACAATCAGGCGGTCTGCGTAGGAAGAAGTGATCCGCGGCGTTTACCGTAGTCGGCCTCTAGGTGGAGCCAGAGGTTCACTGATTCTCCTGCACAAGTTGGGTTCCTGCCCTGCTTCCTCGCTCCTGATCCAGAGCAGAAAAAGTTCGGCAGACTTCTTCTTGTTTGGTTCTGATTCATCGCTAATTAGCCTGAACAGTTCCCAGCAGCTGGACTGGGCTCAGAGGGAACCACATGCTCCGTCCGTTTCAGGCTTTTGTCTTTTTGTTCCTTCTTGGCAGCAAGCTCTGACCCAGTGAAATGGACTTCTTCTTTGTTGTGTGTAAAAACATGTGGGTGTGTTTTGCTGTTTGCTTCACACACACATAAACACCTGGAGTCTGTTAAACAGATGCATTGACTGGCTCCAGGTAGCCGTTGGCCCGTCGTGGCCCCACAGGGAGGGACGTCGTTATGTAACTAACACACTTCTGTCAAGCCCCGCCCCTCCAGCCGCCAACCCATTGGCCGGCTCTTCTCCTCCGGTTTCTTACTGGTTGGGGAAGCTGCTAACATCATTTTGAAACGATCCGGTTCTGTTTTGACCCAGATTCTCGTGCGCGTGTGTTAATGCAATCCACATGTGTCTGGGCCTTTTTATTTGCTGTCAGAACCACCAACACAAACATGTGTGGAACTTTACAAAGTCTCTACTTTTAACTCTTGAACTTTTTTTTTATGCATAATTTACACTGAACTGAGTGCATAATTGTCACAATAAATCATTTCATCCCAGGATAAATTAAGAGGAGCTCAATAATTTCTATTAGCCTGATGTGTTGTTTTCCTCTTTCCTCTCGCTTTTTCTGTCAAAAACAGGACAACAAAAGCCTTCGGTCTCATCTACCCGCTTTTACTGGAGGACTATTTTACTGAAGGACTCCATAATTCACTTTATTTGTTTCTGTTTAGCAGACATTTAAAATGACGCCGCTAAATATTTATTAGATATTAAAGTTTGGGAGTATTTTCTTGAATTATTTCGCCTTTTGCTTGAAAACGGCCTCATAGTAACAATATAATCGTTCATCGCGATAACTCCCCGGGCGGTTTATCGTCCGGCATCACAACAATTGTGAAGCAGAGGCGGTTTTGGAGGTGGGAATAACTCCTCGAGCGCGTTCAACGGGGTGCGAATACTTTTGTGAAGCACCTTGACGCTCTTCGCATCTCACTGCCTCCGTCTCGTCGTGTTTTCTGAATTTCCTTCCTTCCTTCCTCCTTCTGCAGTTAAACGCTCACCTCTGCACAGCCTCAGTGATCCCGTCTCAAATCAGGTGCGCCTTATAAGGGCTGCTGCAGCACCGGAGAGCAGCGGAGGCAGCATGGGGAGGGGAGAAAAGATATGAATGAAACTGGGCGAAGGGAGGGCCGGAGCTGAGGGAGAGGAGCGGCGAGTTGGAGCAAGTAGTAAAAAGAAGGCGAGGCTTGTTAAAAGTCCAAGGTTCCTTGTTGGGGCTTTTTTTTTTTTTTTTTTTTTTTAAGCGGATGTGTGTTTTACCTCTGGCACGCCTTTAGTCTCGCACAGGTGAAGCGCTCCGGGGCGGACGAAGCCACGCCCCTTTGAGGTCGGATCCTGACGCCGTTATTTTTAGCCGCGCTATAAGAGCTCAGGTGTCTTCCTGCTGTTCAGTCGCATGCTTTCACTCCCTTGTGTTGCTTGTCCTCTCGCTCTCTATACACCCACTAGGGGGCGATCTTTCTCTACTCCATCTCTATTTTGTTTCCTCTCCCCTCCACTAGCTCCTCTGCCCCTCTTTGTTTGATCTGAGGGTTTTTTTTTCTTTCTTTCTTCTCCCCTCTCCTCTTCTCCAACGCTGCAGACCGGTTCCTGTTTCCTCCCTCGTTTTTTTTTTTTTTTTTTTTTTTCTTTTTTTGTCTTCGTCGTCTCTCTCCTTCTGCAAACTCCCGACAATAATCCAGTTCCTCACCCTTTGGCTGAACCTGCACGCCGCACAGCCGCGTCAGGAAAAACACCGTTAGCGCAGACGAGAAGCAGATTTGTGCAGGATGCAGAAACTTAGGCGTGACCCGCCTCCCCACGTGAAAAGGTCAGATTGGATCTCGCCGCATCGGCTGCCTGTCTCTGTGCTCTTCAATATTAGATGAGCGACTCAAATATTTATGGCAGCACCACTCAGCTAAGGGTTAGGCGAGGGGAACCATCCGCGGCGGGCACGGTGTCTGCGGCGCCCCGGCGAGACAAAGCAGGCCGGAGGACGGAGTTCGCTCTTGTTCCTAGGCAACGGAGCATCGTGCAGCCGCAGACAGACGTTTGCGGCAAAAAAAAAAAAAAAAAAGGAAAGGGGGGGTAAAAAGCTGCACCTACATGTCTGCGAATGGGGTGTGTGCTGCAGTGGCCACGGCAGCAGCATACAGAGCAGATGATAAAGGGTGGGGGTGTTGCTCTTCATGCAGTGCCTCTGGTTTGGCGTGGATTTGGAAGATGTCAGAGAAGATGGATGACATGCGGTGCGGAACTGCAGGTCTTAGCAACAGTCACCAAGGTGACGGTGTGGAAGGAGGAAAAAAATAAAATAAAAATACCGATTTCTATTTGACCTGAAAATTGCACGTTGGGATTTCTTTCTTTTCAGCTGGCAGCTCAGCAAACATGTTGAAGGAATTTGGTGAAATTTTTGACCCGCCTGCAAACAAGCTGTCAGTGGCAGCATCATCCTGATGGGGGCGCTTGTCTTCAGCGGGGGGGACGGATGCAGCTGGACAATAAATCAGTAACAATATCGGTTGATATCGATAGATAAATGTATCTGGATGTAGAATATTCAACAATTTTCCTGCTTTGCACAGCATTACAAAAAAACAACAACAAAAAAACACTAATTTTTTAAAAGCAGCTGCACACACTTAGTATGACTTTAGTAACGCAGCATATTATTTCATAAGTGTCCTATTTAAACACATTTTAATAAAATCTCTGGCGGTTGTTGCATTTAAAACCAGACGATCGTCGGCGTTTCCGTGCTCTCGTTCCCCTAAATGTGACATATTTTCATGCAGGTGGAGTAAAACGACCTGTCAAACATTCTCGTCTGATTGTGCCGTTTGGTTTTCCTTCAGGAGAGCTGCAGGAAGTGTCACGTCCAGTGGAAGCAGCACGTGGGAAAAACCTGCGAGCAGGTTCTGGAGAGAGACGAGATCCGCATGAGAGTGCTGTTGTAAGTTCCCTCAGACTTCTGCTTGTCGCTGCCGTTCTGTCAGGAGAACCTGCATTCGTCAGCGTTTGACTCAACGGAAACCAAAGGGCCTCTGACGCAAACTTTCGCTCGTCTCTGTGTTTCGTTTTTCCACCCGTTTTGACACTTTGTGCGCATTCGGATTCGAGTCCCTGCTCGTCTTCCCGTCCTGCCCGTCCCTCTCTCTGGCAGGAGAGGATGCTGGGTAAACAATATCAGTTTCCCGGACGACGCTCCGGGAAGCAGCCGTGTCGGCGGGGCCGGCTGCTTCCTTTCGACCCAGCAGGCTCAGAGGCGCCACTTCCTGTTTTCGGTGCAGCTTTACTTCCTGGTGCTGAAAGACACAGGAAAGGATCTGGTAGATGAATCAGTCGTCCTGCTGTAACGGGACGAAACCAGAGGACGGATTTTGCACTTTCCCACAAGAGTGGAAGTCTTACAAAGTCTGCAGCTTCACACGTCTAAAATTAAGGCCTTAAAATGTCTTATACTTATTTTTTGTCCATGCAGGAGGATTTACCCTCATATCTTCCGTATAGAAAAGTTTGAGTCGCACACAGGCGTCGTCGTTATGTTCTGTAATCCCAACCGGTTTATGCTACCGCTAACTAGCTGCTAATAAGCCTTTGATAGCTCGCTAGCTAGATTTTTTTTTTTTTGCGTCCATGATTGGTAAGTTTACCACCAGCTGTCTGAACAACGTTGGACTTTGCCAGTAGCTCACTTCTGTTGCCCAACTTGTACGACGCTGCAAAGCTTCTGGGCAAACAAACGTTTGGCACGAATGTATTAAATGTGCAACGTTCTTTTGTGCGCATTCGTTGTGATTCAGGTCCCGAATTTCATTCAGAATGGTCTTTAAAAAGTCTTAAATTTGTGTACGTGTGTAAATGAGGCCCAATGTCTCAAACTCATTAGAAAATATGGAAGTTGGCCTTAAATGTGTTTATTACAGGTCTTAAATTTCATTCATAAATATCTTAAAAAGTCTTAAATTTGAGTGGGTGAAACCTGCAGGAACGCTGCTTCGTTATTGTGAAGTAAAAACCAGGAGTGGCTGCAGACTCTGTGTCGAAACGACCGTCTTGATCTCGTGTCGCTGTGTAAACCGTCTCCATGTCGTCGTTCTAACCGCAGCGAGGAGCGGATGACGGCGGCGCGGGTCAGGAAGTGCGTGAAGTGCGGGACGGGCCTGGTGAAGTCGGAGGGCTGCAACCGGATGTCGTGCCGCTGCGGCAGCTTCATGTGCTACCTGTGCCGGGAGCCCATCACTGGCTACAACCACTTCTGCCAGCACGCCCGCTCCCCCGGCGCCCCCTGCAGGCACTGCCGCAAATGCTCGCTGTGGACCGACCCCACGGTGAGTCTCAACACTCACACTGTCTTTTTTTTTTGTTTCGTTAGCCTCGTGTCCATCTCCTCGCCACCCACAGTGCTCCCTGGCTGCAGCTTCTCTGGCAACCAGAAGCATGATTTAGCTCCCAGCCGGCCGATGAGCTGGCACAGAGCTCACCATGGCAACGGAGCCAAACGACGGGATTAAAAGCCGGGCATGTAAAGATACGCTGAGGAGAGGCGGCCGACCTCTGACCTTCACCAAACGCCAGCCAGATAATCTCTGAAATCAAGAAATAGATTGAAAATCATTCGTTTTTATAGACTTTTATGTATATATATATTGATGTGTATATTTTTCCATCCGTTTGTTGGACAAATTTGCTTTTGTCATTTTTCAGGTTTAAATTGTTACAGAAAAAAGCTGAGAAATTTAAAGAGTGTTTGATTTATTTTGTTTCTATTTTTATTCATTTTCTAAAGTTCAGTGTTAAGAAAGATCTTAAAATTTTTAGCAAATATTTTATTCACTTTCTTAGATATTTATTTCAACCTTTTTTTTTTACTTATAATTTATCCAATGTATTTGCTGGTGTTGTTTTTAGCCATCTGTGGCGCTTTGACAGCATCCTCTACCTTTAATCGGCCTGATTTTAACGTCTCCCCGCCGGTTTTTAAGTTTTCAAACGTTTTTAAAAGCTTTTAAGACACGAGAGCCACGGATATTTCCTGGGTTTTTGTTTTGTTTTGTGTTTTTGACTCGAGCCTCTTTCTACCAGCGTTTGGGGCTGGAGCTGCTCCCTCTGGCTCTGGTTTAAATGCCGGAGCTCTGAAACTGTCGTGAAACGTAGCAAGCTTTTGTTTGTGCGCTCCGTCTTCAGTGTTGCGTAACCCAGTCCGTTTATGGCTGATCTTTTTCGACGCAGCTGAAGTAAATTAGCTGAAACAGCTCTTTTATTACTCTTCCACATTGGCTGCCGTTTAAATGATGTTGTCTCACAAATTGCCCAACGCACAGAGAGAGAAAGAGATCGACTGACATTCTAGCAGCTTCAGCCGGAAACCTTTTTTTTTTTCTGTTGTTTTTTGCTGAAAATCTAGAAAATGTTCTTTTATCTCTGCAGCAAGATGACGAGCGAATCATCCAGGAGATCCAGAAGGAGGGCGAAGCTGAGCTGAGCAAGAAGTGCACAGGTCAGTCAGCGCGGCGGGTTTTGTGCCGCTTCCCTCAACTTCTTGATTTCTGAACGACGGCAGAGAAAAAATCCGGACTCCCAGGATGTTTTAATCCGACATCTGAAGGAGTTAGGATTTCACTGAAACGTTCATTCATGTAGAAAAAGTGAAACTCATCATTAAACTTGTGCTACAACAAAAGGACGAGCTTATTCAGGTGTATTGATAGAAAGTTGAGAGGAAGGAAAAAGTTTCTGTCATAGATTATTCATCACTCCTTCTGAATCTCTTATTTTCTTCTTCTTCTTCTGTCAGATAATTCAGGGAAGCGGGTCGGCCCGCCCCCTGAGGCCATCAAAGACTCCAAACGGCCCCGTGTGGGTCCGCCCCCGGAGAACCCCCCCCAGCCCAACGCCCCGCCCGCGGCCCCCCACGGCCCCCAGGCGGTACAGGCCCCTCTGTTCGTCCCCCCTCGCGCCCGCTACCACCCGCCGCCACAGGGCCGGATCTACCACCCCATCATCATCCCGCGGTTGCCCCCGGCGCCCTACGTGCCCCCGCTGCAGCACGTACCCCCCCTGAACAATAACAACAACAACAACCAGCACAACCACAACCCGCCCTTCAACATGGACCTGCCCATGCACTACGGACCCCCGCCACACTACTACAGACGCTACTGAGAGCGCGGCGAGTCGCCGCGACGTCACCACCAGGCTTCCTCTCCGCGTAACAAACGCCGAGATCAGAATTGCATTAAAGACGCAGCTCTCTGCTCGCTTTTTAATTTGCCTTCTGCTGACTTCAGTTATTCAAGAGGATTTTTACTTTTAATTTTTTTGTTTTTCTGTCCCTCTCCGTCTCTCCTTACAGACCCGAACCGACGGACCGCTGAGGCACTTTCTGTCCGGTTTCTACAGATATTTTTGAGTAATAAAATTGTATAAAAGTGAAAAAAACGACGACGACAAAAAAACAAAACAAATACATTGAAGTTTAGCATTCCCTTCTGTATTTTTGTCTAACAGGTGTGAATTTTCTAATAATAAAGTTTTCTTCACGATGCCTCAGAATTCAGCCTCCGGCCTCGTCTCACGCAGGAAGTAAAAAGCAAAAAGAAAAACAAAAAAAAAAACGGGCTGAGTCACGATAATCGAGCCCAGACGGGGGGGGGGGGATGATCTCCTCCAATCGCAGCGTCGGCGCTGGCGTCGCGACGTTTCTGAGAGACGAGTGCGTCTGTGAGCGTGGCAGATCGCTCGCCGCCGCCGCAGCTGCTGCTAACACGAAGGACGGTGAACCTCCGCTGCAGCCCTGGGCTCTGAATGCTGTTAGTCACGGATTGCATGAGAAAGAGGAGGAGGAGGTTCTTCTGTTTATGCTTGAGCCAGAATTGGATTTTAACGAGATTATTCGTCTTTAAGCAGCAGCCAAGTGAAAACGATCTGCGCTGCGTTCAGAGCAGACGCCAACAGAGCACAGGGAGGGGCCAAAGAGAAATGCTGCATCGCTTCTGATCGGTTTTCTACCCTCGAGTCATACGGTAACCTCGTGGGCCTGACCTTTGACCCTGCGAACAGCCGGCGACAAATGAACGTCTCTGGCTGTTTGGAAAAAAAAAAACCCTAAACCAGCTTTTCTCCAGTAACTAAACTCATTTTCTATCTGGGGGACATTTTATTTATTTATTTTTTGCAAAATTAAAATTGAAGGGAAAATTTTTTTTTATAAAAATAAATAAAAAGATGTGCCTCTTCTTATTGATTCCCCATAGCACGATGCTGCCGCCGCCGTGTTTCTATAGACGTGGTGCCTTCATGTTTTTCATGCATGCAGTTTTCTGCGTTGCGCAGCAATTAGACCAGAAAACATTTCTTTGACTCCACTGATGCAGGATAAAATGTTGGTTTTAATTTGAACTAGAGGAAACTGAACGTCGCTTTAAATTTCAGACATTTGAAATACACAAATGTCAGTTCTCCTTTCCCTTCCTCCGTCGTCGTCCTGAATCTGAATCATTTTAACAGTTACGTACGTTTTTGTTTTGTTGAACTTCATTCCGTAATTTCTCTGTTCCATTTCTTGCTTTTTAAGCCCCTGATTATGCCGCGGGGTTTCCCAGATGAGGCTCATGGATTACGGCTGCAGAGAATTAAAGAGAATTATCAGCTAATGACTTTGTTCATTTAGACAACAAAGGGCCTTCTCGGCTGATGCGATTAGGCAAAAAATAAAGGACGATTCCAGCCGTCGCTCATT
The DNA here is from genome assembly GCA_922788865.1 of Poeciliopsis turneri. NCBI lineage: Eukaryota > Metazoa > Chordata > Actinopteri > Cyprinodontiformes > Poeciliidae > Poeciliopsis > Poeciliopsis turneri. The sequence continues at coordinate 84,390 of CAKLNU010000852.1, forward strand.
CACACCCAACGCCATGAAGACTAAAAACACAGAGGACGGAGTTGGATTGTCCAAAACCTTTTCTTTTTTTGTCCAGCTTTTGAGCATCGACAGGATCGACCTCTTCGGCATAAATGATCCCATCCTAGATGATGTTTTAGGAGGATTCTTTCCACTAAATCTGTGAGTGCGAAAGGTCTGAGCAAGCACGGGGCGCCAGTGGAGGGAAACCTCTCCGACGTGGCGCCGACCCTCCGGTCTGAGCGGCCATCTTCCCCGATCGGATGGAGGGTGAAGAAGGCGAGGATGAGCAGAAAAAACTCAAACATTTAGTCATAATTAAAAGGCAACACTTTTGAGTTCATCTGTTTTTTTTTGGATTGAAAATTTGAAAGGCACTTCAAACTCCGAGGCATGTGCAACTTTTACAGTTCAAACTGACACGTTTCTCCGTTCTGTTAGCAACGTTTTATGTTGGGGTCTTTATTTGGCAGACAAAAGACATGCACGGTCCCAGATGTTACGCATTCATTCCCCAGCAGCTAACAGAAGAACTTCTGATTGGACCAGAACTCTGCCGCTCGTTCAGATCCTCTCCGTCGCGGTGTGTCCCTCAGGGTCGTGTGCTCAGTCCTCTGCTGTTCTTCCTGTTGAAGGCTCAACAGTGGGGAAACCTGACCTTGAAACGTGCAAATGGCGCCACACTCTTACGCCTTTATGTCGGCTTTATGATTTAGTCCAACTCGCACTTCCTAAAGAATCTGAGCATAAAAAAAGTTGTTGTGGACTCGCGTTTAGATTTGATATTTATCTTACCATCAGCTAACGTTTAGTTCAGCCTCTCGTTCAGGATCAAATCTGGCAACAAATTCAGCCGTTCACAATGAAATGTGTAAGTCGAGCTTCCAGTACAGTAACCTCCATTTTGAAAGAGCACTGGGGGGGCAGAAAGAAACAGGCTTTTCATCGAACCCTGGCTCCGGACCTGGAGCTCTCAATGGGTCTTCGATGGCCCAGATTAGAGCTTTTGTTCTCGGAGAAAACACGAACCAGACGCGACCCACATATCTACTGCGGCACCTGAGATGGACAAAGCAGCTCAGCGCCAGAAAACTTCCTGCCATTCAGACCCGCGATCCGCGAGGCGAGGCCTTCCGGATTTGAAGGCCTCGCCGGCTGACATTTTGAATCCGTTTGGGACTTTAAAGGCGGACAGAGACGCCTAGATGATTTCCTCAAGTTAACGTCTCGCCGGGACAGCAGCGGATCAGGGGTGTCCAAACATTTTTGCCACGTGGGTAAAAAAAAATTGGCAAAAGAGATCGAGGGCCACAAAATTTAGATAAAAACAAAAGATTTCATAACTCACGTGTATCTGCACAAACATAAACATTTAATCAAAATAAATTTAGGAAGTTCTAAATAATCATAAAATCTCTGGTTTTTGAATAATAGTTAAGGAACTGCAAACAGTTTCCTAAATGTTGATGTTTTTTAGGGCAACAAAAACTGTTGCTGCTTTATTGAGCAGAGTTTACTAAACGGGGTTTGGTCCTGCTTAATTAAAGGCGGAAAACATGGCTGATAAAAAGATGAGTACTTTTTTTCTTTTTTTTTCGTCCTTAGTAGGAAAAAAACAAATCTCTGGAATCAGTTTTATTTTTTAACTCCATCAACGTCCAAAACCTTAGGTGGGAAACTAAATTTGTGCCATTTAAATTTTTTTTTTCTTTTTGCATCACGTTTCTTGAGCCACACAAAATCCCCCCCTGGGTGCCTCAAACGGCCTGGGTGCCGCATCTGGGACTCCTCTTATGTAGATGAATGTATGAGTGTGTGTGTGTGTGTGTGTGTGTGTGTGTGTGTGTGCGTGTGTGTGTGTGTGTGTGTGTGAAAGCTTCCTCCTCTGGGACCGCTGGTGTCTGCCAGTGTTTCCCAGTCTGTTATTGTTTGTGTGCATCTTTAAATGAGGGGATGTAAATTTAAAGAGCGCCCAGAGCAGCTGGGTTTGCACTGGGATCAGACTGTGTGTCATCGACTGGCTCTCACCGACACGCCGCACTTCTCAGTTCTCACATCTGGTAAAAAAATTATAAATAAAAAAAAAAAAATGCTTTGAATATCATTCTCTTTTATGGCACTTTGTGCTTATTTTTTCCACGTTAGATTCCAACGAAACGGATTCATTTTTGAGCAGTAAATTATTTTTTTGCAACCAAGAGGCAAAATCGACTCTGACCGGGGAAACGGAGCCACGTGAAGCCCTTCTCCTCCTCATCTTCCTCCTCTTCTTCTTCTTTTTCTTCAGCATGGAGATCCAGGCGCCCCATGTCTCGGGCGCCCCGCTCGCAGCTGCCGTCTCCATGGCAACACTGGAGATGGCGGCCATCCTGCCTCCAGCCTTCCTGGTCTGAGCTGGTCGGCGTTTTAGCCGCAGGCATTCCTGGGAAACGGGTCATATTTTCAGTGACTCATCCTGGGAGCTGGAAAAAATGTTAAAAAATAAAGTGAAATAAAAAAAAGAAAATGATGGGAGATTAGAGGAGGAGTTGGCGCGTGTTTGTTGTCGGTCCTCTGGGAGAAAAACTCTGGAGGCTCCATCACAACTTTACACACACACACACACACACACACACACACACACACACACACGCACGCACTCTCTGCTCCAGAATAAATGTTTCAACACAAAGTGTCTCTCCCACATAAATGTGTGCGAGTGGGACAACAAATGCCCCCAAAAATGTGTGCGAGGGGACAACACATGGAGCCGCTGTGGTCAGAACCAGGAGGGAGGCCAGTATGGAGCTAAATCGTGGCCATAAAGTTTGTTCAAAAGTAGCACTGAATCAGAAAAAAGAAAAAAACTTACTGAACCCAGTTTAGCAGCAGCCCTGGAGCTGGGATCACACCAGCGGTCAGATCACAGGAGGTCAAACTTTGGCAGGTTTACGGGTGAAATGTTGAGATCCGAGACATTTTAATGGATTGATCTCGCAAACGCTGTGATTTTTTGTGTTGGGGCATCGCTCACGAATAATTAGTCAGATTTCTGACAACTTTCAATGTGTGGGACAAATCAAACATAAAATGTTCAGGATGTTTTGAAGGTTTAAAACAAAAAAAAGACTTTTTGTCATCTGCTGTTTCCTCAGCTGGAAACTTAATCTGGTTTGAACATTTAAGATTAAATTGAAAGACATCTGGGCTTTCTCCTTACATTCAGAGACATTTAGTGGGAAAAAACTAAATGTTTTTTTCCCTTCATGCACTTTGTTACAACACAACAAAGTGCATGAATCAAGTAGAGGTAACGGTTTCCATTAATATTAAGGAATTATTAACGTCAAACAAGCTTGTATTTTGGGCCAAAAAGCTACGTGTAAGCTGGTTTTATTTCAAGTTGGCCAGAACATTTGCAGTAATGGAGCAAAAACCAAAATTAGACCAAAAATACTTTGTCATATTTTGTGTTTTTACAGTGTGGACGCAACTTTCAAGCCACGTAATTTACATTCAGAAAAACTGAAACCTAAAAACAAAAGTAAAAAAATATATATAAAAAAAACCCCTAAATTTAGTTTCAGTCATGTTGCATTTTTTTTTCTGGACCAAAGGCAAAAGTGGCTCTTGGGGTTAAAGGTCACCAACCCCTAATGTAATCCATTCCCCAGTCTCAAGTACTCCAGTGTTTTTTAATTTGTATTTTGCATTTCTCTCCACCCCAAGGAAGAAAAACATTCCCATAGAATGCTGCTGCCTCCACTGTGTCACCATGGTGACGGTTCCTAAGGGATGTGCAGGGTTAGACTTTCTGCTATGAAGCGTTTGCATGCAGGCCAAGTGTGCACAACATCAACAGCATTGGTGTGGATCAAAACGGACTGAACATCGACACAAGAAAAGAAAAAGTCACGTTGCGTTCCAAATTCCAGTTTTTATTGGTTGCTGGATTTCAGGTGAACCAATGGCACAAGAGAGATTACTCCACAATATCCCAGAAAAAAATTTTACAAAATAATACAAAAGGAAGTTCCAGTTTTTCCAAAGCAAAATGTGTGGACTTTCATTTTCTTTTCCTTTTTTTTTTTACTTTTTTTTTTTTATTAATTAATTATCCTACTGCCAAAAATCAAAACTCAAAGAGTAAGGCACAGTCATTACCACACGTTTACCCTCCCAACATCCAGTTTGCCAAAAGTTTCCCAGAGAGGAACTTCTCTTCTTCTTCTTCTTGTTTCCCCAGAACAAAAACGCTCAGAACGCCAGAAAAAACGTTGGACCGGATGCGACCGCGCATCGACTCGTCGGACGGCAGCGATTGGTCGTCTGAGCGGGTTTAAAATAAAAACAACATACAGTTTTAAAATAAATCAGCAGATTGAGATTCTGTGGGACTGAACTACGAGATGAAACGTCCAGTTTCAAACCGAGACGCGCAAAAAAAAAAACATTAAAAACCGAGAGAAACGGATTCGGGGTGAAAAGGTGGAGCCGAGATGTCGAACGTGAAGCACCAGTTTCCAGTTTCGAACAGCTTGACGCGAGGTTCGTCTACCCAGCATCAAAAGTTTGGTCTGCGTAAAGGCTCAGGTGTTTGTTTGGTCGAGGGAAATCGAGAGAAAAATAATAATAATAATAGTAAAAAAAAAAAAAAAAAGCAGCTTTCTAGGCATCTATTGATGGTTTCACTACATTTACTACACCTATCCGCTGTACACTTTTAGCCATGATAATGCCTGTGCCTTGGACTTGGAGTAAGAAATGAATCCAACTGTGCAAGAGTGCAGCAAACGTACGGAAACGCGTGTTGATCTGCGCCGGCTTTTTAACCCTTTATACTGTTTCTCCGACTACAGCTTCCGGAGGATTTATTTAGGTTTTTTTCCTACGACCTTTAGCCTCGTCACCGACCGATGATAATACAGCTAGAGAGCAACACGGTCTTACATCTAAACATCATACACTTGAGATGAAGTGAAAGGAGTGTGGGCGGGGAGGGGCCCCACGGGGGGGCGGGGCTTTGTCCCGGTCGAGTTACATCGTTTACATAATCAGATCCACTCTAGTTAAGGTTACAGCCAAGCTCTCATGAACAGACGCTGAAGCTGGACCCTTCGGTTCTGTTCGGACGCCACTGGCAGGAACGCGGAGGGAGCGAGAAGTGGCGCGGCAAAGATGGATCGAAGCAGGGAAAGTGCACAGCACCCTGTGGTAACTACGGCGACGGATACAGGTTGGCACCGGAGGGCAGAGCTGACGAATAAAAAACCAAAAACATAAAACAAAAGATAAAGAACGGAGGAAGGAAGGAAGGAAAGGGAGGGAGGGAGAGAGGAGAGGCTCCTTCCTTCTATCCTTGCTGATCTCTCTGTGCAGTTTGTCAACATATAGTCAAAAAGGGGGCAGGGTTTAATATGAGGGTGAGAGGGGGGAGCTGGGGGCGAGGTGGGTTCAGGCGCGGGGGGGGGGGCCTTCAGCACGCCGGCGTGGTCGCCGCGGAGGTACTTCCCGTCGCCGGCATGGCGGACGGCCAGCTTGTTGTAGTCGCAGAACTCGAACAGGAAGTCGACGGGCGTGTCGCTGCTGCTGACGACCGCCTGCTCGTTCCCCACCATCCAGTACTTTCCGGTGGAATCTGCAGGACGAACGACGGAGAAGAAGGCGGGTTAGAAGGGGCGCCGTCACGGTGGGACTTGCGGATCTGCCCTGGACGGTTGCGCCCACCCTGCAGGCTGTAGGCGCCGTCTCTGAACTCCAGGGTGAAGTAGTCGTAGGAGGAGCGGTTGGAGTCCAGCGTGCCGGTCACCTTCCTGCAGCCGATGAAGCCGTGCTCGCCGCGCAGGACGATGATGGGACGGTTGATCAGCTTCATGATGAACTCCTCGGACTCTCCTGAAGACGGAGGACAGGAGACACAGAGACGGTACAACTCATCAAGATGTCCCGACTACACAAACACAGATCTGCCTGTTCTGCTTCACCACCAGGAGGCAAATGCTGGGACATGATGTCCGTAATTTGAGACTTTCCAGATCTGTGTGGTTTGAAGCAGGAAAAGCGGTTGCAACGACTGAAATACCCGACAATTAAATGCCGAGTTTTGTTGGGTTTTTTTTTTGTTGTTGTTGTTGTTAAGGAGCAGCTGTTTGGAGCAGAGCAGCTGTCCTGCAACCAGATCGTGAAGCAAGCTGCAATTTTAGAAAACTAGTGAGAAAACTTTATTCGGTCCATTCGGACCAGTTTAAGGTTTGAAGGTTGCCAAAAGCTTCTCGGCAAATTGGGAAACTTTCAGCTGAAAATTTCACATAGACCAACTTCTGGCTTCGTCAAACCCAATTGGTAACCGGTCAGTCAGAAACTTAAAAATCCAATCTTTGTCCTCAGTCAGTCAACCCGTCATGGCAACAACAGCTAAACTTTTTGGTCGCTGCCGACCGAGTTCAACTCAAAGTCAACCATTTTCTGAATGCAAAGAAAAGGAGACCATCTTCAAACCTCATTTCGACTTTTGCCTGCAGTTTATTCAGGCTGTGACAGAGCGAGAGAGAGCAAAACATCAAACTTGACTTTTTATTTGAGAGTTTACCCTCAGCTGTGCTGGATTTGGAAATACTGGCACCGTTAGGTAAATCTGAGAGTAAAGGTAATGATGTAGAGTCTCCAGGAACTACACTGATGCCGTTTTTAATAACGCTAGCCACGCTAATCGCCAATATGAGAAGCTAAAGACCATGTAAAGTCGCCAAATTTCTGCTTTACCGCAAAAGTGTGACGTCTCCACTTCTAATCAACAATTCCCCATTAATTAGAAAAATGTAATGCCATATCATAATGTTTTATTTGGACTCTTGAGGAAAAGCACGTTTGAGTAAGTTGAAAAGAAAAATAAAGATCTTTCTCAAATGTCTCAATCGTCAGCCACTTTCATTTCTCCTCTTGAAATTATAGTTCAATGTTTACATTTATGGGTTATGTGACGTCTGCCTGTGACATAAATATAATCAACTCCTGCAGGTGCCTAATGGAAACTGGAATCTGCTAAAAATAGCTGCAAATCATCCCGTTTGTTCAACACGGGTTGGGGGGGAAACAGAAGACGAATACATTTTTAGCATTTCTGTGGTTTTTTTTCTGAACCACATCTTGACCTTAAAGTGGAACTTCCGACAAGTGGGCGACAGCCTCCCTGTGCAAAGCAAAACAAAAATTTAGAAGAAGTATTTTGTGCACAGGAAGAAAATGTCGCCGTTTCTAATATCCATAATTAAAGACAGGAAACTGGGACACTGGAGCTCTGGAAATGCAGTAAACAGCAATGTTTACTCAGAAATGCTGAACCCTTTAAGAACCAAAACAACTGGAGCATCCAGACATGATTTCATTCCTTCTCCTCCTCTGAACCCTTCATCGTCTCAGCGCCAGGCTGTGAATCAGTCACCCAGTCGTTCCCATCAACAGATCGACACCGACCTGCGGAGTCCATGGTGGCGGCGAGCTGGCCGTTTTTCTTGGCCGCCACGTACTTCCCGTTGGCCGCGCGGAGGGTCAGCCGCTTCCCACGCCACTCGATGTCGAAGTAGCAGTTAGTGGACCTGCGGAGGGACAGACAGAAGGGGTTCAGCGCGCGTGTCGGGAGCGGATGAGTCGCGCCGTCGTTTGCCGACCCCCGACCCGACGGTCGGCTTTCGTCCGTCTCCTCTCCTCTCTGGCAAACGTGGATGACTTCCAGGAGCGATAAATTAAGAAAAAAGAGGGGAAAAAAAAAAAAAAACTAACAAAAAAAAAAAAAACAGATCACTCACTGGCGACACCCTCGCACGAACGAAAACAAGGAGCCGAGTTCAGGGTTTCTTTAAAACACGCAGGAGTTTGTCCTCGACTGAACTGGCTACAGGCGAGGACTGAGCAATCTGTTATAGTTGATTAAAAAGAAGCCGTTAGGAAGCACAATATTTGCTTGTACCTCAATGTCATTGAGAAGTTTATGACGGAAGCGCGAAGGCCTCGAGAACTTTCTGCTAGAACTTTTTTTCTCGGGCACCGTGGGCGTCCTGGACGTCACGCTGGTCGTCAAGCAGCTGGGATTCTGTGCCGATTAATTTACCTCTGAAGTAGCTACAGTTAAGCCGAACTAATTTGCTGTTCTCGCCTGTGAAAACGGCCGTTGGCGTCGCCGAATGTCGGATCTACTGCTGATCTACTTCTGTAGCACGACGCACAAGTTTGCTACCGTCACATACTAATCGGATCAGCTGAGTCTTTTTTTCAATTTGGAGACATTAAGGGACAAATACATAGATCCAGTGTTGCTACATTTCAGAGAATGCGATTAAATAAGTGTATAAATAATGGCGTTCGGCGTTGTTTATCCACATCTGGTGAGGGATCCGATTCCTGTGGTCTGGTCTGAGGACTCAGTTGAGCCAAATCTCAGGAATTTGTTGCAGGAATGTGGGGAAGTTCCTGCAGAGGACTCGGAGCAGTGACCCCCCTCCGCCCCCGTCTCCGTCTCCTAGCTTCGAGTAACGTTTAATTCGGGCAATCCAGACTGCTGCCGTCCGAGAGCAATCTCTGCCTCCCGTGTCGCACGGCAACCGGACCCGCCGAAGCATTTGAGCCAAATCGGCTCCCAATAACCTGTGATTGACGCTCACGCCTTGGACACCGGTCCACTTTACGTAACTCGGGGTGAAGAATCTTGAATCCTGGGTCAGGAGCCTCAACTGGGACTCGTTTCTGGAAAACTGGAATGGGGGAGGAAGGCGGGGTCAGAGGTCAACAGCCAGCTCCCTGCTCGGAAAGAACTACTACACACAAAAGAAAACACTCCCCACCACACACACACACACACTTCATCTTCCACAACATGCCACTGCCAGGACTGGAGGTCACCCACTCTTAACCTCCCACTCATTGTTCCCCTCCCCCCCGTAGGAACACAGAGCTCCTGTTACACCAAACACCGCGACCGGACAGATTTCCTGTCCCAGACAGACGGGGACAGGTGCGGCTCTGCTGACGGACTCTTACTTGCTGGAGGCGGTGCACTGCAGGCCTCCGTTGGCGGTGAGGGTCCAGTACTTCCCAGCGGCGGTCCGGAACGCGCACTTCCTGTTCTCGCGGCAGATCTCCACCTGGAACACCTCCTGGTCGCTTTCCTCGTCCTGATTGGCAGACAGGTCCATGCCTAGAGGGGCAGAGAAGAAGCAGATCGAACAGAGGGGGGGGGGAAGGGGGGTCGGTTACCAAATCCATCATGAGGTGGGCGGGCAGCTGGGCTGACCGATGACACACACTCACACACACATCCTGTGGTCAGGATCACAGGGACTAAATGAGCAACATCAGACGGCCGAGATTAGAGGGATTTCACACAGCTGCACACATGGCCACATCTGTCAGACCTCGACGGGCTTCAAAGGGTCAGCAGTCGGAACGGACGGCGAGCGGCAGACAGAGGTCGCACCGTAACGAGGCGACCGCTCCGCACAGAGGGGCAACTTTAATCACAGACCACCACACCGGTCCGCCAAATAGCGACGGCAGGAAACACCAGAGTCAGTTGGTCATTCAATAATAACTGAAGTTTTTTTCTTTAATTGGATCGTCTGTTGAGTGTTCAAGACCCAATCAATGGATACATGATCAATACTTGGACCTTTTTGAATTCTGAACCTAAAAATGATCCAAAGTATGGAGAAAAAAAAATAAACACCAAAACAGCATGAATAAAAACGAAACAAGATTTAAACTCGTAGCCAACAGAAACTAGCAAACGCTCTCTAAAAAATTATTAAAATTAAGCAAATTAGACAAAAAACTAAACTAATGAAAAACCCAAAGTATCATCACCACGTCAACTCAGCCAGAAACTGATAAAAATCCACTTACAAAGTTACTTCCTGGTAACAAACAGAAACTACAACGCATCACAGTGGACTGTGATAGACGCTTCGATGAGGACACGACACCAAGGCAACTGGAAAAACATCAAATGTATCGTTTCCTTCTCAACCACAAGGTTTTACTGAAAATGTCACCGCTGGTTGGGGATTTAATGACCATCAAGGGGAAGAAAAAGGAAGTTTCAGTTTACTTTTATTCTAAATTAAAACAAATGGTATCCAAATCTACTGCAGACATGGCGAGATGCACTTTCAGGCTTTGTAACATTTGATCCGTCACTTTGATTTGTAACTACAGACGGTTGAATTTCCCAAACCACCAAAAGTTGCACCGTAGATTCAGAAAGACGGCAACTTCAGCAACTTCAGAGCCAACTCTGACGCAAAATGTCATAATTTCTCCTAACTATTCATGTTTCATTCAAGTCCTTATAAGCTGCTTAATGTTAAAGAGTCTTGCATCAAGAACGGCTTTGTTACTTCAAAATAAGAGCCCAACTTGATTCTGGAGGTTAAAGATCGTTTGGCTGAAGCAAGTCGACATGATCAACTGGATCGATATTTTATTTAATCAAAATGATGTAATGCGCCACAAGTTCTCCTTATGGCTGTCAATCTGAATTAGTTAATGTTTAATAATAATCTATCAAATCAAAACAAAAATCCCTTCCGTTTTTGGATAACTTCACAAACAAATTTACAGATATTTATTGACGCTCTGCAGGAACAAATGGGAGAAAATAGTGAAAATAACTCCTGGTAATGCCGTCAGTCTAGAGGTTTTTTTTTTGTTCAGCACCATTAATTGGAATTTACCAAAACACGAATACTTTTATCATGATAAACGATCCGTCGAGTAGAAAGATTTCTCCAGTGTCGCATTCTGAGACAAACTCTCAAAATATTTGAGAGTTTGTCGTTTCCAGAAAAAAACATTCAACTTTGCGTCACCATCTGAAGTCAACGCTATGAACCGAAGCCAACGAGTGGGAAATTCCTCCAGAAAACAAATCCAAACACTTTAGCTTAGCCGGCGTCTCCGCTGTCTGCCCGGGACAAGAGACGCCATTAAACGTTGCACCATCCTCGCTCCGGCTTTCAACAGCAGCAAAGTGGTGAACAAATATGACTGAGCCGCCGGATGAACACACACAGATACTTCATCGCGGACAATGCGGCCCATTGTCCAGGCTGAGGTCACGGCGTGGCTGGACGTATAGCCAGAGGCCTCATGGGCCGGGACTGGGCGCTGTGTAAACGTGCGCCAAGAAAAGAAAGACCTGTTTGAGAAAAGACGAACGGAGTCATGGTTTCACACATGACGCCACTCTTCTCCCCACCACCGCCAACATCGTCCCTCCATCTTGGTTTTCGACTCTGCTCATGTCGGTGAACGTATTGAAGCGGGGAAGGTGTTATTCCACGCATTCCTTTGCTTTCTTTTTCCGCTCCCCCCTTTTGCATCCAAATCTGAAACCTCACAAGCTTACACAACGTTGGATTGAGTTTCTGCAGAAAACGCGCTGGGACACACTCGTGCACGACTGCAGCACAAAACGCAAACACAGACGACTGGGGAAGAGAATGGAGCGGATCGTAATGGAAACCACATGGCGGTGGAAGGAGGAGGAGGAGGAGGAGGAGCAGCACATGAGAAAACAAAATCTGAGTTCATCTGCCAGAGGATGGTGAAAGCCTTGCCGCGTTGGCCGATCGGTCACCGAACTCGAGCAGAAACGGCTCCCGTCCGTTACTATAGAGACGACACATCTGCTGTCTCGCGTTCACACACAAGTAGTGCATGTGAATTTAATACATGCATAGTGTAAAATGTTTCTCTAACATCATCAAGCCCGAACTGCAACCAGAATCTGGACTATTAAGGCTTAAAGATCGAAAGATTTTCACCGGAGACGTGAAAAGGCTCGTTATTCTGATAACTCATCACAGACCTGGAGGGAAATCAAACACAAAATTCCAAACGAGGGCGTTTGCATGCCGCGGTCATCCTTTAAAACTGAACCAACATATGATTTGAATAATGTCCTTGATGGCCTCGTCTCCTATTTGCCTGGATATTTTCAGTGAAAGCTCATTTCAGTGGAAACGCGCAGGCAGAGGAGGCCGTTACAGCTCAGTGTCTGAAGTGAAACAAAGATGTTTTTAGAGGACAGATGAGCCTAATGGAGACGAAACAGAGCAGAGGCCTGCAGCTCCAACAGATTTAGCTCTGCTGATCCGTCTGTGCAGCTCACACAGATAAACGAGGGGAGGATCAGCCACACACTTAACGTTCTTCTTAACCAAAAGTGGGATCCTCGACCACGAGCCAACAGGCCCAAACAACCCCTCCATCTTGGCCTCGTCCTCGCTTCCACGAGAGGCCTGCTGTGAACGCACGCGATTGCATCAAGGTCCATTGTGCGTCTGTGTGTGTATGTGTGTCTCCTCTATTGTTCCAGGAGGCGACCAGCTGGAGCACAAACACTCAGCCGGATCAGCAGCCTTTATTCTGACCAGGACAGACAGAGCGAGGAGCCAACAAGAGCTCTCAGAAAGGGCCCACAACAATGGCGGCCGGGATGTGACTGCGTCTCGCACGAGGGCGTTTGCAGGAACTGATGTGTGTGTCCAAGTTTGGATTGGAGACACACCCTCTGCAGGCTGACACCCTGGAGCCCAGCGCAAGTCCAACCTATAATAAAGGGAGGAGGAGGAGGAGGACGAGAGGCTCCTCTGTGGTTGATGCAGCCTAGATGGCGTGGCGCGCTCCGAAACGGACCCGGAGGGCCCGACACTAAAAAACACACGGAGTCTCCATAAACGCATTATCGCATACCCGCTCGGCTTTGCAGGGAGAGCGGAAAGCGTGTCGGTTTCTCGGGCGCGGACACAAATCATCGCCCCTCACCCTGCCGGCGGAGATTATCGCAGGGGGCAGACAAGGTCGAATATGTGCGACTCGTGTCTCGTTTCCTGTCAGCGGGAGGCGAAGGATGCAGGAAGGGTGTCAGGGTTGAGTCGGGGGCCAGACGCGACAGCGTCGGTCTGCGGCCTTTAACCTGCACAAGCACCGCATGGAGCAGTTTATTTACAGAGCTACTAATGTCCTGGCGATTACCAGAAAAAAAAAAGTCCAGTAGTGTAACCAAAGGAAAGCGTTTAGGGATTTTATGTTTTAAAAATAAAATAAAATATATATAGGCTTTTTATTTTGGCTGTAGTTTATTTTTAACTGTACCACTTTAAAGCCTCAGTTAATCAGCATCTCCTTTATGGCAGTTGATATGCTAGCTACCATTAGCTTGTTTATTTCGCCATAAAACGGAGAGGAAAAGCCAAAAGATGCCTTGAATAAAACCCCCATTAAAAGCCATGGCCAAGTTCTCTTGCTGTTTATTAAATTTATACATTAATAACAGTGAATGTGGACGCCAACTCCAAACTATTTGTAGAATCATATTCGGAAGCTAGGCTAATTGCTACGTAGCATGCTATTAGCTAGCCGTAAACGGATGAAGCTTCTCAAGTGGAGTAGAAACTGTTTCTGCTGTGTTTATTAATGCATAACAAGGCATGTCTTGGTGTTTGAACTACAAAGATAGGCAGCTTTAGTCTTTTTTTTTTGTTTTGTTTCCTTTCAGCAGGAGGAGGAGTCTCAAATAGTTGTGCTATTCAGCTGTTAATGGGTGATTTTAGTCCCAAATCCCTATGAATGCTGGGTGTCAGAAATGCAACAAATACTTCAAGATGTGTCACCATTACAGTAATGTAGCAGTTTATCTTTTCTGTAAACTGTGGAAGTGACATCTATAAAAGTATCAGTGCAACAGTTACGGTAAAAAAAAATAAAAAATACTTTTTTGTATAAAAAAAGAAAAGCAACTGGTTAACTTGTAAATATTTGTTGTAAATTCATGGTTTTATTCACGGACAAAGTTGTAGCGAGAGAATCTGATAGACTTGTCGAAAAACCTCACCCATTACCACAAATAAGGAGAAAAGCTACATTTTCTCTTTCAAGATCGTCTTTAAGCTGCTCCATGTTCTCAGTATTTTTTGGCTTCATTTAACAGCCTCTTTTCTTCATTACAAACCATTTCAAATCAGTTTTACAGTTCAACTGGTGGTTAGTCACATGAGGCGGCTGGAAAACAGAAAAAAAAAACAACTTGGTGACACAAGATCAAATGCCCCACAGAGAGGCATTTTACTGTAACCCATTCACACCAAATGCATAAACAAAATAAATATAACCCCATATTTACAAAAGAACAGTTGGTGGTCGCACCAGCAGCCGGCCGGATGTGATGGGCTTTCATCCATCTGGGCCTCTAGTAGCAAGAGTAAGGAGCAGAACGGAGTCGCTTTAAGAGGCTCCAAGCTCCAGGCTAACTGACTGATAATTGTGGCCCGGACCACATGAGGGTCGTTAAACTGTCTCTCTGGGAATTTGTGACCACTGATGAGAAAAGTGGATGTTATGAACCGGAAACGGGCAACAGCATAGAGTCTGTTTATTGGCGGCTTTGAAAGCCATGAGCTCAAATTGGACGATAAACAATGGGACTGCTGTAACGCCTGCATAACATTTGTCTAATTAAAAAAGGAGAAAATTATAAGTTCCTGTCAGTGACACATTGTGACTCTCCAGCCAATGCATCTGGGAAATGAACATGAACTTTCTGGCTACATTTATAGCATCAGACTGAAAAACTGTGATAATTGGGTTGAGTGTGTAGCAGAATTGTCATATTGGCTACATTTTTCCACACAATGTCGCTAGGCCTGTCGCGATAAACGATAAGTCAATTAATCAAACGATAAATTAAAACTATCGACCTCATTTTAATTATCGGCTATATCGTTTCTTCCTGCCTTTTTCTCATACTGTTGATTACACTGAATGAAAAAAGGCTCAACTCCGGTGCTCTCCACTTCCTCCCTTCCTTATTTCCTTAGTGTAATGCCCAGCGCGCTGCACGATCTTATGTCGCGGATTGTCGGTCCATTATCAAAACCTGAGAGACACATTAGCCGACAGAATCCTCGGTATAACGGCTCGATCTAAACCGTGTTGTGTCCAACAATGGACACAAAATAATGAGTCCAGTTCACTAACTTTGAAACCAGGCATTAATCAATTCCTTACTACAATCTACCTGCAATGCATGTGGCGAGTGTCAGTCTGACTGAATGAAAATCATTATAACTATTTATGTCACGTTAACGAAGAACAGCTGAAAAGTTACCGGGTTTTCTGGTAGAAATTTCGCTCCAACTCCTCCCCTAGTTATTGATATGTTCTTTGCACGAACTGTTGAATAAACATTCATGTTGTTTTCGATGTCTGCTGGACTTCGGGTTGCACCGTGTCAGCTGTTCGGGATTCCCTCCGTGTTTCCCCTCAGAAAGCAGGAGGAGAATCCGCGCTTTCTGATTGGCTACCGGTCACATTCAACAGGCTACGTCACTCTCCCAGTGTGGATAAATCCTTGATTTAGATCGGAGCGGCACAACGATCTACCGTAACACACAACACTAGTGACGATCTCAGAACGAAGAACGTTCTAAGATTGTCGTTCGGGGAAAAAAATCCTGTAGTTTGAACTATTGCATCAGGCAGTCGGATGTCTCTCTATTTAAATCTAATGATTACTGAAGGCCAATATACAATACAGACTTCATAATCTGCACTCTTTTGGTTGAATGCAGTATTTATTTCCACTTTGGCTTTATGTTGTTTAGTTTTTATTCAAGTACATTTATTGTTAATGGAAATTGGTTGTTTTATTTATTTTGTGTATCAGTCCCATTGTTAAGTGTCTTTTGAAAGTAAAGTGTATCTATCTTTGGCAGAAAATCGCATGTATTATGTAATTTCCATTAAATCAATGTAAAAAGGTCTTCAAACAATATTATCGTTTATCGCAATAATTTTTTGAGACAATTTATCGCCCAGCAAAATCTGTTATCGTGACAGGCCTAAATGTCGCCATGTTTGGGGGGGTGATTAAAACTAGCTAGCATTAGCTTGATCAACCCTGAGATACTAACTGGTTGGCAATAAAAATTAAAATGAACCACTAATGTAAAAAGCCATTTTAAAAAGAATCACTTTCTAAGACATGCAAAGGCAAATCTCCTATGGCCTGCCAGAAAGCGAGAGAGATCAAGACTTCAGAAAATAGGAAGGCTGAAAAGTAGTACAGCAATGTTGGATTTTAATCTCCAGAATGAATCTGGAGATTAAAATCCAAAGAAATGTCTAAGTACATATCGAGTTTGCATATTGTGAGAAAGTTATTCTACAGGTGAAATTACTAAATGCCTGCTAATCAGAAACAAATCCTTGACACAACTAATGTATTGAAGGGAAAAAAAAAAAAAAAGATCCTGAATTTGTTTAACTTTATAAGTCTATCATCAAGTATCGATTAGGTGTCTTTAAATCTGAATCATTATGCTGGTTTTGATTAAACATGGGGGGTGGAGGGAAACTACATCATCACTTTTTGTAATCAAGCCAAAAGGAGGGGGAAATGATCTAAATTAAAATGGACTATTTCACAATTCAGTTGCACAAGACAATTCCGTGAACAAATTAAGTTGCTGTAAATTATGGAATAAAAACTTTAATCCCACTTAAAGTGATCATTTCCGGGAGGGGGAAGCTAAACCAACGAATGGAAGGACATTTTGGGAAGATTTTCCGTCTCCACTCATGTAAAGCTTAGTGAAAGTAAAATCCATGCTCTTGACTGGACAGAGACGGATTTTGGATTGACCCACTTGAGCTGGTCTCATGTCTAAAACCTCCCACCGCTAATGAAAGCCAGCGGAGTCCGACCGCCATCTTGGCTCAGGTCTGCCAGCCAAACAGCCGCTGCAGAGTTCGACTCCGAGCTGCGGCATGCTTGCTGAACATCTGGAGCCAGTTTAATTCCACTCGGCATTTAATCCTCATCCCAGCCGTCCAGTTGTCAGAGGGAAAAGTACAGAGTTTCTGTAAGGACTCGGGTCCCCTTTTGCAATGAGCGAAAAAAAAAAAAAATCTACACAGGTTGACTGTTAATTACCCGCGAGGAGGAAGGCTTCGGGAAACCAACAGAAACCTGACATTTTTTCTTAACTCCATAAGACAACTAAATCTTTTAAAACCAGACATCAAAATCAAAAGTAGCCAGTAGCAACTAAAAAGTTGCTGAAACAAACATCAATAAGACAGCAATAACATTGGCTGCTATTGGAGAGTCAGAGTTTTAAGAATATACCTTCAATATGCTGCAAACTACACACCAATGGCCATATTCTCTTTTTTTAAGGTGGCTATTGCAACCAGCCTCTATACAGGGTTTCATAGTTTTCAACTGTGGCACTTTTTTACAAAGTGTCTCGGTAAAAATTCACATTTTTAATCAAAGGTTCTAAACAGACTAAAAACACCAATTCCAATAGAAGCTTCATGCATATAAGAAGCATTAAAAAACTGCAGGTGGCGTGTTTTGAACATCCTGGCACAGAGTCGTCATGGTTACCAAATGCAAAACCCGTCTCTGTCCCAACGTTGCAAGTTTGGAAAGGCAACTCATTCCCATTGTGAAGTACGATGGAAGACCTGGGATGTTTGGAAAATAAAAAAGGATTTTTCTTAAGACAATGAGCCAAAATATGTCAAAATAATGATTTAGACACTTTGGACATCAATCAAAGAGTAACTGTTAAGTGGATTCTCCAACCTTGTAAAAAGTATCGTCTTTATGCAAAGTACCGGCAGCAGTGGTACCAATTCTTGTATCAAGCAATATATATATATTTTTAAACATCTTTAGGAAGTGTGTTCTCTAAAGATGGATGCCTGAGGACATCCATCTTTGTTTTTAACAAACCACCTTAACCAATGAGCTTACACGGCTAATTTCAATCCATCAAATTGATTTATACCATTAGAAATGTGGGAGTACAACAGTTTTGTACCATCATGTCACTTCTAGGTTAAGTCAAACAGGGAGCTGTGGGATGTTCGAAGCGGAACCAGTGCTCCCCGTTGCCAAGGGAGACGCTGTGTCAGAGGATGAGAGGTTTAGATTATGGGGTCTTGGTTGACATGCTGCAATCAGAGTCAGATTTGTTGCGAAACAGAATCTGCGAATCCCCACAGAGCCCCGAAGATCCAAGAGTGGGAACCTTTGAGTGCAACCCTTTCTTCCGACAGCCAGCCTCCATTTTGTGCTCCAGAAAGCAAAACCATGTCAGAAAGATCTGTAGCTGCCGGTGGAAACAAAAGCTGATAAATATACCAGGGAAGTAAACAAAGAAGAAAGAAAGACAGCCACTCCCTTGGGCGATGGAGACTTGGCAATAGGAAATTAAAAGTGATGCATCAGATCACGTTTTCAGGGGGAAGGAAAAAAAAAAAGAAAATGGGTAAAGCCACTAAAACCACACGGCATTCCCAGTGAGCTCTTCCGACCGACCGCCATATTGAGATCTGGAGATCAGTCACACATTCCTGTCACTCGGTGCAATTCAGTCACAAGCAACTGCTTTCAGGCAATTCCTCTGTATCCTTTCTACTCCACCTACTCTTTATGGAACATTTCAGGCCCCCTAATCTTACATTTTACTGATTTAGATGCATTAGAGCACCTCAATAGTTACGGTTATTCAACTTCAGAGGTTCTAAACGGCATCAACAAACGACCCCATGAGGGACGGGGACAATGCCAAATGGAGACAACCATCCGGTGTGAAGGAGCAGGGAGGAGTTGGGGGAGGAGAGGAGGCCACAATGGAAGAGATGTTCAAAAAGGAGGTACGCATGTCAAAATGGGGGGTGGCGGGGAAAAGCAAGAAAAGAGGAAGCAAGAAAGTGGGGGAGTTCGGAGGGTGGCGGGGGAGCAATTTTGCATCTCAGCCAAGTTAAACAGCTGAAACAGCCCAGACACAAAACCTCATCTGATCTGAAAGCAAGTATTTAAAGGTCTGGACATCTGAGAGTTATCTGGAGTGTCGATGCCAGATGCGCCAAATTAGACCTGAGTAGGTCTAAATAAATTTAAAAAACGTGTTTTTTCTGTTTCTTCTTCCCCCCACCCCCTGTATTTTCCTTGGACCATGACATCCTGAGTGTTAACCGTTTTTCTTGCACTAGAACAGATCCATAAACATCAGTCCGTTTCGGGCCGTTGAGGCAATTGTTGTCCAATTTGAGGATATTAATGCTATCCATCGTTAACCTTGAGCGCTACAAGTACTTTCAGAGTCCGTCGTTTTCTGCGAGTAGCAGACCAAATATTGTAGCCTGAGAATCCCCCAGCAACTTCAGGCCAACACACCCACCAGCTCCGTGTACTTTAAACATTAGTGTTTAGTAAATTTGAGTCAAGCGTCAAATCAGAGGAAACGACCAGATTGCGCGAGCGTTCGCCCTCATTCTCGCTAAACGTACCATACAAAACATGGGTTCTGTCGTCAATTACCAGATAACCCATCAAATGACCAAAATGAGCCGATTTTCCTCTCACTGGTCAGTCAAACGGATAAGGACTAAGAATTGCCAATCATCGTTGGCTCTCAAAACACAACCTACAACACATAGATTGTGACCAGAGCTGATCTGGTCTTGGATCAGCTCATTAACCTTTGGATAAAAGTAGCATCCCAAGGTTTTGTTGTTTTTTTTTTTCTAGAGATGAGCCAAACTTTCAATGAGTGGCTGCCCAAATGCTGAAAACCAGAAACTCCCGCCATTTCGTCGACCCAACAGCTTACGGCGAGAGAATCCTGTGGCAGATCTCCTACGTTTCGCTTTGGTAGCTGCAGCACATTTTATCTGCGATGTTCTATCGTCCTCGTGGGAACAAAAGAAAAATCAGAAACACAGCAACAACTTGATGCAGCTGGTTTGTCCGCCATGTTGTTCCTGCACCTTCATCTTCAGAGTAAAACCAGATCAGATAAAAACACATTTTAAGGATTTTAATGGATGAATAAGACAACTGGCATCTGTTGTGCTTGTTGCCACACCAAGACTCATATGAGAGGTCGGGTTCTCCAAACAGGCCATTGTTTGGAGTGTAAATACACACCGTTATGTATGTGTGTGTGTGTGTCCTGCAAGGATCATTTAGGATGTGCAGCAAAGGATGGGAGCGAGGGGGTGGGGGATTTAGGATGGGGATTCAGGCTCACATTCCTTCACGTTAACACTTCCTCTGCCAACACACTCACGCCCTCACTCACACACCGACCCGGGAGACCCGGTCCGGGCCTGCATGGACCACCACACCCACCTTGCCTGGTGGAGACGTTCCTCTCGTTCCCGGCGGTGAGCACGACCTGCGGGTGGCTCTGCTCCAGCACAAACAGCTCGTCCTTGCCCACCCGCGCGCTCTTGCCGGACTTCATGGTGCCGGAGGGCCCGGAGGGCGCCAGGTACTTGCCGCTGCAGTCCCTGAACGCCACCTTCCCGGAGCGGAACTCCAGCGTGTAGCCCGTGGTCTTGTCCGTGGTGGCCACCAGCGCCCCGTCGTTCCTCAGGAAGCGGTTGTCGGAGGTCTGCAGGTGGTACCGCTGCTCGCGGAACACCAGCGTGATCATGGAGTCCACCCCCCACGGCACGTCCCGGTCGATGGCGATCTCGTCCACCTTGTCGCTCAGGTGCGCGTAGCGCTTGCGCGTCACGCTGAAGATGTTCACCTGCGGGTGCATGGCGATGTGCACGCTCCATTTCTCCGCCACGGACACGGTCTGCGCGAAGCAGATGATCCGGTCCTCGGTGCCGCCCAGGTACCGGCCGTACTGCTCGGACTGCAGGGACCAGCGGCCGTCGTCGTGCGCGGTGATGACGAAGCGGCACTCCGGAGCGGCGGCCTCGCTGTCCCCGGTGACGTTGCCGTCCTTGTCCGCGGCGATGTACCGGCCCAGATGCGACTTGAGGAAGAACACGTTGGCGCTGGAGTCGTCCCCGCTCTGCTCCAGGGTCCAGATCTGCTTCTTCTTCATGCTGGTGGCCGACGCGTTGATCTTGAAGCCGAACGTCTCCGCGGTGAGGTATTTGTTCCCGCAGTTGATGAGGCCGAACTGGATCTGCAGCATGTCGCTGGTTCCGTTAGCGGAGCCGTTGGTCGTCATGGTCGGGGCCGGGTGGGGTGTGTGTGTGTGTGGAGGGGGGGGGTCTTCGGTTCGGACCGGTTCTTGCCTTGGACGGATGAGCAGGGCGGGGGTTCCGGCGGTGGGGGGGGGAAGGCTTCTGCAAGTGGGCTGAAAGGGTGGGATGCTCTGCCGCCTCGCGTGCTGCTTCTTTGTTTGGGGGAGAGCGTGAGTGTGAGCGCGCGCCTGCCGGTCCTCTGTGCTCCGCTTGTCTCAGCAGCGCGAGCCCGTCGCCACAGCTGCAGCCTATATAACCATCAGTGACGTAGCTTCCCCCCCCCCCCCCCCCGCCCTCCCTTAACCTCGCCACAAACCACGCCCACCCCGAAACATCCACACACACAAAAAAATAAAAATAAAATGTGGAAGCAGGAGAGCTGGAGGCTGAGGATTCATTCCTCTGGTGATGACGTTGACCCCTGACCTGGGTTTTTCTCCACATCCAGTTGAGACCTTCAGTACAACAGTGTGTGGCGTTTGAGAATACTTTTTTGGAAAGTTGAGTGGAAGGAAAAAAGTGCCACTGGGACAGCTGCAACCTTGGGAGGACTGTGAAGCAAAGTCAAATACTGTTCTTTTTTTTTTTTTTTTTTTTTTTTCTTTGAATTTTCTCCCTGCCAGAAAACATTCAGACTCACGAGATATTTAAATCTAACATACAGTTACATCTGAACAAATTAAAATATATATATAAAAAAAAAAATTCATAATTCGGCTCAAAAAGTGCAACTCCGATTATATTGACTTATCACATTCCACTGCTAACCCAAAACAAAAGCAAAACAAATATTGGTTATTCAGAGTGCTGAGAGAAAGTTGAGTGGAAGGAAAAAATATGTAAGATAAAGGAGTAGAGTGGAGTAGATTTCAAATGTGTGGAGTGTGGCTGTGGTCTGAGTCGACTCCGACACAGACACAAGCAGCAGAAATGATTTAATAGCGAGTGAAAAAAAAATCTTTGTTTTTCTTTAATTGTTCCTATGTGGCACATGAGCAGTTTCGATTGATGACTGGGGGCCACAGAAACGTTCAATCACGTGCAATGTCGCCCGTGTATTTTGTTCGAATACGCATTGATACGTTGCTTGATACAGGCATTGTCGGGCTGCGTTGTTGTCGGCGTGTGTTTGTTTGTTTGCATTTCACTGAATGCCCGTCACGTAGTTTTCGCATTGTCCTGCACAATGTGTGTATTGTTCAGGTGCAGCTGGCGCCGACTGCAAGCAGAGCGAAACCTCGTTGGCACGACACGACTGTCATCATATGTTTCCATGATTAGAACTATACATTTTGAAATGGCTTCAGGTTATTTTGACAAACAAAAATGTTAACCTTTACGTACCCAGAGCGTACGCTGAGCAGCAGCTCAGTTTGCTTATGCCTTGGGCTGGCCCTGGTTAAAACGTCTACACTTTTAATACACAAGTTTAAGTTTAAAAAAAAAAAAAAAAAGGATAAACTTAACAGTAAAAAAAAAATTAAAAAAATTTTTAAAAAAAGCAAACTCTCCAGTCTGGATGAGGTCACGTGGTGAAGGGAGTCGGCTGGTTTCCCACTGGACGCTGACATTATATCAGTCGCTCCTGAATCCGACGGACTCAGCATTCAAATCATGAGTAGCGGGTGGGTGTGCGTCCCGGGACAAAGCGCCATTCATGGCCCGGAGCGCGCACATCAGAGGGCAGGAAGGGCCCGGCTCCGTAAACAAAGAGGCCAAACAGATCAGACCGCATGAACATCGCTCTCAAAAACACGCACACACACACACACAGATACCGAGGCGCACAAAGTGCAGCGGCGCATGTCAACATCGGCGGCACGCTCTCTCTGCGCAGACAGAAATGCCGCGCGGCCTCGTTGCGGCCGTTGTCTTGGCGAAGTGAGGCATAACATGAGAGCAACACGGAGAAACTTGCTCTGCTGCATCGCGATGCAAATTGATGGGAGATTTGTTTCCGCCCGAACACATATCGGTTCATGTCCAGCAAGCAGAATTACTTTATTCCACAGGACACGATCACTGAGTGGGGTTTTTTTTTTTTTTTAATAACAACAATGATCCGCTCTGTGTGGAAGCGGCAGTAAAAAAAGAAAAAAAAAAAGAAAAGAAAAAGAAGCTGGTGGGGAAGGTTGATGTCTCTGGGTGAATCCGATCCTCGCGAGGAAAACAAACGTCTTCAGACAAATTCAATCCGGGCGCATTTTCAGCTCCCCGCTGCGCCGCGCTAATGAAATCACCTGAGATGCTCGGACGTGTTATTGGGAAACATGGATCCCGAAAGCCGGTTTGTAAAGATTTAAAAGCCGGAAGAAAAGAGAGAGAGAGAGAGAGAGAGAGAGAGAGAGAGAGAGAGAGAGAGAGAGACAGAAAGAGAGAAAGAGCGATTTGGGGTCCACACCTCTGGATTTTCTTTTATTTCTTTCGGTCGCCTAGCAACAGATCCAGCGCGGAGCTGCTACGTTGTGATACAGTAACACTTCAAACAATTCATGCTGAAAGCAGAGCCTCTGCTGAGACGGGAATGTTCAACATTTGCCTCAGAGGCCCTTTCGGGTCAAAGTCTGGGCTTTGACTAGGCCATTTCCACACATCATCTAATTTGACTTGAGCAATTTCCTTGTAGGCTCAGCTGCATTTTTAGGCCGACTGTTTCCCTGTAAAGTGGACCTTCACCACCAGTCTCAAGTCTTTTGCAACTTCTAAGACACGGTTCTGGTGTTATGAGTGAAATAATCTTTAAAACAATAATCATTTTTAAAAAACCAGATCAATGTTAAAGAATGATTGTCTTTAAACAAGTGCTTATCTTGCTGAAAAGTGACTTGTAAGTCAGTTTTGTCTTATTCCTTCAATAGAAACTAGACCAACAGCATTTGGTAATACTTTGTGTTTTTGCAGTGAACACTTGGCTTCAACTTGAACAGAAACATGAAATGACCAAAGGTCGTATTGCAAAGGTGACTTCAGGATCATTCCACTCTGTTTTGTGTGCAATATTTTGGTTTCCCAGGACAAAAATATAATCTGTCGGATTATCTCCACGTCTGAGGAACTGACTCAGATCTTCACCCGCCTTGGTCTCTTAAATCTCAGTGCAAGATGGCTGCTTTACAGTCGCTCAATACCATCATTTCGAATACGCCTGGGTTTGCTTTGTGGCTCTAAAGTCAAAGCGTCTTTCTGCAGGAGGCAAATGAAAGAGTCTCGACTGTGAGACGTGAGTGGTTGGAAAACGTGACTCAGCTTCTTTTGCATTGGAGGACACGCAACTTTACCGCTAACTGAACCCGAGGATTTGAATCACCAGAGTGACATGTAAGCAAATCAGAGGCAGGAGCAGAAATGTTCAAAGAGCGCCTTGCATTCGTGTGTGTGTGTGTGTGTGTGTGTGTGTGTGTGTGTGTGTGTGTGTGTGTGTGTGTGTGTGTGTGTGTGTGTGTGTGGGTGCTGGGGCCACACCTCAGCATTCTCTGGGAATCTCTCCTCTGTTGTTGGAGAAACAAATAAATAAAAATCAGACCCACATAGAGCTCTCTGACTGAGCATCTCTCTCACACATTTTGCTGGTGTGATGAAATTTGTACTGATTTATGACGACAACATGCCTCATACATACACACTCACACAATGGCCACAGGAGACACTCACAGCTGGTTCAGGGAACAGAGGAGGGAACAGAGAGAAGGGGGTCGCTATCTTTTTGTTCACAGGGCATGTTGCTATGGAGACCGGCCTCGAGTCCTTTTCGCCGACTGCCTGGCGGTGTGCGCTGACACACTGACACACTTGCTGCCTCTCAGGCTGGCCGACACCGCAGCAATGCAGCAGAGGCATCAGAGAGCTGACCAATCAGCAGCGGGGATGTTTGGCAGCGCCGCGAGCTGAAGCTGAGAGTCTGGGGGAGGTTTCCATGCGGTCCAGTTTGCTGCAGCTGTTGAGGAGTCATAGATCCCCAATTTCCCTTCCAAGCGGCGAAACGCTGGGAATGGAAGGAAAATATCCGAACGAGAGAAAAAGACAGAGAGAGAGAGAGAGAGAGAGAGAGAGAGAGAGAGAGAGAAAGAGAGAGAGAGAGAAAGATGGCTGGTGCCAGGGGGGATTTTGTTCCTCATCTGACCTATATTCAGTCTGTCTCCTATGACCCCTGCCTGCAGACCGATGATGAGTGTGCACTCTAAAAACAAAAAAATGCTTCTTCTGTTTTTGACTCAACTTTGAAAAAAAAGGCAACAATTAAATCCACTCAGTTTTTTAAGTCACAGACATTAAAGGGGCTGAGTTACGTATTTTCTAGTGCCATTTTACAGCACGATTAAGTAACCATGTTACCTCAAGTTGCTGTGAAAACGCTGCAAGTAGATATCGAATGCGACTTAAAATAAATGGGACTTTTTCTTGAAGTTGTGTCTCTGCCTCTTTAAGAACTCCTGCTCTTTCCAACGCTCCTCCTTCAGGAAGTCATCGCAACATGGCTCCTCTATTAACCCTTTAGCAACATCATTATCAGAGTTTCACTCATAAGTAATGAGATCAGCTGATCCGCACTTCCTGGGTGTTTGCTTCTGCTGCAGCCCGAAGGAGCCGAGAGGGAGCGCTGCAGGGGAGGACTGCTTTGTGAGGCGGGAACTGAGAAACCTCAGCTCAGAGGAGGAGCGTTGCCTGGAAGGCGGGGCTAGGACCACCCAGGTGTTTTGCACAACTGAAAGGATCTCTGAAACATGCATGAACGAATCAATTCAACACTCCAGGTACATTTTAGGTAAAGCAATGACATTTTAACATCAGAAAAGCCAACTTTACATAATACTGCCCCTTTAAGTAAACCCAACATGTGATTTTAGCTTTGGCCAACTCAGATGGTTTAGGGAACCAATGTGATCGTGTAATTAAGTTGAAAAAAAAATCTAATATTTGTTTGGAAGTTCTGGTAACATTAATCTGACTAATTACATTAACTGAGTAACTCAGTGGAAAATATCTTCATTCATTTTGTTTTCCAGGTTTCCATAGTAACTTTTCAAACCACTTAAAGTCACACATGACCTTTTCACTTCTTCCTGCTAATTATTTTTTCGTTGAAAAATAATTTTAATAATACTAAAACATTTCAGTTAGGAGCTGTTTTCCTTTCTCTCTCTCTCTCTCTCTTTTTGTGAGCTTCAAAAAATAATTAGCCAGCTGACAAATGTTTTTATGTTGACTTCTGCCGGGAAACGGCAGGAATATGTTTTTTTAGAGTGCATCCATGATTTTAGATGTACTCAGGCAGGTAGAGGGCAGCCTGTGGGGCCCTAACAGGGGAGATTGATGGTGGAGGTCTGAGTCAGCTCCGCAGCCACTGACCTACATCTTTGTGTGACCAGCGAAATGGATTCAGCCTGCAGTGCAGGAGGTAAAGTTAGCACTTCTGTGAAACTGACGTCAACCATCATGTCACAGTCCGCAGCAAATCATACGACACTCAAAGAATTTGAGTCTAAAACTCAAATTTGTCTGATTTTGTCAAAGATTGACGACATTTTTGACAATCGGGTCTGTTTTAACGGTGGACCAAGGAGACAGAAATGTGTTTTGCAAACAAGAAGCTAACGGTGATCAAATCATAAACTGTTAGTAACCATTAACTAATATAGAAATATTCAAAAACTGCTACTTCAAAATTACCTACTGTAAAGAAATGATTGACTGAACTGATGACGAACCAACTGTTAGGAGCAAAAAAGTAACAGAACCACAAACTGACCTGATTATGACCTGCTAACAGTTAGCTAACTGCTAATAGACATTTGCTAATAATAAACAAAGCGGTAGCAAGAACTGTAACTTAATCATAAACTAATGTTGAATCATGAACTAACTTCTGATTAACAATTCATTGGTCGTGAATCATAAACTGAACATGAACTAACTATTAGTAGTTAGTACTATTGTCATTTGGTACTTTAACTCCTCCACTTGGGACCTGGTGTCGCGCATTATCAAGTCCAGAGGACTCCAAAGTTCTTCATCCAAGGACAGAGGTGGGAATCAAACCTTTTTTGGCTCAAGATGTTGGAGTTGGTCTGGGAGTTGCTGATCAGAATTTTCTTTTTAGCATTTTAACGCACTTCTTATTCTTTTATGGTTTTTCTTCTGTTTTTTTGTTTTGTTTTTCCTTTAATGTTTATTTAGACTTTTAGTCTGTGAAATAAATCATTCATTCATTCATTCATTCATTCATTCATTCATTCATTAACTAATAACAATAATGCTCTCAAGGAAACATCGAACTAAGCATTTTTGCTAAGCATCCAACAATTGTTTGGCATTGCAAAATGTCCGTAAGTTCATCTGTAGGTAATGGGTAACAAGCAGGTACTTCATGATTAGTTTCACGTTAGCTAATGGCCACCTAACATTTAGTCCTTGAGTACTTCAGCATTACTAGATGGATAACAAGAACTTGAGTGTTGTTAGCTTGTGAATAGTGAGGCACATGCTCTAGTCTTTAATATTGGAACAAAAGACTGGATATATTAGTATTTCTAGAGATTGTGTGTTGATTAAATCCCAGGAAACCACATCCTGGTCTCCACCATAAAAATAGGTACTAGGACATTTGTGTGTCCTTCATCGCAGTGGAATGCGTGTGTGGGCGTGTGTGTGTGTTTGCTGGTGGGGGTGAGCTCACAGCTGCAGCCCTACCAAGGGCCTCCTCTCTCGGCCAACAAAGAGCTGGAAGCTGGAGCCACAGGGGAACGGCACACACTCCCCTCCTCCTCTGCTTCACCTCCACTCTGCACACAGCAGTCAGGTCAGGAGGTCACAATGTGCGCATGTGGTTGAGTGCATGTGTGTGTGTGTGTGTGTGTGTGTGTGTGTGTGTGTGTGTGTGTGTGTGTGTGTGTGTGTGTCGTGGTGGAGGCGAGGGGGTCCTCAGTTCTCACATCGCCTTCATTGTCATGGCGACAGCTACAAGCAATCAAGCCCAGGTCAGCCT
Source organism: Poeciliopsis turneri (assembly GCA_922788865.1). Classification (NCBI taxonomy): domain Eukaryota; kingdom Metazoa; phylum Chordata; class Actinopteri; order Cyprinodontiformes; family Poeciliidae; genus Poeciliopsis; species Poeciliopsis turneri. The sequence continues at coordinate 112,411 of CAKLNU010000852.1, forward strand.
CTTCGCTTCTCCCTCTGTTGGACACTTTATGAAACGGTTAGGATTCAATTTGCATAATGTGTGTGTGTGCGTGTGTGTGTGTGTGTGTGTGTGTGTGTGTGTGCGTGTGTGTGTGTGCGTGTGTGTGTGTGTGTCATAGTGACGGCTCTGACAAGCCGTTAGGTTTACACTATTTCACATCCACATCAAATCCTCTTCTGCACTTCCAGTGAATGTAAACCAGCGCTGCTCTGCTCACTCGCTGTAACGAGCATGCAGCCATTTTGGAGCGCGCTTCCTCACCTACCCGAATCGATCGCGGGGCCTTGGGTCGGCGCCCGGAGCCCTGACTGCAGAGGAATTTGATCAGGATGCCACTAAAAATATCTCTTCCTGCCTCTCGGCGAGGGCCTGTGACTTCACATCCTGGCCTCACAAATAAGCAGTGTTGCTCTGGTCAGCTGCCCTCCTTCCTGCCTGCTGCTTTCCTCCCGTCCAACACCTTGCGCTCATTGTTCCACCTCCTTGGCCGCATCTGTGTTGCTTACAATCCTTCTCTTCAGCTTGAAGACACGCCGTTCGGTGTCACGCAGCGAACAGGATGTTTGGAAAGTTTTTGATCTGGTCAGTGAATGTAAAAGATGCAGAATTGAGTATTTTCATATTTGACACTTTTGGTCAGGTTGAAACCTCAAGCTGTATCTTATAGGGGCACTGTTGTGTAAAATCAACTTTTTTTGAGATTTACATCATGCTATGACGTTATCCCGACGTCAAAAACACGCTTGGATTTCTGCTTTGATTCTTTGATGCATGTTTGAGAAATCCTTTAATCTCCATGGCAACCCTTTAATTGTGGACCTGGCGCCACCTTCGGCGCAGTTTTCCAGTTTCCAAGCTTCCAACCCACAGAGCAACTCTTCCCCTGCAGCTCCCCCACTCAGCTCCTTCAGACTAGCCAGCAGCAATTAGCAACCACCTGGTGGAGCTGAGCACCTGCTGAGCTCGTTACAGGAGCTGCTTCACAGTTAAACGGAGGTAAAAATGACAAGGAACCCATGTTTAGACCACCCTGTTCACACACAATGAGCAGGATGGTCTCCATGACAACCATTTACTTTTAGGTTGTTTTTTGTTTAGTTTTTTTGCTCTATACCTGTACCAGGGATGTTAATATTTGTGGGGTTTGTACCTATGAACACAACTCGAGCTTAATCATTAGTATATTTAAGGTTGAACATGTTTCTCTGAAAATAAGTGAAAAAGAAGAAAACAGGAAGAAATCTTATTTGGCATCACTTGAAAGGAAAATAAATTCTGTCTTCCTGGAAGCAAAATATGAATACAACATATACATGTGTATGTATATGTTGTGGTTTCTCTGCTGTTTGCTCTTTCTCTCTTCCTGTAAGGTGTAGAAGAAGAATTCTGGTCTTTCAGTCTTTTCTCGCCTCTCTCCTTTTTAACATTCTACCTTTTTCCCTTCCTTTTCTGTCCCTATGTCCACTCCCTGTGAAATAAACCTACAATAACCCCCAATCTATCAGATGTACCATTACAGATGAGGACAAGCGTTCCTCCAATGTGATGTGCTCACTGGTTTATTTGAACCTTGACCCTCAATCTCTGGAATTTCTTTCCAAGAAATCAGCACAGCAGCTTTCAGTTCTTCACGAAGGCCCAAAATAAACCTGCAAACATTGCAGCACACAGCAAAAAAGCAAAAAAAAACTGAGGATTCAGAATTTGAGGTTTTGCATGCGACATTTATTGTTGAGTGTGTGTTTGCAAATCATGTCCTCACATAACAGAGAGGGAGCATGTTTGCTCACTTCCAAAGAAATAAAATCTTTGTAAGTTTCTCTTCAAGACAAATAAATAAATAAATTAAAAATAAGGGGGCAAACAATCAACTAAAAATTGAGAAAACACTCCATTTAGCTTATTACTCCACATTGCTGTTCCTCAAGCTTCACTTTTTCCCCTCCTCTGGTTCGTCTCTAAAGGAGCTCTCCTGCGCCATCCACTGGCGGCAGCGGCGAACTACAGCTATCAAATGAACTCATGGCAGCATCCCGTCTGGTCTGCTCTGACAGAATCCCTGAATGGACAAACAAACATGTAAACAGGGGGTGGATGAAGCTGGACTGGCAGGTGCTGCTGGTCGCTGCCACCACTTTCCTCCTGGATCCCCGGGGGTCCCACCTGCCCTCCCACCTCCACCCACCCCCACCTCCATCACTCTGACTCTCTGCATCCGTCTCGCCTCAGCTTTTCATCGCCTTCTCCTGATGGCCAATGAGCGGTTTGGGATGCTAATGATATGCCCTCTTACAACAAAGGGTTGGAGGCCCCCCACTCTGGACAAACACGCACACACGCACGCACACACACACACAAACACACACACACACACACACACACACACACACACACACACACACACACACACACACATACCAAGCAGCAGCTGTTGTCTGCTGGTCTTTCATTACACTGGAAGAAAAAGAGTCATTTTTGCACAAAGACTCATTTTCATAAAAAGCATTTCTACCATTCACAGCAATTGTTCACAAAACATTTTGCTACAAAATCATGATTTAAAAAATGGCGCCTTCAAGATTAGTAGATATTCCAACCACTCAGGTACCTTTAGGTTGACTGTACAGTGGTCAGCTTCATGTCCCAAAATGGTACACTTTATAAATCTATTATAAAAATGCAATACTACATTAGTTGTTTTTTTGGGGTTTTTTTTGCTTACTTTCGTTGCTTTAAATCTATTCAGCAGCTTCAAACCTATCCATAAATATGAAGTTTTTCATATTTTTTCTATGTTTTTGTGCCTCTTTTGTCTCCCCAACCCCCCCAAAATTATTTTTTTTAAGGAAAACCCACAATATCCAGCATTTTCCAGAAGAAAATGTTAAAAAAATGCAAAAACGAATAATTTTGCTGCGGGTGTTTCAGCTCAAAATTCATCAACAGTAGAGATTTTCATGAATTGTTATTTTTGACGACACTCTTAACCTTTGTGAGCTAAAGCAGTACACTTATAAAACTTCAAAACAAATTCAATATACTTTATATACTTTCACTGTATTAAAGGAAAAACTATATAACATGTTTTTTACTGTAAATACATCATTTTTATTTTAGAAACATCTTTTATATTTCCTGGGTGTCAGTGTCCTGGTGTGAATAATTGATGACTGGGGGAACTGGGATAATGGGAGAGACCGTGTGTGTGTGTGTGTGTGATGAACACAAACCATCTGCTCACACCCACACAAACACACACACACACACACACACACACGCACACACACACACACGCACACACACACACACACACACACACACACACACACACACACACACACATATCCACCTCAGACACTCACTTCACACCAAGCAGAGGGGGCATTAACATCTGGCACAGATGGCCATCTTGAAACCTTAAACACACGACACAGCTGCCACATTCACAGGAATTAACCACTGGGAACACTGGTTTGATCCCAGCAGACCAAACATTAAGAAATGCAGACAAAATATCTCACAGCTCCCAGTTTGTCACCGTCTCGTAAACACAGGCTCTGTCTGCTCTGCAGGCCGAGGGGAAGCGTGTCAAAGTGACACTCGTAACAACGTCGCTGTTATTCAGGTTCTGCCTTGAGAATCTCGGTTTAAAGGTCACTGGGCCGGACATGTGACACGCCGACGGGTTAACTGGAAAAAAGCTTTTTGAATGTGACCATAAAGAAAAAAAAAAAAAAAAAGAAAAAGGCCAGCTTTCTGTTCCCGATAAATGTAAGAAATACAAAATAGCTTTCGCAGCTCCACACAAATGTTGGAAACGTTTCTCACCTTTCGCCAACCCAACGCCAAAAGCTTCAGTTCCTCCCCCAAGACTCCTTTTACGGGTTTCTTTTGAGAGGACTAGATTTTTTTTGTTTCAGGGCATCGGAGTGAAGGAGGCTGGACATATCCCACACTTTTTGGAATATTTATCCTTCCAATTTGCAACTAATTGCACTGATTTGTTGCTGATCCGTCGTCTCAGATCCAAGTCGAAATACACAGAAGCGCATGGCTTTGAGACAAAACGCAAAAATATTCATGTGTCTGATTTCAGATGGTTTTTTAGTTGCATTTTCTCTTTCCATCCAATGTGTTTCCTGATTTGATAAGGAAAAAAAAAATGTACATTTTTATAACTGACATATCCAGATTTTTCAGGGAGTTAAGCTATAAACAACAAGCTGAATAAACCACTTTAGTGTCTGATGGGTTTTTTTGTGCGTTTTGTTTGTGTTCTGTTCTTGTCTCCGACTTCATGGAAGCTGACATTTACAGCAAACGTATCCAAACGCATCACGAAAGACACGGTACATTTCTGCAGAACTGTACCGGGTTGTCGATGCAGCACATGAGCATAGACAGCAAATATGCAAAAAATATATATATATAAATAAATGATGCAGCAACTTTCCCAGAGGTTTTTTTTTTTTTTTTTGTCAAATGCTTCACTGGTGAAATATTGGGAAGTGAGCTGAGAGTTCCTAAATTACAGGCGGGATGGGATCACGGGACAAAAACTGGTTGCATTTCCCTCAAGCCAGAGTGTGAGTCTTTCACATGAAAAGCAAACACACACACACACACACACACACACACACACACACACACACACACACACACACACACACAGAGAGAAATGAACCACAGCTGCAGCCAGTCTCTTTTGACTGAAAATATGTCAGTGTGACTAACCCAGTTATCTGTGCCTCAAACAAGGCTGACAATGAGAGGGGGGAAAAGTGGGCTTCTTACACACTTTCACACACACACACACACTGTCTCTGAGGGTGTCGCCTGTCTCTCTTATGTAACAGCTCAGCACTGCGTTCCAGGTTATCAGCTTACAATCAGATGATGAGCCAAGGAAGGCGTTGCGCCTCCTGTAAATCTCCTCTCACTTCTTGCGCTTTATCCTCCCCTCGCCTTTTGTCCCGCAGGCGCTTTGCTACACAAAAGTGGGAGTGCGTGTGAAACTGGGAGCGACCTAGAAAATAAAAACAGAAAGAAAGAATACAAACAAAAAAAACAAAACAAAAAAAAAGCAGGAAGAAGAAGGTGACGGTGAAACGACGCCAAAAGGACTTTGCAGCGGTTGCCTTAAAAGGGCAACCAGCATGTGAATTACCTGCCTGCTGCAGCCAATGGCAGCGCTGCAGGTCGTCTGCATGCCATCTCTCAGAGCTGCGTGCCGGGGCATTGAAGGGAAAAAGTCAACTCTCTCGTGCACACCACAAACTGAAAGAAAAACAAGTATCAGGCACTATCTGATTTGTACTTCCTTACCTTTTCTTTTCTTTCTTCTTTTTTTGGTTTATTTATTTCAAAAGGGATAATGCCATAAAGGCCAAAAAAGGCTAGTTTTTATCCAGGTACAATTAGTATTTTACTTTATCTTATGAAGCTGCAGGATATAAACAAACCCATGAACAAACATTTTGCAGTACTTGTTTGTTTATGTGGGTTTTTTTGTTGTTTTTGGAACAACGTGTGGCTCAGAGACGCTTTAAACTTAGCGTGCATCGATTCATAACCGCTATCAAACATCGATTCAATCTCCAGTCCTCGAGGGCCGCCGTCCTGCAGCTTTGAGATGTGCCACAGGTACAAAACACTGGAATGAAATGACTTGATTACCTCCAAAAGTGAGCCACAGATTTGAGCACAGAGAGGCAACTGGAAGGCCTCTGTATGTTTCACTGAGGCTTGACTCGGACGGGCTGAACACAAACGCACACCACACTTTTCAGATGCAGATCTGCAAAGCGTAAAAAGCCAAACGAAGCGCGTTACCGTCCCTTTCAAACGTGTCGAAAATGGAATCGAATTCAAGCAGACGCCGTGTGCGTTTTCACAACATGACCTACATTTTTACCCACCGCTATGGGAATCCCTTCAGCTGCAGAACGCACACACCGGGTCGCTCAAGCATGCACAGACACAAATAGCCTCTCCGAGACCTTTTTAGCTTTCAGATTCAGCTCCGTCTGTCACCTCACCTGTTTGATTCTCTGACACCAAGTGAATGTGTGTGTGTGTGTGTGTGTGTGTGTGTGTGTGTGTGTGTGTGTGTGTGTGTGTGTGTGTGTGTGCACTCTGTTGGGGAAAACCGTGGGGCAGCGAGGCATCAGCTTTGTCCAAGCAAAAGCAAGCAGAGGGAATAAAGGAAGGAAAGCAAAGAGTGAAGGGTTGCTGCAACCCTGTGACTGGAGAGACACGTTAACACCTTGGAGACGAGGAGATTGAAACGATAGAAACGACAGAAATGCCTTTGTTTTGGAAGTAGGAGGCCAAACAGAGAGGTCGGTGGAAGGTTTTTCTTGCTGAGCCAACAAGCTGCGGGTCGTAACCCTAACCCTGCTCTGCAGAGGTCTGAGTCAGTGGTGTTGAAGCTCGGAGGTCATCAGCGGAGAAAGTTGAGTGGAAGAAGCGGCAGAAGCCAAATTTAGAACGTGTTTATTAGTTTCCTGCCTTCCACAGCTGAAGTCCGCTGAATCAGCCAGACTGAAAGCCTCACCGACAACAAAACAGCTGACGGTAAAGCTGAAACATGAGTTCAAAACCCTATGAGTCACAAAACCAGCTGAGACGCGTTCCTGAATTTCTTAACTTGGGGAAGGCTGGAACTTTCTGCAGCCGATTGGACCATTTTGGAAAAATCTCAAACTGTATGCTGATGACAGCTGAACGTCCTCACCAGCCTGTTACCCAAAACTTCCTGTCCTCGCGCAGACAAACAGCGTTGCTTCGCTGTCAAATCATATAAGGAGACATGAAGCTTCTCTCAGCCTCTGCAGCACCATTGGCTCAGCAGATATGTGTCTAGGCAACTGTGTGGTTCCTTGGGTGTCTACCTGTAACGTTAACCTTAGGCCAAAATATTATATGAGTTGCTTTGAGCTATAGGGGGCAGTAGAGAGCAGCCCACAGGGAGGCTGCAGCTTCAGGAAGTGCTGATTTTCAATTCTACATTCATACTCTTATGCACAAACACGGACTGAAAGCTGATTTTTTTTTTCTGCCAACAGGACAGGATTGTCTAAAAAACAAAGAAGAAAGTAGTTTTTTTTTTTAAATATTATTATTATGAGGTCCTTCAGAAACTTTACACTGTCGAGTATAAAACCACTTTATTGGCAAGCAGACAATGAACTGCTGACGCGCACACACACCCACCCACACACACACACACACACACACACACAACTACACACAAACACAAAAATTGTTCTTCTTCTGACAGAGAAGGAAATTGGAACAAACTCCTCCTTTTGCAGTTTCCAGTTACTGAAGCATATCTGAACGAGAAGTGAAATCCACACGCACACACACACGCACACGCACACACGCATCAGATAAAAACACACGCAAACACACACAGTCATGATACATAAAGACATAAAGTCTTGCTGTTTACTTTGATATTTAAAAGAAAGACAAATGCAACTAGTAATTGAGAAACTCATAACGAAACCACAATTTTACACACGCGCACGCTTACACACGCGCACACACACAATTTCGCCTGTCCTCAGGGTGAAACTGATTTCTTGAGATGGCATCCCATGTGACCAGTCTTGCATTCCTCAGATTATTGTCATGTGACAAACTTAAAGATCTCCTTTTATGGATGTCAGTGTTGACAAGAAGGTGTGGCTTCAACAATACACACCCCACCAGGTCAGCACACACACACACCCACACACACACACCAGCAGAAACGCAGAATGTATAACCTGACTGTAACTCTACTGCACACTCCTACCAGCACGAACAAGCCTTGAGAGACAAAAGAGTCGAAGGAGTTGCGAAATCAAAACTGTCGCTTGTTATTTCTCCTGAATTTCACAACAGCTGCCACATTGTGTAGATCTGAACTTTTTCTAATCCTGTAAAAGCTCTCGGCAATAATTAGCACGGCCGTTTCTATCTGCTAACAGTCGGTGATATTTCACATCGGTTTGGTCCAGTTTCACAGGCAACAGTTTGGTATCAGCTGTATCTCTGATTGTTATGAGAAATACTCCGTTCACCGCCTCGAGATCTCCTTATGTTAGCTGGATATGCAGCTGAAAAGCTAAACGGATAAAACGATGATCTGCACAAATTCAACCCATTTATTTAATACCTACAGCCACATTGGGAACCACTCTGGTGTTGTTACAAGACGATTACCTAGTTGGCGCTTTAAGACGAGGCATATGCCATCGTAGGTGGGAAACGGGACGCAAAATGAGTTCCAATTAGAACTGTCAGCAGATTACATCATATCAAAATGATGAAATCAATTTTGAATCCTACTTGGCTTGAATCCTGGATGTGTCCCATTTTTAACACTCATTACATCCCCAGCTGTGACCTGCTCAGGGTATTTCACGTATCGTCAGTCCAAATGGGCCCCATGCAGGAAGGTCAATGTAAAGTAGGGGCAGTTTAGCCCGCACGGGCCCACATTGGTGGGAAACAGGCTGGAAAAAGAATCCCAAATAGGATGGAGCCGTATTTACTATCAGCACAGGTTTAAGGCAGATGAACTCTGGGGGGAAAACAAACGGACGCCATTTTGAATCCACCCATTTGGGATCCAAGTGAGCGGAAAGAACCCTGACCAAAATATGTGATGTGTATTGATGATTTTGACAAAACGTAACATCAGTTTTCACAACTGTTGACTGTATGACGTGTTTGTTTTGTTTTTATGTCTTCATGATGTGAAATGCCTTGTTTCTGAAATGTGCTCCACAGATCAACTTGAGGCTGCACAGTGGCGCAGTGGGTAGCGCTGTTGCCTTGCAGCAAGAAGGTCCTGGGTTCGATTCCTGGCCCGGGGTCTTTCTGCACGGAGTTTGCATGTGCTCCCTGTGCGTGCGTGGGTTCTCTCCGGGTTCTCCGGCTTCCTCCCACAGTCCAAAAACATGACTGTCAGGTTAATTGGCCTTCCCAAATTCTCCCTAGGTGTGAGTGTGTGTGTGCATGGTTGTTTGTCTTTGAGTTGCCCTGCGACAGACTGGCGACCTGTCCAGGGTGAACCCCGCCTCTCGCCCGGAACGCAGCTGGAGATAGGCACCAGCAACTCCCGACCCCGTTAGGGAGAAGGGTGACGGAAAATGGATGGATGGATGGAGATCAACTTGATTGATCCGGCTGATTCAAAAGGTTTCCATTGAAGAAGCCCATTATGAGCCGAAGCCTGTGTTGCGCACCGCATGGGGCCCAGCCGCCAACACGTGTTGGCTTGTTTGTGTTTCTCATTTTTTATTTGAGCTAGGGGTCAGGGGTCACAGTTTATGACCGCTTATCAAACCAAAATAACTCTAACGCCGCCTGATGTTCACCAATACAGTTTAATGGCGTTGCATAACCTCATTTCTTATTACAGTCATCAGGTGAACAACGCGATAGTGTGTGAATAGGCACATGGCCAGGCCGCGTTGCGTCCCGCCGCTGAGCAACTCCGGCTTGGACTTTGTCAAACCCTGGGGTGTAAAAGCGCCGCTCGCATGCTGAACTAAGCTGAAAGATTGCTGGCGCGACCGATTAAGAGATTTCCAGTTTTAAGCTTCCGAAGGGACTGCGTTTGTGACACGAACGTGTCAAGATGCTAAGTCAGGAGAAGGAGATAGCAGGGGGAGATAATGACTGTTATCAGGAGCGAACCAGGAGAGGGTGAGATAACCGACGGGGTGTGTTGTGCACTTGAAGAGAAAAGCTGGGAGATGGACCAACGAACAAGGTGTGGCACGCTTGTTCTTGTGATTCCTCGGCAGGCTGCACATGCTTCTCTTTGACAGGAGGCTCTCCACTTCCTCCTTTGCCCCACTTCCTGCCTCTGCTGCTGGCCTATGTCCATATATGGCAGCTGCGGGCGGCCAATCGGAGTCGAGCAGGCGACTCATTCAAACAGCCGGGGGGGAGCCGAGGAGGGAGACGGGTGGGAACTGCAAACACAAATCAAGAACTGCAGCATACATAATAATAATAATAACAATAATATATTCCAGCCCAATAAGATAACACATTTCCACGCTTGACTGGCTGACATACGGAGGAAAAAGGAAGTATTTGTACAGACGTTTGACTATGTAAATAGTGCAGACGAAAGCAGAAGGCGCTGACAAGAAGCTATGCAGAGAATGGAGAAACAGAAAGTTATATAAGGCATTTTTAACCACAGACAACAACCCATTACGTGTAGGTGGTTGACCTCTCTTGGCATGCTTTAACTGAGGGGCAGCAACACGATGAGGAAGACCAAGAAGCTGGGGAAGGACCGCGGCCAGTCAGAGGCCACGAATCTCCAAACCAGCCAATAGAAGGCAGGCAGCTCACAGGACCCTCCCATTGGTCAGAGGCAGATGGCTGAGAATGGATGAGCCTCTGTGGGTCCACCAGCATGCATGGGGGGTATAAAGTGTGTGTGTGTGTGTGTGTGTGTGGTCAGCTTTCAGGTTTTCTGCAAAGATCCTTTCACTTTACATTCAAAACCGACTGATCATGTCTGACTTGCAAGTGTGATCAAACATGCGAAACCGGACTCCCTCACTCTACCAGTCAGCACATCGTTTCACAGATGTGTGCTGCCACCAGGTTTGATTGGAGGCTGCTTTGTCATCAGTGCCGGGTTTGAACGGCACCTGAGTCAAACATCACACCCTTAAAAGGCACCCGAGCCTGGGCTGTGGGCCAATAGCAAGCAGGGACAGCGTGAGGAAGTGAGGTGGGTGCACCAGAAGAGGAAGAGAAGCAGCAACGGAGACAGAGGGCCAAGCGTATCTGTCTGTGTTAGGGAGCAACAGGGGCAGCGTGGGGGGGAGGAAATAAATGCAACATTTTATGACAGGCTTTCCAGCCTCAGGCATTGCTGCATGTGGCTGATCGAATGACTGTGAACTGGGCTGCACACTTCAAGCTTTTAATCAGATTTAACCAGTGTTGTATAAAGTACTGAAATCTCGGAGTCAAGTAAAAGTATCGGTACCGCTCCAAAATATGACTTTGGTAAAAGTAAAAGTCACTGATTGAAATGTTACTTGAGTTAAAGTATTAAAGTATCTGAAATGTCTTGTACTTAAGTATGGAAAGTACTTGTAAAAATGGATGAACTCAAGTAATGTAGTGAAAAGTACAAGTACAAAGTAAAACAAGGCAAATGCAGTTTGAATGACATTTTTTATATTTTGGTAAACTTGCAAAATACACTTAAAATAATGAACACAACCAAGTGCAGGCAAAATTAAACCTGCTAATAGATAAACCTGCAGCATCATTTAGTTAAGAAAATTAGGAGCTTTACCTAAACCACTAGGTTAACTTAACCAATCAGACTATTTGCTGGATTTTTTGAATAGGTGGGTGTCAGCATCACGGAGGTCTGTTTCGCTTCTCCCATTAAACACCAAGTTAAGAAAAAAGCTCTCCGTCTTCAGATGCCAATAAGCTGCATTTCCCTCCCAATTCTTTGTTTCTTTTGCATAATGACCAGTTGTGTGCACCTATAGTTTGTGAAGTAGAGTAATCGTAACGCCTTTTTTTCTTCATGTTGGCCGCATTTTCTGTTCTGACTTTATTTTTCTCATTTTCATCACTGACCTTACTGAAAGGGAAAACTTAAGGCTTACAAAAACTTTGTATTTTCTGTTCTGGAGGGTTTACTAAGAAGCTGGTTCAGTTGTAAAGCCGGTTAAGTTAACCTAAAGCAGGTTAGAGCTCCGTTTGTGCAGCTTTGGTTTCCGAGATATTAAAAACTATTTTTTAGGCCATCCATTACTTACTTAAAGAGTAAGTAAAATTAATTTTGTGTCAGTTGGTCACAAGGCAAGAAATCTATTTCCATTAGTTTCTCAGGAGTTTGGATGTAAAATTTGTTGACTCTCCCTGAGTGAAACTCCGACACCTTGAGGAAGGGGAGACCTAGAGAACGGCTGGCCGAAATTAGCGTTCATGAATCGGATCAACCTGGAGTTAGGCGCCGCTCACACCGGATGTCGGAATAGCCAAAATCTAAATTGAAAACAACTTTGCTGCGTTTGTTTTAACGGCACAGACCTGCACAAACGGAGCATTAACGAACCAGCCCACTTTGCTTTGTTTTGGAGCAAAATGCGGGGATGGTAACTGGCCTAAAAAATTCATTTTAATATCTCGGAAACCAAAGCTGCACAAACGAACATTTTAATGGCACAAACCTACACAAACGGAGCTCTAACCAATCAGACTGTTTGCTGGACTTTTTGATGTAGTGGGGAGGTGAAACCTGTGCATCCTATTGGTGGTGATGAACAAGCCCAGGTAAGGCTACCGACTTTGTTGCAGTCAATCAGTAGGTGGGTCAAAACATTTGCGTCTCTCTCTCGCTTTTTTGTAACGAGTAACTAAACCACACATTGAAAATGTATCGGAGTAAAAGTATGCAATTAAGTTCGGAAATGTAGTGAAGTAAAAGTGAAAGTTATCAAAAATTTTCTTACTCGAGGAAAGTGTGAAGTACTCCAAAATATACTTAAGTAAAGTAGTGAAGTATTTTTACTTCGTTACTATACAACACTGGATTTAACCCTGATGATCATATGATTTTTGAGAGGGCAGCGGGTCGATGACGGCCTTGCAATGCAGAGCACAAAACGCACACACACAAAAAATTATTTTGCACTTCCATCTAAAGAAAACGAAGCAGTGACAAAAATGTCAAAAAAAAAGGAAGCAGGAAACCAGTGAGCCAACTAAAATGGGCCCAGTTTTACAATAAAACGCTTGTTGTGGTCTGAACTTTTATGTGGACTAAGCACAGGGAAACAGAAGACAATTAACCTCCCAAATATTTTACATGATCCAAATCGCACCGCCCGGCTTTATTAGTCACACTGCAATTGTGTCAGTAAATATAAATCAAACACGGCGGTTCTCAAATGTTTAGTTTCAGCTCCACAAGCACTAAAGCTTTCCGATCACCACCGTTTTCACAAAACATTATCCGAAACAGGTCTTTGATTTCTACACCTTGTTAAGTTTTATGTCGTGAAAACAAAAAAAACAAGAATAACAAATGCTATCAATTAGCACTGCGTGATTGGTTTAACGATGGAGTTTACTCGCGCCCTTCCGTCTCTGCTCAAGAGTTGAAATTTCCTAGATTGGATTTGAGAGAATTCACGGAACGGTTGGTGGGAGCCGGGAATCCATGTGGAGAGCTGGACGTTTCCAGCCAACCCTGATTTCATAATCAAATATGGCTGCCTGGGACGTCACGTGTCATAGTTGACCTGGAGTTAAAGAAAAAAAAAAACAACAACAAAAACACATTAATCTTCTACACACTCAATACGTGTCTCAGTTATTTATTTACTTTTTTGTCACAACAAGTTATAAAAATGCGAAAGAATTTGTTTTGCTAGTCATAGTTAGCCTAGCATACCATAAGAAGCAGCTACAAGCCTCTTTCCTGGATTGAGCAGAATATAGAATAAACACCCAATAAATGCAAAAGTGTTGTTCAAGTAGAGTTGGTTTATCCACATGATGTTAGGCGCTTTTGTCATTTTTGTTACAGAGTCAGCCTGGACTCTGTGAGATGATTAGCCAGTTTAGATGTTGTTCTCATTCTGCAGTCGACTGGCTTAAAGATGCGTGCTGCACTTTTTAAAATAGCAATGTCTAAAGCCTGGGACTTAAACATGTTACACTGCAGCAGCTTGGCATGAGGCAAGGCAAGTCTTTATGTTTAGCACGTTTCAGCTACAAGGCGATGCAAGACGAAAAAAAAACCCCAGCATAAAACAACAAACAAGAGACGATTCATTGGAGAGGTATGATAAAAGAAATTACAAAATTACAGACTACAATTAATGATGCTCCAGTTATCATTAATCAGTGCTAAACAAATTGGTTTAGCTGTGATTCATAGGATGTTGATGTTTCAGCCTTTTCGCAATTGTGTTTCTATTCAGGTGAAGTAAGCGATGACAAATCCGTGCGCTGATTCATTCTACGCAGCTTAAGTCTCGAATGCCTTCACAGTCGTCTGGTGATGTTGTGACGTAGAGCTGTGTATTACCTGAGCAGTTGTGGTACCTTTTGCAACCTGTTGCGTATATTAAATAAGATAGACCCCTAAATGGAGCCCTGAGGTATCCCGTATGTGATTTTTGTCAGCTCAGATTGACACACACACACACAAAAACGTCTCTGTTTTTTAAGCCTTTAAACTAGTCAAGTGCTAACTAGCCCTCCAGTCACTTCAGTTGTGTGAAATCTATATCAAATCACAGTTTTACCAGGAGTTTGTTGTTGTGAGAATGCCGAATCAGTGATCGGTTCGCCTCTCACGGTGGACGACCAACAACCGAGCAGTGTAAACCCGACTTTCCAAAAGAGAGCAGTGGGCTTTGGTTACTTTACGCATACAGGCCTTTACAACACAGAGGAATGAAAAATGCTTGTGGTTTTCAAAACCTAACATTTATGTGTGAGAGTAAAAAAAATAAATAAATATACACTTCTTCAATAAACTTTACCAGTGAAATCTCCTTCAATCAGGAAACCTCTTGTTCTTTGTTGCTCCAACGAGACGAAACACAGCAAAAAAAAACAAACAAAAAAAAAAAAAACGACAACGACGTTTGAGGGAATAACAATGCAATATAAGGGAATAGCTTAATGGCTTTGAAACAATAACTTCAGATACTCCATCACTAACAACCAACCCATGTCTTTAAGACTCTAATACAGTGCTGTTATAGATTAGGGTGTGGTCAGAAAACTGTTTGTTTGGGTGAATCTGTCTATTTGCCAACAGAGAGAGAGAGAAGGTGGGTGAGGGGTGCTGGGAATTAATTTGGGCTGTAAATGGGAAGCTAATCCAGTCCAGGCAAACAAACTGGCCAGCTGGCAGGCACAACACACACACACACGCACACACACACACACACACACACACACCCATACACATGGATATATTAAAACACAGCTGGTAACTAGCCCGTGCCTTGGAGTCAGGCCGTCACCACGGTGACCTGCGGATCAATGACGCAGCAGACGGACAATCTATTGGCAGTGTCGCAGGGGAGGAGGGGGCGAACGCGGGGAAGGGCTTCCCCCCTCTGAAACTATGAGCGGTCACAGATGGCAAACAACCGCTCGGCTGGTCACTTTTCATCGGGAGGCTCAGAGAGAGGAGAAAGACGGGGGGGGGGGGAAGAAAAGCCTGGCAGCCACAATGAGGAGGAAAAGAGACTCTCCTGACATGTTGGTCAACCCCACTGGCTCTCATTAAACGCCAAACTGTTCCAAAACGTAGAGTTCCCCCCAACCTCTTTCGCCGATACAGCTGATCTAATTGAGCATCTGGCATGCATCATCATGCAGCTGTGTCCAGACGTTTCACGCAGAGCGCACGCGTCCCACGTTCGGCTGCGCAGTGGGTAGAAAAGAGGCTCTCTGCCTCTTTTTTCTTCTCTTTTACGTCCACGACGCGCCACCCAGATCCCACTTTATGGATTTTTAAGCTCTCGCCTCTCCGGTCTTACTCTGCTTCACCAGCCGTCACCCTCATCTCAGGGCTAATTGCTGCTGCTAATGCGTTGTGCATTAAGCTGCGCTCCAGTACCAGGAAGACTGGAAGTGGTAAATGTTGCGCAGAGTGCGTCTGCATGTGTGAAAAAGCAGTGGTAGCCCAGTCAAGTCCGCGCTCCCGACCCCCAATTTCATCTAGAGCAGGTCTCTGTTTCATAGTTTCCCCGGACCATCCCCCCCCCCCCAAACACACACACACACACGCACACACACACACACACACACAATGTAACTCAATGTCCCCTCTTTGAAAAATAGCAACCAGTCAGCCAGATGATGCTGTCCCTTGCCAAAGCTTTCATGCCCCTTCAATTTAATATTATGTTTTTATTGGGACTGTACAAAGAAACTCAAAAAAATACTGTGGGGTTTTATTTATTTATTTATTTATTTTTGGTGTTTAAATCCTGAAAAGTGTGGCATGTATCTGTATTCTACCCTCTGTGGTTCAGTGCACTTCAGAACCCCATGTCACTGCAAATATGGCTGCTAGATTTATATATATATATCTATATCTATATATAGAGAGAGAGCGAGAGAGAGCATATCGATGCTATTCTTATAAATGATGAAAACTACTTTGTTTTGGTTCGTCGCATGAAATGCTTTAACGTTTGAATAGAAAAAAAAAAGAAAGTTTAAGTGCTTCGAATGCATTTGCCAGGTTACATGCGACGGAAAAAGAAGACGCAAACGCCACAAACAAACGCAGTGGAAATCAGGCTATATGGAGTCATTTGTTGCAGGATGACCTCATGAGACGAGAAATGAAACAAGGAACATTTACGCCGCCTTTGGAAGCCGCGGTGGGACGGCGTTTGTGTTATCGCAGGGAGGGGCGAGTCTGTAGAGCAGTCAGTTTCTAACCATGGTTGGTTTACTCATAATGAGAGAAAGAACAAGAAAAAAAAAAAAAAAACCCTAAGTGGTTGACGTCACATCTGCCCGTCACAGCAGCTTCAGGTCTCTGGTAAAAATCGCAGTCATGAGCTTGCAGGGGATCCGTTTGTGAGACTGTGTGTGAACCACTGAGATGATCTTTCATTGTTACCATTGATCTGGGCTGCTGTCTGCAACAACAACAACAAAAAGTTTTAAAAAATCCACTTGCCACAACTCTTAAAGCATGAGATCACCCAGTCTAATTGCTCTGGGCGACTTCAGTCGGCTAGAGTAAAACAGAGATCGCATGCTGTTTTATTTCAATAACATAAATAAAGTTGCCTGGCGTTACAAACTTGACCACATTACAAATACAACGAGCTTCTTGTTGCGGACCCTCTCAGACTTGAAGGGTTGCTGGTTCAAAGTTTTCAAAAGGTGAACTCAAAAATGAATTCGCTGGAAGTCAGATTTTCAGTTTGGGAGAACTTCCCCACCTTGTTTTTTTTTTTTTCTTTTTGGTCCATAAAGCAAATAATCCACCCATTTTCCGTCACCCTTCTCCCTAACGGGGTCGGGAGTTGCTGGTGCCTATCTCCAGCTGCGTTCCGGGCGAGAGGCGGGGTTCACCCTGGACAGGTCGCCAGTCTGTCGCAAGGCAACACAGAGAGACAAACAGGACAAACAACCATGCACACACACACTCACACCTAGGGAGAATTTGGGAAGACCAATTAACCTGACAGTCATGTTTTTGGACTGTGGGAGGAAGCCGGAGAACCCGGAGAGAACCCACGCATGCACAGGGAGAACATGCAAACTCCGTGCAGAAAGACCCCGGGCCGGGAATCGAACCCAGGACCTTCTTGCTGCAAGGCAACAGCGCTACCCATTGCGCCACTGTGCAGCCCAAGCAAACAATCACAGACGTGTTTTCAAAGGGCTCTGGGCAAATTTGCTCTTTTGCCTTTTCGGATCCACATTTGAATTTGATGCTTCACTCCGTCCTTCTTCCTTTACTCATATTGCATATCCTTGCATTAAAACGTTGAATATTTTGCTTGGCACTTCCACGCCGATACATCACCTTGAATCTTACACGTTGTTTTCACTGATTGTGGTACTGATCTACTTACGGAGCAGCTTACGAGGGATTACGACCCCTAATTGACCTCCTTACGGTAGATATTATCTACTAGAGTCATGCATTTCCTTACAGTAGAGTAAGAGAACGTTATTAAACAATGCTGTGACTCTGTCAAAGCAGGTACAAATGAACCTAAAAGCAGATGCAACTCAGTTAAACTACCCAATAGACAACCTTTAAGTTTCTCATTATCAACGTTATTATTTTTGAACTGCGTTGTGAGTCGTGGTTCCAATGTGGTTCAGTTTGAAATACAGTGCAATAATAATAAAAAAATGTCAAAAAATGCTAGCAATTAGCCCACCAGAGTACTGACGTTTTGCATGAAGTAAAAAACTTGATGTATTAAGGCCACGTGAACTGCAACGAATGTTTTACCAACACTGTTTGGTTTTGCAGCGCTGCCTTGACATGCGAAGGCCCCACAAACAAGGACGTGACGCTTTGAGGTCTCATCATGGAATCCCCGTGTTACACATGCGTAAAACGACTTTATTAACCTTATGAATATACTGCATTCAGCCTCGTTTGTCACTGATCTGGTGGTTTGAAATGTCAGAATCCTTCCCCTGACAGTAGATATGTCAGGTTTGAGGGAAGTTTTCTGTTGCTTTGCTTTGAACCTATGAAAAAACAACACATCAGCCCTGTGTTCAAATGGTGCGTTCACTTTTTTTTTTTTTTTTTTTAGAGAGAGGCAAACAAAGTGTCAGATTGTAGAAGTTGCATTGATATCACAGAAAAAGGAAGTACTGTGATCACTTTCACAAAAAATTAAGTTACGTGGAAAAGTGCATTGGTTTGAGGAAAAATAGTTGTTTTTTTTAATATGTTTTTTGTCACGAATTCCCTCAAAAACCCGGACAATAAACCTCCTCGAACAGAAAGGTTTGATTTCCCCACATTTTTGAAATGTAAGATTATGCTGCACCGGTTAAAAGGCGAATTTATTTTCAGTTGAAAACAACTTTACAGTTGCACATGGTGGCAGCATCATGCTGTGGGAATTTCAATAAATATATAAATAAAGAAATGAAGCGTTTTAGAAATTCTGCCGAAAACAAATTTCGGCAGAATTTTGTTTGAAGTTACTCTGGCCTTATGTGAAGTTCCTCATCAAGCTCATTTTATAAAAGCTTATTTTAGACGCAGAAAGAACCTTGGCAGTGAGGTTCAGTGAGTCTGCATTTAGCTGGCGGCCAGGGTGTAAGCACAAACACACACACACACACACTGTTGTGATACATGAGTGGGTGTCTTTCCAGGACAGTATTCCAAGCACTTGGCAAACATAGATTCCCAGGGAAGAGTGTTGACAACACAGTACTTAACCAGAGACCTCACACTTACAATCATAAATCAGTCCACACGTAAACACACCTTAAAGCCCGGCATACCTAAGATTTCTGACAACAGAAAGGAACTCTGCGTCTGCATGAATGGGCTTTGTCCTGGCACGTTTTGAAATGATTGGCTGACTCGTCCATACGTTCAGACATGCGGACATATGCGCGTGTGAAAATCCAGAGGCAGGATGACATGTTTCCCCTCCCCGATCCCAGCTTGTGTGACCGCAGCATCAGCGAGGACAGGCGCTGCTCTCGGCTTTATTCTCCAATCTGTTCGCCTTGTAAATGGGACCCACCTATTCCGCCTCCTCCCCATCACAGAAGCGCAGCACAACCACAGCCCTGTAAATCAGTAAGTGGGACCTGCAGACCTTTGATCGCCAAAACAGTCATCCTTTTCTGGCATAAAAAAAAAAAAAAAACCCTCCTGAGTCCAAACTCTAACGCGACATAACTGTTTTGTTATGTCAAAAGAGCGTTTAAGTGTGCACCAGCTTAATAAGTTGCCTGGAAACACCTTTCAAATGGTAAAAGTGATGATTGACGGTGATCTAGCGTGCAAGACTGGAGGAGAGTTTGCAGTTTTTGTGTCACACTGAGCTAAAAACAGGGTGGAAATGAGAGAATAAAAGCTGATGTCCATTTAAAGGCAACTAAACTGTATGAATGAGATCCAGGAAGAGAAGCTCAGAGCCCAAAAGCTAGAGTGATTGTCACAACGAAAAGAGGAAGGGGAAGTGGTGCAGGAGGAAGAGGAGCTGCTACATGTCTCAGTGCAGGCACTTTAAATGGCCACTTGGTCATTTGACACACTGTTTTGTTTAAAGGCTTGAAAATCGTCAGACAATGTGCGATCAAAACGTTCGCGTCACGAAAAACACCAAAAAGTTCTGAATGATGAAACTAAAACCTGTCAGCACTGATGAGCTGTGCTCTCTCCTACGTGCCAGTGATCGAGTTGATACACATTAGAGCTACTTTTATTACAAGCGCACTGAAACTGTTTCTCCCTTCCTTTGATGGTACGCCTTTATCAATTTATTGCATTCCAGTCACTGAGAGGGCGGTGGCGTTTGCACAGCAGAGGGATCCTTAAAGTCAATCCACTCCAGAAATGATTGATTCGCAAATTTAAAGGGTGTCACCAAAGACAAGAGTGGTCATTCCCCATTCAGCCCGTCTTACCCTGTGTCCGCAGTGTGACCTGTGTGTTTGACCTAATATTGTATGGTTTGGGACTCACAGAGCACAAAAATTAAAACAGCAGAATCAGCATCAAATCCTGCTAAAGATGTATATTTTGAGATTATTAAATAAATAAAGTGAATTCATTACTTGAAGAGAAATGGGAGTGAGACATGGTTTCAGATGCAAGTCTTAGGCCTTTGCTGCCTTTATGGGGAGGAGCCCTTTCATGCTTTGCTCCATTAATTGTCACTGAAATACTTGTCTGACTGCTACGAACAGGTGCGTGAATCACTTATTTGACTTATATCCTGGTCTACACATGCATATAAATGTGTATAGAACATTACAACACGGGATTAGACCTTGTAGGCCTCACCACAGCAATCCCTTCCCTTTTATTTTCTCCAATCCTTTGCTACTATCGCCTCCCTCTCCTCTCAAATCGCGAGCGCAGCCCTCCGCGCACAGGCAAAAGCGCGCACGCGACGTGCCTCAATGCATGACGCTCGGCCAATCAGGAGCGCCATTCCGAAAGTTTACCTTTTATGGCTAGAGCCGGACAGCTGGTGTGGTATAAATAGAGAGCGCCCACAGCTAACGGATTCACTCTCGGCGCCGTCACACTCACAGCTTGTGCGGGATATCATTTGCCTGAAACCGGTTCCCTTAAAGCGAAAAGCCCCCCCACACCCAAAGGTAAGCCGACAGAAGTTGAATTTTTTACATTGTTCTAATTTTAGAAGGCTTTAAAATGTAAACATTGCGGATAATTTTGTGTAATTGAGTGGGATTTGTTACAATCTTTTTCGGCAATATGTGATACTGACCACGAGGTTCTTTGTCTAGTCTCTCAAAACTGTCTGCAATTGTACAACTAGCAATATATAAACCGCTTTTGTTGCTAAACCTCGGACATGGAGGCTTTTATGGCTTGAAACCGAAGAAAATTGGTGCTTCGTGGATTCTTTAATTGTAACCGGCTTATGGCTTCTAATGACTCCTGAGATGGTATTACTGCTTGTGGTGGGCTTTGTGTAAATGGTCATGTGTTGTAGTTAATGGCAGTATAAAATGTATTTCTGTGGTGGTTAAACACTTCTGATCTGGGCTTGTCTGGATCAGGGCTGCTCCCTTTGTGCGCCTGATCTAGCGGGGTGTGACCTACTTTAGCATAAGAGCTTAGCCACATCATGCTAACACGCCCTTCAGACTTGAATCATTAACGGCAGCTTCTCGGCTTGCATTAAATACAACTTGATGAATTCTTTAAAAAAAAAATAATAATAATGTATGACTTTCAGTCAATTCGTGAAGTAAGGTTTAAACACGCTGGTCCAAATTCAAAGGGAAAGGCTTCAGTTGAGCGACGAGTTAAACCGTTAAAATTGTTGCTTTGACAGTTAAAGATGAAGGGAAGGAAATGGCGAATGACTAATCACTCTGAGCTATTAAAGGTGTGGCTTTCAGGAAATGGTGAGCTAGCCGTGCCCCTGTGGCAAATTAAGTCAGAAGTTTATTATGCAACCGGTTTTTTTTTTTTTTTTTTTTGGTTTTTTTTTTCTTCTTTCTCCCCAGTCGTTATCATAAAATGCCCTTGTGGTATTTTATTTATTTATTTTTGTTTAAACTTGCTCATGGCTGAGCCAGACCCTGGTTGAATAGTCTGTCCGAACTATGACGCAGTGATATTGAAGCAAATGTTTCTGGACCGGGGTGGGGGGTATTGAGCCACAATGGGTGGGGGTTGGGGGGGTTAGGGGGTAGGGAGGGAGCGGATTGAATTGTGACTTTAGTGAATCGGAGGGAGTGGTCTCACTGAGCCGGGTCTCGTAATGTCGACTTTTTTTTTTTTTTTTTTTTTTTCTCGCCGTATTCTGGCCGTGTGCCACACTGCCGGTAGCCGCAAAGCGGCTCAAAACCGAACCATGTCCTTATATGGTAACAACAGAATGCAGCAGCACTTCCTTTTGTCTGACTGGTCGGAATGTGGGTGGGGAGCGCCACCTAGTGGTCGCCTTGGCGCACTGCAGTCAGGAACAGGAAGTGAGACTTTGACTGCAGACCAACTGGCTCTGAGTGGCTGAGTTGACGGGGTTTGTTTGGTGCTCTTTTACAGTTCAGCCATGGAAGATGAAATCGCCGCACTGGTTGTTGACAACGGATCCGGTATGTGCAAAGCCGGATTCGCCGGAGACGACGCCCCTCGTGCTGTCTTCCCATCCATCGTTGGTCGCCCAAGGCATCAGGTTAGTGATGAACACTATAGAATATCAAGGTTTCAGTTATGACCAAAGATAACAAGTTTAAGAAATTGTATCCTGTAAAGTACACAATTTAATATAAATTTTAAAATTGCTGTTTTTCAGGGCGTGATGGTTGGTATGGGCCAGAAGGACAGCTATGTAGGTGATGAAGCCCAGAGCAAGAGAGGTATTCTGACCCTGAAGTACCCCATCGAGCACGGTATTGTGACCAACTGGGATGACATGGAGAAGATCTGGCATCACACCTTCTACAACGAGCTGAGAGTTGCCCCTGAGGAGCACCCCGTCCTGCTCACAGAGGCCCCTCTGAACCCCAAAGCCAACAGGGAGAAGATGACCCAGGTACATGGTGGTTTTTTTTTTGTTTTTTTTTCAGTGCAACTTAAAGTTGCCTAATACCTCTTCAAGGTTCCTTCTCTATTCTCACTTCCTCCTTCCTCCTCCTCTAGGATCTCTCTACTCTAAGATGATCTATCATCAGCAGGTCTCCTGTGTGCTTTTATTTGCACTTGTGAATAAGATTTAGTAGAGCTGGTGGCTCAGTACTATAAGTCTGATATGCACAAGTGTGAAGGAATGTATTTTTGGCACTTTCTACTAACTTCAGTCTGAAGTTCTCTCTAGTGCATGTAAATGAGTGCAGTGGCCACAAAGTCCTGAGAGGTCATGCGAGTGTGCTAACGGGTTTCTTTCTGTCCTTGCAGATCATGTTTGAGACCTTCAACACCCCCGCCATGTACGTTGCCATCCAGGCCGTGCTGTCCCTGTATGCTTCTGGTCGTACCACTGGTATCGTCATGGACTCCGGTGATGGTGTGACCCACACAGTGCCCATCTACGAGGGCTAGCCCTGCCCCATGCCATCTTGCGTCTGGACTTGGCTGGCCGCGACCTCACAGACTACCTCATGAAGATCCTGACAGAGCGTGGCTACTCCTTCACCACCACAGCCGAGAGGGAAATCGTGCGTGACATCAAGGAGAAGCTGTGCTACGTCGCCCTGGACTTCGAGCAGGAGATGGGTACCGCTGCCTCCTCTTCATCCCTGGAGAAGAGCTACGAACTCCCTGACGGACAGGTCATCACCATCGGCAATGAGAGGTTCCGTTGCCCAGAGGCCCTTTTCCAGCCTTCCTTCCTTGGTATGTTTGCCAACTTTAAGCCATCTTCTGATTGAAGAGCAAATTTGTTTTACACCACTTGCTAACTGGCAACTCTGCTCACAGGTATGGAGTCCTGCGGAATCCACGAGACCACCTACAACAGCATCATGAAGTGCGACGTCGACATCCGTAAGGACCTGTACGCAAACACCGTGCTGTCTGGTGGTACCACCATGTACCCTGGCATTGCTGACAGGATGCAGAAGGAGATCACAGCCCTGGCCCCATCCACCATGAAGATCAAGGTGAGTTGTTTCCACAGGTTCTGACTGTCTTCTGCCACAGTGCGGTAGGAATATGGTGTCTTAATACCTGCCATCTTGTGTTCCTTCAGATCATCGCCCCACCAGAGCGTAAATACTCTGTCTGGATCGGAGGCTCCATCCTGGCCTCCCTGTCCACCTTCCAGCAGATGTGGATCAGCAAGCAGGAGTACGATGAGTCTGGCCCCTCCATCGTCCACCGCAAATGCTTCTAAACAGACTGTTCCTCCTCCCCGTTCCCCAAACACCCAACAACTTCAGCTCTGTGCAGAACAACCACATTTCTCATACACACTCAGGCGCAGAGCCTAGACGACAACTCATTGGCATGGCTTCAGTTATTTTTGGCGCTTGACTCAGGATTTAAAAAAAACTGGAACGATGAAGGAGACGGTAATGTTTAGGTTTTTTGGCTAGGTTTGAAGGAAACCCCTAAGGTTCTGCAGTTGTCTCTGGGGAGCTTAAGAAAAAAAAAATGTACATTTTGTCATTCCAAATGTTTAAATGCGTTGTTCAGACACATGATTCCAAATGTTAACTGCATTGTTCAGACACGTATTTGCCTCTGTGAAGGCTGCCCAGTGGTTGGCGCATACTTAAACATGGTTGGTAGTATCGCTTGTATGTAAATTTATGTCTGGGTTTTTGTACTTTTCAGCCTTAAAATGATTTTGGTCCTGTTTAATTTTTTTTGTTATGCAAAACCCAATTGTGACCTTCTTCCCCATTGGAGGTTTCATCCCTGGGGTGGTGGGGTAAGGGGTCTCAAAGTGACGGTAACATGGGGTGCCAGACCAGTGGGGCCAACCTGTACACTGACTAAACAATCCCAATAAAGTGCACATGTGTTCCAACATAATGTCTGACTGTCTTCTTCTGGGTCTGTAGTTCTGACTTCACCTTTTTACTTTAGTCTCAAGTTGGTCAAATTGACTTGCTAGCATATCTGCCATAATGAAGTTACTGTATTCAGTATTCTAAAGAAATCTCTTGACAGAAGTGCTTCCATCAATCTTGAGCCAAATTGGAGGTAAAGTGTATACTGAGAAAACTGCACTATTGGGAAGCAACTGAAATGTAGCAAAATATTTACATTGTTTAAAAACTTTAAAGTGGCTCTTGTGAGGTTTTACTGAAATAAAAATAAATTTTCAGGGTTTAATAATTTGATCAGTCATTAAACCGAAGATTAGAAAATAAAACTTGAACCAAGCAATCAATATCTGCACTAAACCTGTGAATCCCAGTTTCATCAGCTCATAGCTCTGCTCCAAATCCTCCTAACCTAGCTGTAGTTAGCAAGTTTGGACACTAGATGGCAGCAAAACTCTAGCTTTTATTTTTATGGAGCTCTGCTTTCTAAGACTTTGTGCGCGAATTAAAGTTCAGCAACGAGTTACAAACGTGAACTCGCTGCTCCTGTTCACACATCTGAAACATCTCCACTTTAAACCGCAGAGATGAAAGACTTGCTCACACTTGCTCTGCGCATCCATATCCTGTTTCCATATCCTGACATCAAATCACGCGCTTCCCCTGTTCGGTTTGTCCCAGTTGGCTGAGTGTCGGACACGGAAGTTATTTAAATGCGCACCGCCGTACACAGAAGCTTGGCTAATGTCTAAGATTTATCCCCTCCTCCTTTTCCCTCCGTCCCACCGCAGCTCCACTGTTTCTGCTGAGGCTGCTTCCCTCTGATATCCTTTTACTGCAACGCCAGCAAAACACCGACCGCTGCCCCGCAATGCCTGCTGGGGGTTAGGGGATTGTGCGCGCGCGTATTGGTGTAAATCAGCCTAGCTTTTCTCCATTTCCCCCCCTCTGTTGTCGTGCGCAGGTGCGAGCAGTGCAGGTGTGCTGTGCTCCTCTATTAAAGCGGCCATGTTGGACTAAAAAGCTGCAAAAACAATCAGCGACCTCTTATATTCCTCTCTCTCCTGACAATCCCAGCGTGTAGTTCCGTCGTTTTCCCGACAGGTGGCGTTATTGATCCATTTTAACTGCCTCGCAGGAAAAGTGGGTGAAAGGCACATAGAGGGCTGACATAAGGAGGCCAAAGGAGAGCAATACATCACACTTAAAATGCCGCAGATCTTGTTTTCTAATCCACATCCAGCAGAGGGTGACACTCAGCACTCAGAGTGGATGACTTCAACTACACCGAGGTGCAAAAGTATTCACATCCACAGAACATTTTCACATTTCCAAGTTTGGGATCCCTCAGGGTGACATTGGGGAACATTAGTCATCTAGACCAGTGCAGATAGCGCAGAGCTCAGCAGTGAAGTTGTGGGGAAGTTTAAAGGAGGGTCGAATGATAAAACAATATTTATGCTTGAAACACACAAATCTTCCAATTCACGTCTGGAAAACGAGAGAGTTTGTGGCAACTGCAAACCAAACTGCTTACCAAGACGTGGCTCTCCACCAAAACTGACACAAAACGAGAACTTTAATCGGAGAAGCGGATAAGAGGCTAATGGTGACTCTGGGGGCGATCCAGATGGGAGAACCTGTCAAGACGATTGACCAAATGGCCACAACTCTGGAGCAACGGATCTTAAAGACGGCCATAGAAAGTCCAATTTGAAGATTTCCCGTTCATGTGAATCTTTAAATATTTGAAAGCGCAAGAGAAGCAGCATTCAGCTCCTATGCTCCGCTGATCCAGAACAAACCTCTAGAAAACTGCAAAACAGTCGAAACACTGACCTCTTTTAAATCAAGGCCTATTTAGAGCTGTCGTTTTTTTCCATAACAACCGGAACAATGACCCACATATTTGATGTGTATTTTGCTTGATGATGGTATTTGACAAAATGTAACATTCATTACTTTAATTCATTATTTACTTACATTGAGATTACACAAAATCCCAGCGACATTAACTGAGCTTTGTGGTATAGTTCAAGGCCTTTAAATACCTTTACAGGTCACTGCCTCATTTTGACGGCGCGGCAGTGGTTCACGTTAGCCTTAAAGCCATTAAAAGCCGCCCGCGTATCCGTTTTGTTTTCCCACAGATCCCGGCTCAGGCCAGGTTTTTCCAGGGAACGAGCGCCGGGGTCGACTTGCGGCACATCCATAAAACCCCTCTTGCGGGGTTTTATGGCTCCGACTCGTCCCAGCTGAACTGTTACCCAGCAGGACGCCTCCGTTGCATCACCGCTCCTATCTGCTTTGTGTTGAGTCTCGATGGCTTTTCTCGGGGAAAAAAGAAACAGGCTGCATGAGTCAGGAGGCGACACACACACACACAAAAAAAAAGAAAAAGAAAAGAAAAGAAAAGAAAAGAAAAGAAAAAGAAAGAAGCACATCCTGTGCACTGCAAGGTCTGTCGAACCCGCACCAGTCAACAGCACCTCCCCTCCACCTTCCTACCCACACACAAACCAAGGATGTGTTCTTTTCGTGACAGAGAGAGCTGCATGGCAAAACTTGCGTCAGCTTTTGTAAACGCATCTTCAGCCCGAGCGTGAATCGCGGCTGCACGCGCGGCGGTGCTGGAGAGGCCTGCAGACGGTGACTAATTTATTGGCATCGCTGGGAAAGGTCAAAATAGATTTGACTTCTGACGTGATCACAGAAAAATGTAGGAAGCTCTCTAAACATTTAATTTGGGAGCATTTATTCATTTGTAAATACAGTAATGTGCTTGCTGGCAACCGCTGAGCAGGGGAATATCCAAAGAGGTTATGTGTCATCTTTGGAGAGTAGCTTCCCTTCCTTTTTAGGTTTTTGTCCTTGTTTGTCACTGTTCCACATGTTTTGAATTATTGCTCTAATTATACTCGCGCGCAGGCTTCTGGGTGCAGTTTTTGCTCCCATTTTCTTACTTACAGAGACCAACACACGCCTCAGTCACTTGAGCTTTAAGCTCTCTCGTCTGTATGAGTTTTGAGGAGTGGCAAAGAGAAATTTGGTGCTTTTAAGTTGAGATCAGCTCTATAAAAAGTGAAATAGTTGTTTACAGAAAGATGGTGGGGGGGGGGGATAATTCTGCAAACTAGTGTTTACTACTGTACGTCAAAAATGCATTTAAAGCTTTTCACACATTTTAACCAGGCATGCATGAGCATTTCTCAGGGTTTTTTTTCATCTTTTCTCTTTTTAGCTAATAAGCGAGAGAACCTACAAGTCTGAAACCACAAGTGACAACATGCTGTGGTCAGAGTTTGGGGCGGGGGGGGGGGCGAAGATTTCCTCAGCAGTCTTGTCATCTGAATGCTTTGCATGCGGTTGCATGCCTATCTGACGCCAGCTGCTTGTCCTCCAGCAGAAAGCTTCCCCCCCTCTTCTCACAAGCGGTCCATCATGAAAACACCGTCTGATGATTGGCAGGTATGCCGTGTCTCTATGTGTGTGTGTGTGTGTGTGTGTGTGTGTGTGTGTGTGTACATTGGGGGAGGGGTTGTTGAGTCACACGGTATCAGCTGCATTGCTCAGGGGTTTTTTAAATGCATATTTGCTTTCTTTAGGCATTTGAAAACATGACAGTGTCGTCGTCGTTTTTTTTGTTTGTTTTTTGGCACAAATATGCATTGATGTTGGTGCAGCTGCATGAGATGCGGCTTGGCGAATAATTTATCCCTGAGGGCAGGCAGGCGCTCTGCACTCATACTATGAATCTCAAAAACGCCCCGGAGAGAACGCGTGATTTTGGTCAGGTGAATGTTTTCATTTCGCTCTCATTTTACTAGATTCAATTGATCGGGAATTGGATTCGGGCTGCCCTGGGAAGATTTCTCTGACTTTTGCGCTGCCGCGGTTTACAGAGAAATGAAGGGTGGAAAAGTGCTTATTGCCCAAAGGTATTAGTCAGGGGAAGGATGCGAAACAATTTGATATTGTCATACAAGTATTCAAAGCACATGGAGACAAACGCGAAAATTTCTCCAAGACCGATGGAAAGTTTGGACGGGAAAGGCGTTCGGCACCGATGGAACTATTTTCTACAGCTGACAGCAATCTCCCGTATCCTCTAAAAAGTTTAGACTTATGGGAGTCTGACAAATCAAATCACATCCCCCGGTTCTCCAGGTGCTGGGACACAATCAACCCAAACAGTGGCCTGCTGTTCTGATGGGAGATCAACTAAAGGAATGTGTAATTCAGCAGCTTTCAGGCGCTAACTGGTTTGTTTTAGTATCCGATCATGTAGTTAAACTGTTAACTACATAAAAAAAAAGAAAACATTTGGTTGGATATAAACCATGATGTCACTGAGTTTATTCTGCACTTTTATTGTATGCGTATCGAGTGATAAAACGCAGCTTTTGCACTTTGCACCCTAAGCAACATGGTGAAATGACACTTCACAAGCTCAAATGAAATGACTTTATAGGCAATGATTTCTGCAGACGTGTGTGTTCCCATGGGCTGATAAGCAGTTTTTTTTTATTATTATTATTAGATCATCTTACTGACAGATGCAAATCAAATCAGTTTACTGTCATCCAAGTAGCATAAACAGAACGAGGGAGCGCTTTGCTGGAATATTTCACGTATTAGTGCAGAGAATTATTGTTAAAAAGACAAGCAAAAAGACAACAGAGGTTTAAAACAACTAAAGTTTAAGTTCTCTGAATGCCTTTTCTGAAAAAAAAATGTTTAAATAATTATGAGACTCTAAGAATTTAAAGCAAATGCGCATATAAATATTTCTGAACACAATAAATGTGTATCTAACAGACATTAAAAAAACATAACGTTAAAAAAATTAAACTCAAACACAGATTTATATTATACACAGTGACATGTTTGCATGTATTTTTGGGATTTATTTAGGTAGCTTACAGCTAATGTAAATCCGAATTTCAATTGATTAGAAAATTAGAAATGACGATAATAATAATAATAATAATAATAATAATAATAATAATAATAATAATAATAAAAACTACACTTTAATACAGAAATACAGCCTATTGAATACTTTGTTTCAGAATCCCCCCCAAGATTCCACAAGTTGTGCGCCAGAGTTTCTCCATCCACTCAACTTTCCCTCAACATTCCTTCAGCTTCAGCAGTCTGCTGACCGTCACGTGCACAATAGGACAATTTCTGCAATAAAACAATTTCTGTCATCACACCTATGTATTTTGATGGAAAACCCGAATTTGAAAAGCTGAAATGTAATGTGAATATTCCACCTAATAGCTGAAAGCTCGCCTGTCCTCGCTGTCCTCTATCGAGGTTTCCTGCTGCAGCGCTTCACTGAGTTGTGAATGAGAAGTTTACCGAAAGTGTTACAAACGCCGCCGGTTTGAATCTACAGCTACCCACCTCAAAGTCAAAGTGAACGCCGCAATATTTCACATGAAAAAAAGAAAACAACAACAACAACAACAGAAAGAGGATGAAACCCGCCTCCCTCTCTCGCGTGGGGTCAAAAGAGAGCAACAATGGGGCGCTAATTTGAAGGCATTGTTTGAATTCCCAGTCGGAGCGACTCGGAGAACAAAGGCCGGCCTGCACCGCCCCTCCGGCCGGACCGGGACGTCGCTCTGATCTCCGCCTGGTGATTCCCTCCCCGGGTCCCGGCCGGGGTGACGGGGGAAGGGGTCAGCGGGGCGAGCGGCGACGGTTGTCGGTGCTCCTCCGCCGCGAGAAAGCGGCTGTGAAGGCTGCGTCCTGCCTGCGCGGCGTCTCCGTCCGGCGACTCTCTCTGCCGCGCGCCGGAGCCGCCTCCCGTCCTCTACCGGCGGGTCGCCTTGAAACCGGCCGCGCTGGAGGACGAGGAGGAGGAGGAGGAGGAGGAGGAAGAAGGGGCGGGCAGAAGAGAGATACGGGCAACTTGAAACCGCTTCATTTTCTCTCTCTCTCTCTCTCTCTCTCTCTCTCTCTCAACCTCATCAACATTTTGTAAGAAAGTAACGCAGCGTGGTGAAGCTCAAAGATAACAAAATCATCCCTGGCCGCGCGCTCAACAGTGAGGTCATGTTGGGGGGAATTTTAGCAGCGCGAGCCCGACACCCACGGCTACCTGCCCCCCCCCCCCCCAAACACACACACACACACAAACAATTTCTGCCCCACCACGAATTTTAATATAACACTACTAAATGAGAAGCACTTTTACTCCCCTTCTTATGCAAATGTCCGTGTGTTTGTTCCCGCTCGAGCCTTGTGTCACCTCCAGCCTGCGGGGCTTTTCGCATTTACATACCCCAAAAGTGGGGCTTTCTTCCACGACTTCATTGGAAGATACCACCATGATTCCCACAATAAGACTTCTCCTTGTCTTCCTTTCTGATTATTATTATTATTTGTTTTCCTGGTGTGAGGTTAAAGACCAAGCATCATAGTAAACAACTTGGAAAGAAAGGGTAAAACAGTAGTTTCTGCTAATTCGCCCCATGCAGCCACCTCTGTTCTCACCACCAAGCCACAACTGTGGTTTCATTGGAGATCTGTCAACATGGGATTTCCTAAGACGTTTTTCAAATTAGGGGCCAGATGGAAAATGACATCACTTCCCTACTTCTGTTTTTTTAAATATATATATATACATATATATCTGTAAACAAACTATTTCAATGCACATTAAATGTAAAAAAATAAATAAATAAAAATAATTGAGAGAAATAGTAAGAAAAATGCGAACCTGTCACGTATTATTCATTTGGTTGCCCTGATGTTTGGTTCTGGGTTCGAATCCTGGCTGTTGCGTGAGCAGTTTGCTTGTTTTCCACTTACACAATCCAAAACCATGACTGTGAGGTTGATGACTCTCTTTAAAGCACCTTCGGGTATGAATATGTGCGTGCGCAGTTGTTTGTCCTCTATGGTTACCCAATGACCACTTCAGATAGTCAAGTATAGACAAGGTCTGGATGGTTATTTCACTGTGTTTTGGTTCTGTTCCCATTTTACACCCATCTCATAAAATACAGCAGAAACAGAACAATGGTGAGTGCCAATTGTCTGTAATGTCCCAGATGACCATATTTTGTACCATCCATCCATGCATCCATTCTCTGTTCACCCTTGTCCCTAATGGGGTCGGGAGGTTCTGGTGCCCATCTCTGGGCGAAAGGCGGGGTTCACCCTGGACAGGTCGCCAGTCTGTCACAGGGCATGTTCCCAGAAAATGTAAAACACTGAGTCCTGAAGTCGGGTTCGCAACCCGCCTTGGGGTCGTGGGTCAACGATAACGGGGTTATGAGATCCTCAATGGAAATCAAGCGATGCAAATAACAGTGGTGATGCTTATTTCTATGGTTAAAGAGATAAAAAAAAAAAGAAGAACACTTATGAACAGACAAAAAAACCCAATGGATTAGTTGTGGATGTGTTGTGTCCATGGTTTGTTGTGTTTGCAGAAATGCATGTACTCAACCAGTACTTTGGGTCATGAATCCGTCTGCTGTCGTTTTATGGGTCAGAAACCTCAAAGGTCGGGAAGTCGGGAACCCTATTGATCTAGAACATTAAATAAAGGTACAAAATGAAGGCGTGGAATAATAAGCGACCTCTTGGATGAAAAATAAATGGTATGAATTTTACAATTTTCTAAATTGTGTGTGTGAGTAGGTTGCCCTGTTGTCAAAAATGCTACTTTTGAAAGGATCGCAGAGTTTAATTTAAACAAACGGTTCTCCTTTTGGTCTGGACCAACTCTGTAATGAAGGTAATCAATGATTTCAAATTCCTTGATTGCAGCGAAATAGCTCTTTAGATTAGCACTGAACTTTAGCATCTGTGCACACTCCATTTTTCTTTTTTCTTCTTTTTTTATTTGTAGAAAGGTCACTTTGTTTTGGAGCCTTGGTGCCACCCCATGAAGCAAGGACACCCTGGGTGAAGAGCCCCACATCCTGTATCATAAAGCATCACTGTTGGTAGCTGGGGGCAGGACTTCTTTTTTTTTTTTTTTTTTTATAGGTGTGGTCATCAGTATTGAATGTTAAAAGTGCCCAGAACGTCGTATTTACGAGAAAACGCTGGAAAGGCTAAAGATAAACCTCCACGTCCGATTCCTCCTCAAAGGAAATGGAAAAAAGCAAACCCGAGCAAACTCGGGTTAATCATTAATTATTCACTCTCCTCCTGATGGGAACTGAGGTCCACTGTAAGGCCTCCATAGCCAAACACACCTCCCTCCCCTCGGAAAACTAGACCCTCTCCTTGTTTTGATCGCTCAGTCTTGAAGGGAGCGGGGACCTTGAAACTGCTCTGCCTCCTTGCTCCATAATTGGTTTTGTAGTGCTGGCGAGCGGCCAGAGTGCGTTTTTTTTTTTGTGTGTGTGTGTGTTTTTTTTCTGTCAATGCACCAGGGACATTGGTTGACAGGCCGCTCGGCCAATCAGAGATCGGCTTTTTGAAACGTACACGGTCTGTGTGGTGGTGAAGGAGGTGGGCGGGGCTTGTAAAACAATGCTGCGTTTCATTGCCGAGGAGGACGCGTCAGGGGCTTTCTCTCTCTCTCCCCCTCGACTTATCCCCCCAGTTTACCTTCGGACCAGCCTGTAATGGACTACTCCAGTTTTTCCAGCAGCCTGGATGAATTTTGAGAAAGGTTTGCATTTTACTAAGCTTCTCTTCCGCGACATTTCTCTCCGCAGAAGTAAGCGCTGGGAGTGTTGTTATTTATTTATTTATTTATTTTTTTATCATTATTATTTTTTTTTCGGTTTTTCTTTTTCCAGCAAAAAAAAAACAACAAAACAAAACCCAACAACACAAACAAACCCGAAAAACCCAAACTGCGTGTCGGTGTTTTAACACCGAATTTAGCTTGTTGAGGAAAAACAGGCGAGCAAAAGGGCGCGGAGGTTTCGCGTTTCTTTCTGCGCGCGACACGTTTGCGTTCCTCCGTCGCTTTCAAGACGTTTCCTCCGAGAAAAAGTTTCTCCGCGTCTTTTAATGGGAGCGAGAAAAGTTTGAAACGTGGCTGAAACGCCGAGGTTCCTCCGCCCGCCGCCCGCGGCCGCCGCCGTCGTGCCGCAGGGGCTCAAACCCCCCCCACGTTGGAAACACTGTAACTCATTTTCAGAGGCATTAAAGGCAACACTTGTCTAGTGTGTTTTCATAAGAAGGACCAAACAAAAAAAAAAAAAAAAAAGAGAGAGAGAGAGAAAGGGGTTATTGTTGTTTTTTTCTTTTTCTCCTTCGGAGCGAGGCTCTCTTCTGATCCCGCCCGCCTGGATATCACGAGTCGCTGGTGTAATGCGTTTCCCTGCAGCCCTGGACGGTGAATTTAGGTTTGTTTTGACATAGATTTTTAATTCTAACTTCCAGTTAGTTTTTTTGTTTTTCTTCTTCTTCTTCTTCTTCTTTTTCTTCTTCTTCTTCTTCTCCCCCCTCCTCCTCCTCAAGTTAGTGATTAAAACGACGACACCATTCCAGCTCACAGTTTGGATTGACGTCGCAGCTTCTTGCGAACTAACTTTTTTTTAAATATATATAATCGAGTCATTTAAAAAAAAAATTACTATTATTATTATTATTATTATTATAGACTAACGCAGATTTTCGGTAATATAAGGAAATAATGTCCGATCATAATTCTGTTTTATTTTTATGTTTTTAATAAAAAAAAAACTACATTCTACTTATTCTCATGCCTCATCAGCGCCTCCAGACTGTAAATAAATCAACAAAGTGCTACTAATGTGAAGATTCGCTCACATTTCAGGTGGCAGATGTTCAGTCCAGTTCCGTCCAGCGCCCAGGTCCGCCGGTACTAAATTTACATGCGTGGGCAACAAAACACCGCTAACCCCCTTGCTGTTTAATGATGCATGCGCTTTTTCTCTCTCCCCCCGTAACCTTATTTATTTTTAAACCGTTTGAAATTTATATTTGATGCGCCCTTTAGTATTTATGGACAGACTATTGGTTTACATCCCACCACCAACACCACCCAGCCCCTCTGCAAGACAGCCGTGAAGGCAGCGGGACAGTCGGATGCATGTAAACTAGATCATTTGTTTCAAAAAAATAACATAAGAGAGAGAGAGAGGGGGGGAAAGAGGGGAGCGTTTTGCCTTTCCGTACCGGGATCCGGTGGCGTTGGTCGCGGCGAGCGCGGAGCAGCTTGGCCGCTCCTGCAGCGCTTCCAGGGGCGGCTCGCATGGCTCTGCGTGCAGAGCGGGAGGAGGAGGAGGAAGAGAAGGTGGTGGCGTTCAGGCATTGAAACATTAAATTATACACGTTAAGTTTGACTCCCGTTTTAATCCGCGGCTCGTCCACAACCGCGGGCAGCTCGCTCGGTCCGCGCTCGAGCGCGGCTTTTGTCGCGAAGGTAGTTTTTGGAGTGTTTTTCGAAACTGCGTCATTGCTGGGTATGGGCCGCCTTGTCGCTGGAAAAGAGAGAAATCCCGAAACTAAAGCACAAGGTTTTTTTTTTTTTTTTTTTTTTTTTTTGGTCTGCTGTGGGATTCTGCATCGAGTGTGTTTTTTTGTGTTTTTTTTTTTGTTTTTCTTTTTTTTTATTTTATGTATATAGGTCAGCAGTATGGCTGAGAAGGAGTCCGAATCGCCTGGGAAACTAAAGACACTATTATAGCCAGAATTGGCTTTTATTATTATTTTATTTTATTTTTTATTTTATTTTCCGGGACCTGTCCGAACGGACGCCTTTTGGTTTTTTTCTGCAACAACTGTCCCCTCTGTGGATAATGGATGGCAGAGATTTCGGTCCTCCTCGATCCGTCCACGTCCCCCCGCCGCTGTTGGCGGGGCTCGCCATGGAGCCTCACCGACTCGGAGCAGCCGCTGCGGCCGGGAGGATCCCTCCTTCGCCCGGCCACTTGGGCGCGAGCCACCCGCCGCCTCTCCACTCCGGGAAATTTCTCCCATCGGCCATTAACCTGCATTCACACCACAGTAAGTGCTCAGTTTTTGTTTTGTTTATGTTTTGTTTTGGGGGTTTTTTATTTTTGGTTTTTCACACGGTGAAGATCGACTTGCAGACTGCGCAACAACAAGCGGAAAATCTGCACAGTTTTGCGGCGAGAGCATAAATGTGGATTGAGATGCAGCGAGGCAAGTTTTAGATGTAAACATGTGAAGGATCGTCAGCCTCTGCCTGCGGGAAATTGCTTGGCAGTTTTCAGCACGACCGAGGCGTCCGTCATTCTTTCGGGCACAGATAGGTGTGTGTGTGTGTGTGTTTTATTTATTTGATCTTTCGGGGTGTGTGGCTCGGGTTGTTGCAGCGCCGTGCGGGTTCAGGTGCCGATGGGCCGCTGGTTGCATGCGGATCATTCCGCTGCTGGTGCAGGGAGAGCTAAGCACAGCCTGCGCCCGGTGTGATCCGCGGAGAGAGTGGGAACGGTGGAAGTTGTGTGACCTTATAGAGAGGGACGACAGAGCGCTGTTTACCCTGGGGACTGAAATGGCTTGAGTGTTTGTGTGAGGGAAGAACGACGGTGGTTCCGTATTTGGAGTAAAAAGCCTCTGGTGATGGACCGTTTGTCACATGGCTGCTGTTTCTTGTTTCTGTGCATCATTTTTTCCTCCCCTGTTGGACATCTCTCTCTCCTTTTCTCTCTCTCCTTTTCTCTCTCTCCTTTTCTCTCTCTCCTTTTCTCTCTCTCCTTTTCTCTCTCTCCTTTTCTCTCTCTCTCTGCTGCTCTAAACTCCCAGGGGGATATATGAGCAAAAATAGAGAAGCAGAGATCCAGGGACTGCCATCATGCAGGTGTATGTGTGTACATCAAATACAGTTGACGTATAGCTGGTGATTTTCCTCTTGTTTTCGTCGCTGTGTTAGTCTCGCAAGCTTTAAAAAGAAAAAGAAAAAAGGAAAGGAAAGGCAGCGCATGTTTGCACACAGTATTGTGTTGCACAGTGGAAGTGAGCTGGCTGTCCTGTAACTGTATACATGTTGGGCAAACGGAAAGGACATTCAGTGGAAAATGAAAATCCTGACTCAGTTACTTGCAGCTGGGTTTTTTTTTTTGTTTTGTTTTTTTACTGCAGAGATCAGGCCAAAGTTTTCAAACGTTTTCACCTGCCAGGATTTTTAAGTCGTGGCAGCTGATCGATGTCAAGATGAGCTTCGATTTTGTGAAGTATCAGGGAGGAATTAGCTTTTTTTTCCTTCTTCTTCTTCTTCTTTACTACTTTAATGTGTCATAGCTCTTAAGAAAACAAACATTTCCCCCAAATCTGAATTGGCCAGTCAGGCTTTAAACAAAGCCAGAGTTTGGGTTTGATTCCTCCTTCTCTTGTTTCTAGAGTTTAAATATTGTTTAATGGGATCCCAGAGGAAACGCTAGCATAGCGCTTTGTGCTGTGCACTGCTGGTCAACTGGCTGAAAGACAGATTTGGCTGTTTGGAAATATTTCAAGTGGCAATGTACTGCATCAAACACATTCGCCTGTCTAGGAATGAAGATGGGTACAATGTTTGTGGATAACCTGGTTAAACATTCACATTTGTAATACAGTACTAAGTGATTTGTGTCTCTAAGCTGCACACGGTAACTGCATTTAATCATATTTTCAAATTCGCTGATATTCATCGATATTCTCATTTAACAAACAGTGGAAGAAAAATAGGAACACGAACAATCTAGACAGGTACCGACAGGTTTGAAATGAAAGAATTTGAGATTTATCGCGATAAACGATACAGAATTAGACCAGCATACTGTGGTATTTTTACTCAAGGTTATACCGTAAGAACCAACCCAGGCAAACTTCCATCCCCTTGACGTTCTGTAGCTTCTGCAGGTCGTTATAGCAGTTTCTGTTTTCTAATGCAATGAAATGACCCCAAACTAAAACCAGCATGGGATCACACGGAGACGTCAGTGATATATTTATTAGTGGTCTTAAAGTTCAAGAGTTTTGGATATATGACAAGTCGTTTGCGCGACTCAACGACAGGCATCGTGAACTCCGACCCCGGATGTTTTCTTCTAGATATGGACGACTTTGGAGCGAGAGTCAAGGGGGTCGGGAGGTGTTCCAGTAAAGTCAGGGCTCGAATGGCACGGCTCTGATGAAGCATTAATTTGACACGCCGACAAAGCCCACACGCACACACACACACACACACACACACACACACATACACATGCAAACAAGAAAAGGTGTCAGAGATGAAATCAGCTCTCAGTGAGGGGTGTTGCGATGATTGATGGACGCATTGTTGCAGGGAGAAGTACCAGAGCGGGGGTTTTCTTGCAAGCTTTAGATGAATGGGATTTTCCTCCTTTTTTTGTTGCCCTTGAAGCCAACGTGTGCCTGAACGACACAAAGCGGCGTGTCTAGTTAAAAACTCTTTCGGTTCGGATGACGCGACGTTCTCCTTTTTCCTCTCCTGTGGCTCCGAAACGAGCTGAAAACTGCTTGTGGTGTGTGTGCAGACTGTGCTTTTGCAGAACGAGCTCGACGCGCGGCCCAGGGCGGTGCACGGGCGGGGGGCGGACCGGGGGGTGGGGGGTCTGTTTGATGGAATTGATCCAGCCGCCGGTCCAGCCCTGATTGGTAGTGGATGCACTTGTTTTTAACTGGGATGTATTTTTGTTCTGTCCACACGGTGACCTTCTCACTCTCTCGCTCCCCCCCCACAAGCAGACCGCTGTACGACACGGGTCATTTAGCTTTACAGCGCTGCTCTCTGTCAAATCCCCACACATCACAATAACCAAAAAAGAAAATAAAAAAGGGATAGAAATGTCTTTTTCTGGTTTGTAATCACCCTATGCAGGCTTATTACATAATAATTAGCCAGTAAAAGCAAAATGAGCTGCTGTTCCTCAGATCCTCTGCAATGGGAGCAGTCGAGGAATTTCTCTCGCTGTTTTCGTTTCCACGCCTTTCACAGAAGTCAATGTGACTTTTTTTCCCCCCCTCTCTCTCTTTTCCAAATTTAGAGCCCAGATCTCCGATAAGAGTGTTTACATCTTCCACTTCATCCCACTCCCGAGCAGTTCTCGTTTAACCAAAAGGGAGAATGTTTTCTACGATTCCTCTGATGACATAATTGATCCCAGCAACACGTTGAAACGCTTGGCTCAGCTGTATGTTAGTTTTCAGCGAATCCTATTCGTCCCATACAGTTTAATGGAGTTTTAATCGTTGCACTCAGATGTCATTCATAAATCATTTTGGAGGAAAACTGGAAAAAAAAAAAAAAGGAACTCCCAACATGTAAGAAAACATCAGATCAACTGATACCAATAAGAACACAATCTAGTTATTGATCTGTCCTATTTTTCTTTAAACTATTTAAATAAGGGGAGAAAAACATCATTGCAGTTCTGTTTTTGTTCACTGCTAATGTGATCAACACAAACAGGTTACTGTGTAAAACCAGAAACTCATTTTGAGTGGTTTGTTTCTGTTTTAGGTTGAACTGATTTGGTTTTGTGCAGCACAAACAGATGGAGGAGATGAAAATGAGACTACCACTCAAACCACATCAATAATAATAAGCTGTAATCTTTTGTCGTTATGGAAACCAGAGGTGGCAAAACGGAGTAATAAAAGATCTGATCGGCCAGATTAGAAACTCATGGATTTTACTTTTAAGATTTTTGCTATGGTCACACCAGAGTCCAACTTTTCTGTGCACGTGTGACCCGGATCAGTTCTTTAAAATGGGTTTTTCCTCATTTTTATGCATTTATACGGGTCAGACCCGGGCCAGATCCATATGTTGTCCTACATGGGATTCATATTTGATGCGTTCTCAAGCAGCCTCCGTCTGACTGGTCGTCGAATTCTTGGCTCGTTTCTGTGACAGACTCGCAGTTCTGCAAAAGAGGAGGCGGAAAGCGCTGAGATCAATAGTAAAAATGGATGAAAGAAGCGCGGCAGCAGTCTGCTCTGAGTGCCCAACCACTTGTTAATCGATCCGCATGTGTTGACAATATGGAGCATCCATATTTAATCCTGCAATCACGTGTAGCTTCATGTCAGCTTTTGCTTGTGCTACTTCTCTGCAAAAAGTCTATTCCTCCTGCTCTGAGCAGCCTATAATTATTTGTGTAAAGAGAAGTATCACTGCACTTCATGTGACAGAAGTCATTACTTAACAAGGTTTTACAAATATCTCAGACAAAATCATTTAGGCAGCTAACCACCGATCAATCGCACCACAGTTCACACAGAGCTCTGTCGAAATGGTTTGACCAGGACCTGGCCGTCGAGTTCATCGTGCAAAAAAACAAAAATAAAAAACGACGCAATTTTTGTCTCGGATCGACGTCAATGAGAGACAATTTTGGCACTTCGAAAGAAATGTGTCGAATCCTGAATGTATCCCCTGTTAAATTGAACCTTTTTTAAATCTTAACATTTTTACGAGGGAATGAAGTTGAGAGCTGAAACGCATCAGACATTGCAGTGACGTATCCAGCCTTCCTGGTTTCTGCTGGTAGTCTTGCTCTCTCTCGCTCTTATTCAGCCTGAATGAACCACATTCAGATGTGGAAAATGTAATGAGTCAAAGAAGGGGGACTTATGAAGACTTTTGAACAAATTCCTGTTTTTGCACAGTCGATTCCGTTTAACATACTGAACTTGATCAGGAGAAGCTTGTGTTTACGAACATAAAATGACTTTAATTGGTCCTTCTTCTACCGGCGTTTCTGTCTCCAGATTGAGGCCATCTGTCCTCTTCCTCTTGTTATCGTCCCTCTAGAGACATCAAGACGCAACAAAATGTAAATGTGAGGAGAGGAGCCTGGAGATGGTTTGATTTCTCTGACCAGTGAAGCAGCGCAGCAGAGAGTCTCACAGCAGCAGGAATTTATGCTCCTGGGTGTTCAGATTAAATATTTAGGTTACAACTTTTTCACCGTTTATGTGAGTGTGAGAACATTTATTTTCAGGTCACTTCAGTCTGAAGCAGTGCTACTTCACTATTTCTTGTCTGTAGCTTCAAGAGAAACTTGGGGTGCATTCACACCAGTTCTGTTTAGTCCACTTTTGTTGAAATCTAGTTTAGTTGTCGTAGAAGGTGTTTTTTTTTTTGGTTTTTTTGGGAGGTGTGAACGCGCAATAGAAAACTCTTACGCTGCCCTGAAGATGCGAACTTGGGTCCGACTAAAAAACTAAGTCTCGGTTTGGCTGAAATTAACTGTGCTGTAGTGTCAGTGCGTATAAAACGCCAAGAGGACTGGAGACCACGCCAAAAACATATATCACAGGGCATTCTGGGTAAATACAACCTAAACCAGCGGGGGAAACGGTATAAATGGAAATCCTACTACTACTAATAAAATCTGACGCTACTCCATTTCCGTTTACTCTTTGTGAAGAAGGATGTTGCGCTCATGTCTTCTTCAGATGTTTTTTTTTTTTTTACGTTGCTTCCTGCTGTAGCTCCTAGTGGAGCGCCACCACAGGCGAGGCGGGGAACAGGGCTTCAACGGGTTTGTGTCGTTTGACACAGAAAAACGCTGTTAGTGATTGTTGGGCAGAATCATGTGGCTCACCTCCAGATGTTCAGTTTGGTCTCTGCAGAATCCCTTTCGGTGGGCATGTTTTTAGAGAGAGAGAGAGGGACTAAGACATGGCATGTAGCTGTGGTGCTGCTTTCACAGAGGAATGAAAGCAGCTGGAGATTAATGTGGAAGGGGAATTAAATGGGCGCAGTGTCTAAGGTGGAAGTCTGTGTTTTCATCTTCTTCGAAGGTTACGAGCTGAGCTTGCTGCTTGTGTGTCCGTGAGTGTAAAGTGTGTGTGTGTGTGTGTGTGTGTGTACGTAGGGACATGTGATTCTGCTTAGTGCGGTTACGGCCGGGGGGGGCGGTTTCCCCTGGGACTCTAGAAAGAAAGCAGGAGATTTATCTTGGCCGCAAAGCATTCATACAGTTAGGTAAATGTGGTAACCCTTCTGCTGGTCTCTCAATCTATTTCCCTACGACTCCCCCCACCACACACTCACACACACACACACACACACACACACACACACACACACACACACACACACACACACAGAGAGAGAAAGAGAGAGAGAAAGGGCACATGTCTTGTAATTCATGGGAGTTCACGGGGCAGACGACTGATTTCTGTACCAGTTTGTCTTCCCCTATGCTCGCTTAGTGTTTCTGTTTGAATTAATGTGGTGACCGTGTTTGCTTATATGTATTCAAAGCACAGACCTCTGAGTGTGTGTGCGTGTGTGTGTGTTGGAGGATGTGGCTCGGACACGGCCTCGCTCAGATTAATTGAATCCTTCAGGAGAAAAACCAGCCTCCTTAAGAGAATGCACAAGGCAGTGCTGCCCCGCTACAATAAACCTGTCACACACAGACAAACTACACTCTTTTCTCTGTCACACGCACACACACACGCACACACACACACACACATACACACACCCACACACTGTCAAACCCACACACCTGTCAAACATAAGAGTGATTGGATGGTGTGTGTGTGAGAGAGAAAACAAGCAAGCCATGGCATGTTGAAATACCCAAAGCATTAGCTAAGTCATTCACTGGGCCAGACCCCTCCCTTTTAAAGCAAACAACAGCCTCAAACACACAAAGGTCACACACTGCGCTGTCTGTCTGTTTGGCTACATGACTCCACTTCATAAGCCAAATAAAGCTCGGGTAAATGCGCGGTGACTTTCAAGAAACACCCAGTCGCTGCTGAACGCACGTCCCGCTGCCGAGCCGATGAAATGGACTCGAGCTTTAAGAGACGGAGGAAAGTTTGGCAACACGACAAAACGGATCAAATTCATACCGACGCTTTAGTTTAAGTGTAATGTTTACTTTGAGGTTTTGTTATTGTGCGTGTTGTTTTTTGTGCCGGCTCTAGGAACAAATCAGTTACTGATATTAAGGTACTTAACGTTTTCTTGTGATACTTTTGTTGTACTGTTATGATAGCGATAAAAGTGACGATTAGAACCGTTTATTACTTTTTGTTTAGGTTTGACGGTGACACAATTACAGCCCCACTCACAAGTACTGCTCTTGAAAAACATTCCCATTTGTAATGGTCTTATCAAAGACACCATCACACTTGAACTGCATTTAATCACATTTTAAAATTTATTTCGCCTTTGAAGAAGTAGCAAAAACAAAGATACAAACTGTTTTTATTTTTTCCTTAAACCTCGTTAGCTGAAATTATTGTGACAATAAATCAAAATTTTTATATTTATCACAATAAACGGTAAACGCTGCAATAAATACCCGGCCATCGGTTGAAGTCGGGTTTTAAAAAGTTATGTCAACTTGTTCTGAAAGAGATCCGATCTCTTGTTTTTGCAAACCAGGTCGTTCTGACTTTAGATCATTTCAGTTTCTCTTTAGAAACCACAGCACCGGAACTGACCTAAAAATCACAATATTTGTTGAAACGGCTGGGAGACCACAAAATGCTCTTCTGTGAAAATATCACTGCATATCATAAAATCCTTTAAACACAAAAGCTGCTCTAAAAACACAGTTTCTTCCACACACCCATTAGGTTAAGTATCACTATAACTTGTCTAAGCTTATAATTGTGCTAGATAATACTTCAGGTTTTTTATTTTTACTGATTCTCTCATAGAATAAAAAATAGGGAAAGTAGTTCAAACAGCAAAAGTAACATTTTCAACCATAATAGTTTCGTTGCTATGACAATAAATCGCCGTATTTGTCGCAGTAAAATTTTTCCAGATAATAATAAACAAACCAATAATAGTCGGATCAAAACAAAACAAAACAAAAAATCCTTCTTATCTGCTGCATGTCTTGCTCTCTCTCACTTTGTGACAGGAATGAATTGTAGATATTTTGAACCAAACTATCAAGATGTTACTGTTGCAGAAAGAACGTCTTAAAAAATCCAAAATGATATTTTATTGTACATGTCTGTGTGAAATCGTCGCATTTTGACTCAGGAAAGGCAGATGCCTGGTTTTTTACAAGTTCTTTGAAGTCAACCCCACTTTCTTTATTTTTATGAAAATGTGTGTTTATCCACGCCGCCGCCTTGCTGTGTGTGTCATTTACTGACACGTCGCTTTTTGCCACGAAGCATCCACCCATCCTGAGAACATCGGCGGGGAACCGAACGTCGGGCTTTCTGTCCGGCTGGATCTTGGGCGGTTCGGTCCCATTTCCCCGGTTCGCGCTGCATCGCTGTCACACACTCGTGCCTCGCTGAGCCAGTGATAATGTTATTAGTGACACCCATGCTTTTTCCTCCGTTTCCCCATTCATCGCCTTCTTGTAATTGATTATTTCCAGAGGAGAGCTTGAAGCGCTGCAGAGTATCTGTGCCTGTGGTCCTGTGAAATGCAAACATGTTTTATTGCTAAAATAAAACGGGGCTGAAACAATTTATCGCGATTAATTGATTAGTGAAATAATTGCCAACTAACTTAGTAATCGATTAATCATTATCTGGAGTATACAGGCTCAAAAAAATGGCGGTTTTGCTGAAAGACCAATGAACTCAGAGACGTAATTATGCCAAAAGTGCGCAAAAAGATTTTAAATGTAATTTAAAGAGCCTTCTTGGTCTGTGAATATGTTCAACAAAATAATTAGCTGCAGCCCTGATGAACTATTGCTGTTTTTATGGCCAAAAATATCTTCCTCTTTCCTCCTGTGCTGCTGCATGCTTTCGTAAATCTTCCACTCGTATCGAGCTTCTCCTTCGTGCTTTCACACATACAGCGCTCCTTTTGTAATCTGCGGGTTTTTTTGGGGTTTTTTTTTTAAGTATATGTTGCAACACAAAACAGTTAGTATTTGGTAGGCAACGTGTGTTGTGGCACAATTCCTGGAAATGCTATTTTTATCACATAACAACAACATGGACATTTGGAAAATGCAAATGAATGCCTTGTGTGTGAACACAATAATGTTTATGTTTTGAACATATGAAGCTCTGAAGTGAGTCAGAGGGGAAGGGCGGAGGGAGTTATGAAGCGTGTTTTCCAGAGAGCAGCAGCAGTAGCAGAAAGTCTACTCTTTTAGTATTTATTCTGCTCTGACTCCCTGTTTTCACTTCATCTC
Source organism: Poeciliopsis turneri (assembly GCA_922788865.1). NCBI lineage: Eukaryota > Metazoa > Chordata > Actinopteri > Cyprinodontiformes > Poeciliidae > Poeciliopsis > Poeciliopsis turneri. The sequence continues at coordinate 157,236 of CAKLNU010000852.1, forward strand.
TTTAAATCTCGTGAAATGTCCCATTTTCACCTCTTCCATCCAGAAGGATTTGTTCTATTTCCACAAGCTTTTGGCCTTTCGCTGTGGATAAATCCTCCTGGTTTGTGCTCCGAGTTGCCACAGATGTTGCAGTTGAACCGAGTATTATTTATATTTTATAACAAAAAAACATTCAGAGGCATTAGATTTCATAACTTGTTGAATCCCAGCTTACCCGCTCTTCTTCTCTGCCCAATATCAAGAACACATGCTACACTCTTGATTTAAATTGCGACTAATTGCTTCTCCAGTGACTCCTTTTCTTTTCTTCCCTTTTTCTCATTTTCACGACACAACGGCGTTGCGGTTTCGAGCTCGATGCGAGTTCCGGCTGCATTTAAATGCATCCGAGTTACTGATTGAATTATTTGAACGTCTCCAGCTGCGTCCCCACGAGGAGAGGAGACGGAAAACGAGAAGAGAGGAAACCGTTTCCAGTGTGCGTGTTTGCCTGAGCGAGGTAGCCTGCAGCTGCAGCTCAGGTGTCCAGGCTTCAGAGTCGTCTTGGTTTCATCTAGACGAGCATTGAAAAGTTGTTGCAGTGAGCCTAACTGGATGATCTGGTTGACCTTTGTTGTAGGTCAGTGGTGTTAAACGGTGACTCATTGGTTTTGGTCTGAAGTGGTATCTCCACCACGAACAGTGCAGCTGAATCTATTCCTTGCATATCGAGTCGGAATATATTGAAATGAAATGTCCTTCTAGATTTGGACAATGCTGCTTAAAAATAAAACCAGGGATGAATAAAACCAGTGATGCACCGATCCACTTTTTTCACTTCCGATACCCGAAGTTTAGCATCGGCTGTTACAAAGCAGATATCGAAAAATATTACTGAAAAGACTGACAATGTTTCTTTTTTTTTTTTAAACAGAGATGAATGCACTGACTTGCACATTAATTTGATAAATCTGCACCAGTACAGCTCACTTAAAATACACTAATAGTTTAGTCAAGCATGTAAAAACAATAACTTTCATTTGTTCAGTGCAGTTAGGAGTAAAACGGCTAATGTGAAATAAATAATAACAAAACAACAGGCTGACTGTCTCGGTCAAATGTACAAAGAAACAGCAACAAACTTTCTTTCAAAAAGTTCAGAAAGTGCAATTAGGAATTCTAAGTATAGTGTGAAATAATTAATAAATTGTGACGTCTCAGAGCACAAAGCATAGAATTGGATTGACTAGATCTGCCCTTATGGATCGGGCACATTGTTATCGATACCTAAGATAGAATTTCTTCAATATCGATACCGATACAGATATTGATAATGGATCGTGCGTCTTTACTCCTCATCTACAGAGTTGGAATGTATTAAAATAAACGACTGGTATTCATGGAGGTTTGGGATCACAAAAACTACAAATAGCTGAAATCCTTGAATATGTGAAATTTCCTCTAAATTAATTACAGAATTAATATGCATTAATACGCACAATGGAAACTACAATCGTCCTGAGCTCCTCTTTTGCAGCCAAGCAACGCCAAGGAAGATGAATGGCTCTCCTGGATTGGCTGCTTTGCAAACGCCAAAGTGTAAAGTAGCATTGTTCCTATATTCCAGCTTCCCAAGCGTTCAAATGTTAGACTTACTCGCTACAAAAAAAAATCTGCAACTATGCCGGTTTTCCGGGACTAATTTGGAGTCGCGTTCCTCTGAAAAGTCCCCAGATGGGTGAGTCTGCAGAAACCGAACCGTGGGGAGACTCTCAAACTGGCTTGCACCAAACCTCTCCCATCAGTCTGCCTGAGCCCCGAGAGTTTTCCGAGAGAATAAAGAGTCTCTGGGTGTGCGAGGCCGGTCGAGACGTGAGTCATAAAACTTCCAGATGTAACATCCAAAAAAGAAAAAAAAAGCTTCTGCAAACTTTCTGACTCAGGAGTGCTAACGCTACATTTTTCCCGATCCTGTATTTCTAAAACAGTTTCCCTCCAGTTTGAAACTACATACACTGGCCTTGTTTTTTGTAGGCCTACTGCATTAAAAACTCCCACTCAATTCAATGACGTTTGCGGTTGCAGCGCGACCAAATGAAGCAAAGCTCCATCTTGCCGTTTTGTTTTCAGAGGAAATATCTAAAATAATTAGCCTTCATCCCGAACTTCTAACCACAGGAACGAAAACAGATTTCTGGCCGAATCTCAAAACACAAAAGGGGGGGGGGGTGAATCCTACCAGTTTACCCAGTGTGTCCCTGGTGGTCCTGATGAACGGCTATCGGTTTCCTGGTTAGTTGCAGCAGAGATGGATAGAACAGCAGACTTTTTACGGTTGTTTGCCGGGAATAAAACCCAGAGATCAATAGAGATCCCCTCTCAGCTAACCCCGCTCCAAATACCACTGATGGATAACAGATGGGTTCACAGAGTGTGTGTAGGTGTTTGTGGTGTGTGTGTGTGTGTGTTTGTGGTGTGTGTGTGTTTGTGGTGTGTGTGTGTGTGTGTGTGTGTGTGTGGGTGTGTGTGTGTGTGTGGTAGACTTTCATCCCAGAGAATTTTCTCTCACATTTTGTTTGCTTCTGGACGTTTCCCAGCCTTGTCGTTTCTTTTTTTGGATCGCGTTTCGGTACATCTCGTATTGATTTGGTGATCGAGGATCTCTGCTTTGGGTTTTTTTCTGGATCTTTACATTCTTCCTCCATGTGGGCGTGCGAGCTAGCGCTTCGCATCCGTCTCAATCAGATTCGACTTCCATCCTATCTGACGCTGACGTGCTCTGTCTTTATTTCTCCCTTATTTGCTTTCCACAAGGATCTGAAAATGGACTCTGGAGTCAAGAGAGCGCATCTCTTGGCAACTCGCTCGTCCCAGTGTGGTAAACTAGCTGTCGTTTGAACCGAGAGCCAAATGCAGTGCGAGTGTGTGTGGCGAGGCAGTGGGAGGGGAAGGAAGGAAAAGGGAGAGAGAAGAGAAATGAAAGAGTCATTCCAAAACATTTCCCTCTCAGCTTACATTTGGATGTTGTTCCTGGAACAAGGAGGGTAAATGTTTGCCTCGTTCCGCCCCTTCCCTCCTTTTCCCCTCCCTCACACTGTTCAGTAAGGGAAAAATGGAGATTTTTAAAAGAAAATGTTTTCCTGTAGGAAGTTGTGTATGTGCCTGCATGCGGCGCTCGTATCGGCGGAGAAAACAGCCTCCAGGTAGCTGAGATTGATCCGCGCTCTGGTGAGGCGTCTGCCGCCGACATTAATACAACTTTTAACATGTGGAGGCTGTAAATGAATTCTGTTCAGACTTCCTCGGAGGGATGTTTATGAGTACAACTCCTTAAACATACCAGGTAGCAATTAGAAAGTGAGAATAATTAGAATAACATCAATTTCACTCGATGCCAGCCCCATGAGGAAGGAGCGGGCTTTCTCATATTACTAACACAGACCTTGATGTATTTGATTGGGATTTTATGTGATGAATTAAATAAGAAGATAATGAATATATATATAAATTCCCTTCTCACCCACCGCGGGTGGTTCTTATCCTCTGAGCTCGGGTCCTCTACCAGAGGCCTGGGAGCTTGAGGGTCCTGCAGTATCTTGGCTGTGCCAAGGACTGCACATTTCTGGACTGAGATGTCTGATGTTGTTCCTGGGATCTGTTGTAGCCACTGCTCCAGTTTGGGGGTGACTGCCCCGAGGGCCCCGATGACCACAGGCACCACTGTGGTCTTCACCTTCCAGGCCCTCTCCAGTTCCTCCCTGAGGCCCTGGTATTTCTCCAGTTTCTCGTGCTCCTTTTTTCCTGATGTTGCAATCGCTTGGTATTGCTACATCTACCACAACGGCTTTCCTCTGTTGTTTATCCACTATGACAATGTCTGGTTGGTTTGCCATTACCATTCTGTCTGTCTGGATCTGGAAGTCCCACAGGATCTTAGCTCTGGCATTCTCCACCACCTTTGGGGGTGTGTTTCCCACTTTGATCTCGGGGTTTCCAGTCCATATTCTGCACAGATGTTTCTGTACACTATGCCTGCCACTTGGTTATGTCGTTCCATGTACGCTTTCCCTGCCAGTATCTTGCACCCTGCTGTTATGTGCTGGACTGTCTCAGGGGCCTCCTTACACAACCTACACCTTGGGTCTTGTCTGGTGTGGTAGATCTGGGCCTCTATTGCTCTGGTGTTTAGGGCCTGTTCCTGGGCGGCCATGATGAGGGGCCTCTGTGCTGTCCTTGAGCCCAGCTTTTTCCAGCCATTGGTAGGATTTACTGATATCAGCCACTTGGGTTATTTGCTGGTGGTACATCCCATGTAGGGGCTTGTCCTCCCATGATGGTATCTCTGGCACTTCAACCTCCGTTCCCTGTTGTCTGAGACATTCACTGAGCACATTGTCTGTTGAGGCTTTGTCCCTGATGTATTTATGGATCTTAGTTATTTCGTCCCTGGACAGTGGTTCTCACACTCACTAGTCCTCTGCCTCCTTCCTTGCGGCTCGTGTACAGTCTCAGGGTGCTGGATTTGGGATGGAACCCTCCATGCATTGTTAGTAGCTTTCTAGTCTTAATATCTGTGGCTTTTATCTCCTCCTTTGGCCAGCTAATTATTCCAGCAGGGTATCTGATTACTGGCAGGGCATAGCTGTTTATCGCACGGATTTTTGTTCTTGCCATTGAGCTGGCTTCTCAGGACTTGCCTTATTCGTTGGAGGTATTTAGCTGTGGCTCCTTTCCTTGTGGCCTCATCGAGGTTGCCATTTGCTTGTGGTATACCTAGGTACTTGTAACTGTCCTCTATGTCTGCTATTGTTCCTTCTGGGAGTGAGACCCTTCTGTGCGGATCACCTTCCCCCTCTTTGTAATCAGCCGACCACACTTCTCTAGTCCGAATGACATCCCAATGTCCGTGCTGTAGATCCTGGTGGTGTGGATCAGTGAGTCGATGTCTCGCTCACTCTTGACGTACAGCTTGATGTCATCCATGTAGAGAAGGTGACTGATGTTGGCCCCATTTTTGAGTCGGTATCCGTAGCCAGTCTTGTTGATAATTTGGCTGAGGGGGTTCAGGCCTATGCAGAACAGTAGCGGGGACAGAGCATCTCCTTGGTATATGCCACATTTGATGGACACTTGTGCAAGTGGTTTGCAGTTTAAAAATGTTTAAAGTTGACAGGAAATTTGAAAATATGACTTGATAATTATGTGTTATTGGAAGATCAACAACTGAACGCCGACTATAAAGTCTTAAAAATGAAAACATTTTCAAAAGACTTGAATAAATAAGCAGAGCCTGGCGGGGGCTCTAGTGAAGCCTGGTGGCCCGCCAGGCTTAAAAAACACTGGAGGAAACACTGAAAGATGTTGGTTATCCAGGAGAAGGAAAAAAATCAACCTATGTGAATAAATTCTGTCTAAAAGATCTAAAAAAAAAAAAAAAGAATTGTATTCTAAACGGCATTTAATTTAATATTCTATTATTCTTAAAATCAATCAAGTCAGATCCTGACTTTTTTTTCTTTTTTTACTTTTTTTTTTATTGCAGATCTGTTTGGTTTGAGTCACTGTGAGAAAGAACTCGCAGATAAACACTCTTTATAAAACTTAAAAGAGTCGTTTCGCCTCTTTTCGTAGTTCAGAGTTGGAAACCGGGTCTGATTTAGTCGGTACAGTAAAGCTTCTCTTCATGTTGGGACGTCTACACACAGAATAAAGGTAGATAAAACTCCCTCTAAAGAATCTCTATTTACTTTAGGATTATATAATCCAGGCCTGACTAATCTTAGTGTCGGCTTCGTCAGAAGAGCTGATGCAACTTGCAGAAAAATCACCTGCTGCCCCCTGCCTGCTTGTTCAGATCGTAGCATCATCTTGGTACTTTATTTTACAGAAACTCACAGATGATTAAACACAAGTAGATACTAGTACCTAGAAAAACTATTGAAGAATTGAATGTTTAAAATAAAAGGTGTTATTCACACATTTGTGTTGTTCTATCAAAATAATATAAATAAATCAACATACTTTCTGGTTGCAGTGTGTGGATGAAACTCAAAAATCCTTGATTTCTGCCAAAGCAAAGATGAAATGTCATCATATTTAATGTCATCCAAGTATTTTCACAGAGTCATCGTGGAATGAATCTGAAGTTGCCTTATGACAGCCTCATGACGGTCTGATGACTGCCATGACATGCTAACAGCACAATTTCCAGGCAGCAGAGTCAATATTTTACAGCAACGACGCCTACATTTGTTCGCAGGCACTGATAATCCACCTCGTTTGTTTTTGCCGCTCCTCTTTAATTGTGTGTCTGGAAACCTTTGGTTCTGCACCGCGTTTATCAGGTTTGCTTTTCTGGGATTTGGGGTCAGAGTTCAGGTGTTGACTGAGCTTTGGGGATGTCAAATAACTTGTTAAAAAGAAGGAAAGGAAAGCAATGCCTCTACCAAAAAAAAAAAAGGAACAAATTAGAACTGTATTATTCAGTGGAGTGCGGCTAATCATACAAGATTCCTCTACAAAGCATTGATTTATGACTTTAATAATTCTTGGCATATTTACAAAACTCAATTTCCTAGCTGTGTTGCCACCATGTTGTGAGCCGGGCTGAGTGACGAGCAACGAGTCACGCTGGCATTCAGAACACGAATGTCTTGTAATCACCTCTTTGTCGCGGCTCTTGATGTTTCCGGCAGAACCTGCTTCCCCGGCTTTAGATTGAAATTACCTTAAACGAAATTAGCTCCACAGAGAGAACAGTGGGCTGATAACATCGCCGGGCGCTGACTGTTCAGTTAAATTCAACCTCGGCTGCTGCTGGTGACCTGATTGTCAAATTTATGAACCGCTTGAGTCGCTCTGAATGGATCTGATGTTGAATTCAGTCAGATTTTTTGGCAGCCGCCCAGGGTGCCGATTATTATTGTTTTTGTGGGGGATGCCCATTTTTTCTTGTTTTTTTATTCTTTTCTTTTAATAAACGTGTGTTTTGCAAGAATTGTGCTTCATATCTCACTCATAGGACAATAACAAGTGAATTGTAGTCATAAATTGTAGTCTGGCTCTAATGCACCATTGTACAACCCACAGAAGGGATTTTTGAAAAAATAGCCACTTTTTGACAATATTTTCTGTCATCTGTAAATTCTTTAGAAAAGAAAGCAAGGAAGTCTGGTATGAAAAAAATATATATACATTTTGTTTTCAGGCCTTTATGTCCTGTAGTTTTCATTCGTAAAATAATTTTTCTTTGGAGGATAAGGGCACCAAAACTCGTTCCAGCCCAGGGGCCCGCATCCTTGTAAATCCGGCCCTGTACGTTCACATAACTGGACTCGGAAGGGCCACCGATCCCCACACACACACACACACACACACACACACACACACACACACACACACACACACACACACACACACACACACACACACACACACACACACGGTGAGAGAGCGCTGTTTGCACATGTGGGATCATTCACCAAGCCACTGCAACCACAAAACACAATGTTGCCCTTAAACACATGGAGCACAAACCCACGCACACACACACGCACACACACACACCACACACACCACACACACACACGCACACACACACGCACACACACACATCCATGCAAACACGGTGAGACCTTAATAAATCTCTATGTAATAAGCTCGGGTGTGGAAGGTTCCACCTATGCAGTGTGTTCAGAGCAGAGAATAAAGGCTGAGTGCATTACTGCTGTATGTGTGTGTGTATGTATGTATATATATATATATATATATATATATATATATACAACTCTGTGATTAATTGGAAAGCTGCATTTGGTATTGATTTGAAATACAAAGTGTGTGTGTGTGTGTGAGAGAGAGTGCACAGGCGCTGACAGACTGCACCTTTAATGTACTGATTTAGATGCAGGGGGAACTCGGCATGTCTCTGAGATTCCCACCGGAGTCATACAGAAACACACACACACACACACACACACACAGAAACACACACACACACACACACACATTCGGTCCCTTTCCCCGCCACCCCCTACACACATGGTTAGGTTTATCAGAGTAATGGCAGTGCAGTAATGGGCGAGGACGAGGAGGATGATGGTCATGCTGGTGGTGATGGTGGGGGTTGGCTAAACCATGAAACTCCTCAGAGGACCAAAGCAGGCAGTAATGATTCAGAGGTTGTGTGTGTTCTAGGTGAGATTGCAAACACAGAAAGGGCAGAGTCAAATAAAAACAATCGATAGCTGTATCATGTTCAGATATGAGATTGTTTTACGAGGACTCGGTGGAGGAACTGGCTTTGATGGCGTGGCGCACTTTGATCAGACCGCACGTGATTTCTAGAGCCTTTAATAGCCGCTGCAGCTCCAAGCGTCTCTGATTAGGACCTTTCCTCTGCTCACATGTCCCAGAATGCTGTGCGGTTCTGGATCGGAGTTCAGTGAATTTATTGAACGCTATCGAACATGGTGTCTGTTGATAATACGGCGGCTTATTCTGGCCATTGTAGACAGAAAAAGAAGAGGAGGAATGAATCTCCTGCAATGAAATCTGAGACGATTTCCATCTAGAAAGCAAGGAAATTTCTGGATTTGAAAAAATAAAAAAAATCTTGACTCTGAAATTCTCGAAAATTTTAGACATCTCAAAATTTCTTTGCCGGAAATGTTCTTCTCCTTTCTACAGTATGATCATGTCTCTGTAGCTATGTACATTATTACCGATTTATTGTTCAGCCCAATCGCTGAGTGATTTCCATCCATCTGTCCATGAGGAAGAAAAGCATCCAGCCAGCATGATGCTGCCACCACTGTGCTTCACAGTAGAGATGTTTTACACTCGGACCGTTTTGCAGGATGTTGTGTTTTGGTCTCATTTAATCAAATTACCCTCCTTCTAATGTTTCCATTTTTGAACAGGTGGTTTACAAATATGTGCCACTTTGGGGTTTTTCTGTAAAATTCTCCTGACATACATACGCTTGTCACAATAAACAGTAAATCAATTAATCGCATTATAAATGATGAGAAACTCGGTAATATTCAGTTTCTTGGTTTGTTTTTCCCCTTTTCTGTCTTTCTACCAGAACTGGTCTTCTGTCTGGTCCTTTGGTCTCAACTATCCCTTTTCTTTTGAAAAATTGCATTTTGAATCACATTTCAAATCAGAATATTTTTTTCTGTGTTTGCGCCGCTATGAATTAGGCGCCAGACTGTTGCCGAAACAAGAAGTAACAAATAGTTTCAGGTTGACATTTTCATCGTTATTGCAATAGTGCTGTGAAATATTGTGATAAAAATCTTAAGTCCTTGCTCGCTGTCGTCGTGCAGACATCTTTATTTGATGGTGTTACTCAGCAGGTCCTTGGGAGAGAGATTCCCCGCTCGCCTCCACTCCTGTCGTGGTTTTCAGCCTGCAGCCACGCGAAGCGTCCCCGTCTTGTTTGGCCAGCCTGTCTGTGGTCTGTGTTGTTGAGATGGAGCGAATGGCGGTTTAGTAATAATGTGATTACAGCATAGAAACATCAGCGCGTATTGATTGAGCTCCCTAAACCCGGACATAAAAGCACAAGAGTAAAAATCCATTCATGTTGTGTGTTTTTTATTTATTTATTTATTTATTTTTTTAACTTGTGTTCTGATGGTTTTTCTGGGTGACTGAGAGTCTCTGTGCTTTCTCGCAGGTGAGGCCTTCCGGACAGGCTCCAGTCCCTTCCTGTCAGGTTACTCAGGCCCCTCCTCGTTGACCTCTGACCCCGCGTACAGATCGGCCAATCCCAGCAGTCTGCAGATGGCTCAGCTCTGGGCGTCGCACGCTCACGAAGGTAAATAACCCGACGAAACTCCGGCTTTTCTGTCCACTCGCTGCCCATAATTCAAAGACACGAGCGTTGCCACGGTTTCAGGACATTTTTTTTTGCTGGAGCCGAATCCCCAGAAGGCCCGTTCTTCTTCTGCTTCTGCTCCCACCAGCAGGGTCCTGTTCCATTTCTGTGTCACGGCCGGCGGCTCCACTCTCAGCTCCGTCCTAAATGCGTCTCTCTCCCTCTGTCCTCAACCAGTCCTTCGCTTTCTTTTGCCCGTCCTCTGTTACTGTAATCTATCTTTTCTCCGTCGTCCTGCTCGGCGCGTCTCAGTCCGCCTCTCTACGGCGCTGCTGCCCCACTTTCCCGTGACATCTTTCTCCACGCTCTCTTTCTTCCTAAGTGCCTTTGTGCAGGACTGCTCGGCGAGTGATTAAATCTTGCGTCTCTCTCCGTTCCCTTGTGTCTTTTTGTGCCTCCTTATCGCGTCGCATCTGGGTAGAAGGTCAGATAGGAGGAAAGGCATCTGACACCGCATGCTGGCGGCGAAGAGCGAGAAGGACAAACGGATTCCAGTTAAGATTTCCTTTAAAACTGATTGCATCACCTTAGAGGCACAAAAAGCCGTTCAGCGATTCAGATTGGAAGCTCTGCGATTAGATTTTTTTTATAGACTTTTATTTTTTTTTTCTTGAGCTACTTTCTCTAGTCCAAGGACTTGCCAAGGGTAGATGAACAGGCGAGTGATTACATCTGCGATTGTAACTCACTAGTCGACCTTAAGCTTCCTGCAGTAACAGTAATAACTCTGACCTCCATAAAGGAAGCTTATATTTTTATGGGGTTTTTTTTATCTCTTGCCCTGCTACACCTTTTACAACAAAAACAAACAATCAAAGATCAAGGTGTGAGATACATAAATGAATTGGTACCATGCCAGGATATTTCATAACTACATTTAAAAAGCAAAGTTTGTTTTTGTTACAGTGCAAAAACTTTCTGTCATGATGTAATAACCAGTTATGAATTGAGCATCACACGTTGCATTTCGCTAAATCCCATCTTCAAAATCACCAAGCAAATATACATCAAATAAGTTGATCCACTTACTGCTGATCAAATGCAACTCGGTATCTTGAAGTTTGTTCCAGATTTGATTCTCCAAGCCAAGTTTTGTTTTTAAAACTCTTCTTTCGTTGGGCGGCCATGTCTTAGAAGATTTGCCACTGTCACACTCTCTTCCCGTTTTCAGATGATGGATGCAGCAGTGCTCAGTTCCTGCTCTTAATTAGTGGCTACTTTGTGTTCAAATCCCAATAAAATACATTGAAGTTTGTGGTTAAAATTTGTAAAAGTCCACAGGATGGTGAGCGCTGCAACCAAGAGGCTGTTTGACTTTATTTTCTGACAAAGGAGGAGGAGATATCACACGAATGCCTGGACTTGGACACTTGATCTAAGTTTATCTCTAATTGATGCTTTGGTATCTGCAGCTGAAGGAACTCGGTTCTGCCCACAGGCTACAAAGCTCACTTCCTTTGATATGAAAGACATCCGTCTCAGGTTGAGAGAGATTCCTAATACCTGATGTCTGACTGTAAGAGCGGCTAATGTTTTTAGAAGCCGCAGACATTTCCAGCCGGGGGATGCTGCGCCGGAGCTGCGAGTCTTAGCTGCTGGAGTTCGTGTGCAGCTGTTATCTGAGGTGAAGGGAAGCTTTACGAGAAACTCCTCCTTGCATACCTTCGCTCTTAAACCACCGGGCCTTTTTCGAGTTCCCACTTTGCAGCCCCTTCCTTCTATCCCATCACAATCCCACCTCTCTTCTCCATTGAGTTTTCCATGCAGGCGGACAGGTTTGTTTCGTTTTTATTTCCAGTGCTTTGTGCGAGAGTATTAACAGTTTATAAACGGAGAACGCCACACCCTTATGTCTATTTTCCTTTAACGTTTGTGTCACGTTAACGAAGCTATCTGGCTGTTATTTCGCTGATCCATTTTTAACATTAAACTTTGATCTTTTATTAGTTCCTTCCCTTGGTATTGTTAGTCATTGTTTTTTATTTATATATACCGTGGGGGAGGGTTTAGAAGTTTCCAAGGCAGGGATCTAAATTAAGATCTAGTCTCTGAGAGCAGCAGCTGCCCAGTGGGCAGACTTTGGCTCCACACCCTGAAGTGACCCAGGACCAGATGACCACGCCACCAGCTGTTTGAGAATATTAAACCAGATTATTTGGAAAATTCATTTCATATCTCTGTCATGTCCAAATTCCTCATTTTTCTCCAGTCTGTTTTATTTTGTGTTATAATCCCGGAAACTGGGCTTTGCACCGTTATTGATCTGTTTTGCTTTTTCCTCAAAATATTTTAATTTTAATTATGATTATTATTTTAACAATAAAAAACTACTCCCCGCCCGCTACAGCTCTAAAAAAATTACTCTCTGCTGAGCCGGATTTCTCTTGGAGGTTGGAAACAAATAGTAATAGATCATCAGCGTAAAGTTTGACATTTCAGAATGTTCTGAATTTTTACACAATTTCTAATAGATATCAGGATGAGAGTGATAAATATGGCTAATGACGTCGGACTGAAGGAAGCCGTCCTGTCCAATGTTTAAGATTTAAGGTTTGAGATTATTAGTTTAAAGGGGAGAAGAAATAAGAGCATTTTAAAGCTAATTGGTAGAGTCCTCTCTGGTTTCTAACAGTAAAACACAACTCCCACACTTTAACACTAAAAGTAATTTAAAAGTGAACTTGCAAATTTCATCATTGTTTATTACTCAGTCATAAAATTATTCTTCACTCCGTTTGGCTCTTAAAATGTGAATCTGGGGAGACAAAACGATGAAATTACCTAAAATGCGCATCTGATTATTTTCTTCTGTCAAGCATTAGAGAAAGTTATGCAGACACAAATTGCCAAAATTTCAGAAAAACAACATTTACATCTTAACTCTTTTTTTTTTTTTGTACTTGAGAAAAACCTAAATCATCACATTTTGAAGCAGTTACTAGTGATGTTTGTATAATATGCACCGTTTCTCTTTTTGTCCCTGCCAGGCTACCCTCCGCTCCCAAGCAGCCTTTACTCCAGTCCCTACTTGTCTCTGGGTCGCCTGGAGACGTCCTCGCTCTCCCAACATCCTCTCTATGATCCTCACAAAGGTCAGTAACCCCTTACAGCCGCAATCATGGAGACAATCACGCCCAAAATTGTTTGTCTTCATGATGTGATTACTTTTGCCGTCCTCTGTTGGCGTTTTTCCTGCAGTGCTCGATCTCTGAAATAACTTGTGCAAACAAAACTTTGGGTTTGTCCAGATGGATACTTCCTGACGTCCTCCCTGAGCCAATCACCTCTGCACCCTCCATCCGTGTCCTCGGCTGCCCCTTCCAGCTCCACGCCTCCCCAGAGGACGTCCCGGGACGGGGTCAGGGACAGGACGTATCGGACAGAGAGGGAGCGGGACAAGGAGAGGGAGCGGCAGCGCGAAGAGCTGCGTCTGCACAGCGTGGTGGATCTGACGCAGGAGACGCGAGGCGAGGACGACGGCAAGGCGAGCAGAGATCGGGACCGAGACAAGGACCATGAGACAGACAGAGAGAGGGACGGTTGGTCCTTCCATCCTCACCAGCAAAAGTTACACTCCTCCCATCCTTTGGCGGTGGAGACCCGGTCCAGACTGTCGCCTCCACAGCCCTCTTTCCCTCTCAGTGAGGGCCGGTTCCTCGGTTCGGAGAAAGACCGAAGGGGTCGGGAAGAGGAGGGCGCTTCTCGACCCCACCACAGCCAGAACTCCAACTCCAACAACTCCACCTCTCCTTCCGAGCGGCAGCGGAGGAACGAGTCCGTGGCCACGGCGGCCGGGACCCTGCACGTCTCCTACGTCCTCCCCCCTCCGTTACAGCAGCCCGGCGCCGGTCTTCCCCACCTCCCCTCACCCAGAGAGCAGAGAGTCAGCGCGCCCACGTATGTGCCTTCTGTGGAGGTTTACGACGAGCGGGTAGGGCCCATCCAGATCGCCTCTCAGGCCCGGGACAAACACAGAGACAGAGACCGGGACAGAGACAGGGACCGGGACCGAGACCGGGACAGGGACAGGGACAGGGACAGAGACAGAGACCGGGACAGGGACTGGGAGAGCCACAGGTTTCATGAGAAAAGCCTCATGGAGCATCCTCGGCTCTCCCAGTCGAGCGAAACAAGCAATCAAAGAGAGGAAGGTTCTGTCATTTGCTCCAACGGTTCTCTCAGTAAACGAAGCCAGGACGCATCTTTCTCCTCAGGACGATCCCGCTTCAGTCCAGAAACCAGGGACCTATCCAAACACTCGCTCAGAATCGGCATCGGGTCGGAGTCCAAGTGGAACGCCATGACCCCGTCGGCCAACTACGCCACCAATCACATGGCCGCTCTGGCGGCCCAGCACGGACATAATCACTCTGCTCCCCACAGCCAGCCGTCGCAGACGCAGAAGTCCAGTTCCCCTCACTCGTCGCATCGACCCAACAGCTCGCAGTCCGCCCACAGTCACTCGCCACAAACGCACGGACATGGGCGTGCGGCCGAGGATGGCAGCCAGAGACGCTACCTGGACCAGTCAGGGCTTTTTCGGCCCGTGGCGTCCGCCGGCGGAGAACACCCAGACTCGGCGGAGGTTTCGGCCATGCAGAGTTTGATCAAATACAGCGGGAACTTTGCCGCCGAGGGGCCCACGTCTTCCAGGCACATCATTGACGGGAGGGGGCCTTTCGGCGGCCTGGGGAACATCGGGACGGGAGCCGAGAGGGAAAAGGATCGGGACAAGGAACGAGCGCTGAGGGTCCCTCAACTGAAGAGGGAACAGGAGCGGCCGGACAGCGCCCGCTCCTTCGGCAGAGAGGGGGAGGGCGAGGTGCGACACCCTCCTGTCGGGATCGCCGTTGCTGTGGCTCGGCAGAGAGACAGCGGGAGCTCCAGCAAGCAAACCGGCGCAGGCTCCGACACACAGAGACCCCTGCTGCAAACAGCTATCAAAGGTAACGCCTTTCATTCAGCTGGAACGAGTTAAATGTTGCTGCTTTAAACTCTCTGCTGCTTCCTTTATTTATTGCAGGCTGGTCACAAAAGTAATCCTAGAGTCCTAGAGTGAAATCGAAGTCTTTCGCTGGCTTCTGCTTTCCACTCCTGTGTGGTTTCCGTCAGAATCGTGCTCCGCATGGCGTAGATCCCCATCGCTACCTGAACCGGGTTCAGATGATTCCTCACTTCACTTTTGGAGAATAATGGAAGATTCATTTCCTTATTGTAGAAAAGTCATGTTTCCTCTACAGCTGTTTGATTTTAAAAAAAATTTTTTTTAGGCATTCAGGTGTTGCACTGTGACCTATGTTGAAACCTTTGCAAGATATTAATAATCCTGCCGCAGATGGAGATGAATCGATCTCAGTCGTGTGACCTGCTTTGATTCTCCTGTTCATACACATTTTACCTGATTCTGCTTTCTCTAACATATCAACATCAATTGATGGACCTGAAGAGCTTTAGTATAAGAACAGACCTCAGTATTACTTCTTGTTTCCTTCCAGGTTCTTACATTAGGACTAGAGGCGACGTCACACCAGGTGTGTCCGGGAGCAGTTGTTGTTAACAGGGTTTCACTCTTTTAAGGCAAAAACTAAATAATGTCATGGACATTTTAAGCTTTACTCTTTAGTTTCTAGGCTTTTCTTTAGTTAGGGATGCACAGTATATCAACACTTATATCAGTATCAGCTGATATTGGTAATTTTTTTACATATCCGTATTAGTCCAATAAATAAAACTGGGTCATTATTAATAAGTGATGCTTGTTGCTGTTTGTGTTTTTTTTGGAGGGGAATGGGACAAGAATTGTCTTGTGGTATTTATTTGGACATGTGGAAGTGATGCAAAGGTTTGTGGGTAGCTTACCTGAAGCAATGTCATCTATGTGATCTTAAGATATCAATATTGGCCCAAATGATCACATCTGTGCATTCAGTCTTCCTGTTATCTTTAGGAAGCAGGAAGTGCAGCTCTCTCTCGCTCTCCCGCAGCCCAAATGATCAGCGTCTTAAATCTTTGATTACCTTTTATTGCGACAGGTTGTGTGTGGAGATGTTTTTTGGGAGTTTTTGAATCAGCTGATCTGCCTCACTAGTTCGTTTCTCTGCTCGTCTCCTCAGCCGCTTGTGAGTCTGTCGGCCCTCCTGCTGTAAAACAAGCTATTCTTGGACTCCAAGGTCACTCGGCTATAAGGTTCCTGCTCTGTGTCTTGTCTTTGTCCCGGTTTCGGCCTCCGCTCAGGGTGCCATTGAGCTCCTTCTGTCCTCCTGCTATTCAGCGCCTCTCCCTCTGTCTTCTGCTCTTTTCTTTCGGGCTGCGTCTCCACCCTTCCCTCCCTTCCAAAGAGGCTTTTGTCGAGGTGCTGACTCCTCTTCCCACCTCAGGCCCCCTTCACTTTCTCCGCCGTTTTCTTTGGCTTCCCTTACTCTTCTCTTCCCCCTCGGCGTTAAACCTGTCACTCCTGTGTGCAGTGGAAAGCTACAAGCAGGCTCTGAATTACAATAAGACCCTGGTTGTGTTGCTAAGCAATGGATCAATCTTAAGTAACTCTGAGTGTGTGAGAGTGGCAGTAACTACAAATGTTTGCTGGTATTTATTGTCATGCTGGGCTTCCTGTTGAGGAAAACATCATAGGCTCTCTGGTGGGGAGAGAAAAAGTTAAAATCTTGATTTTTGGCTCCAGCAGAACAATTTATTCTGCATAAAATTATGGATTTCATCAGTGTGTAAGCATCCAGGAAAACTAATCTATATTATATCCTAGCAAATATTAGATCCAGTCAATATTACGGTGATGTTACTTTTTTTTTATTTAACTGCGGTGAGAGTTATGTGATCATTTGTGCAGCTTTGATGTTAAGTAGTAAATTCAGTGTTGACCAAGATATTTGTGATGATGATATTTATCCAATAATCTGATGATGATGTTTTGCTGATGGCAGAAATCTGGTTCTGTACTGTAATGTTTAGTTTTCCTCCAGTTTCCATTGCAAATATCTCTTGTACTTTTGAAATAAGACAAATTACTTAAAAAGTTTAAAGTCAATAATTCATAAATATTGATGAAAATAAAATGTGCTCGTTCCACCGGCAGATTATTTCAATCACAAGACATTTTTCCCATGTTACAAGTTAAATAATGTGCTGGTGGAACCAGAACATTTTTATCAATATTTATGAATTATTGACTTAAAACAATAATTCAAGCTCCTAATTCTTACTTATAAGCTTGTTTTGCCGCATAATGCGTTTTCGCCGTGCACGTTCTTGCATTTAAACGAGCCGTAGATGCAAAAGACAAGTGAAAGAATCGATGGAGGCGAGGATGGAGAAAAATAAATAAAAGGTTTGAAGATCAGGATCTAACATCACAGATGGCCGAAATTCCCGGCGTTTCCTCCGTCCCTGTAGCCAGGCCTTATCTGGACTCTTGGGAAATGTGTCGCTAAATCCCTATACATAAACATCACGGTGTGTCATCAAGATGCCCTTATGTCATGCATGCAGTCATCAGGCCAGCAGCAGCAGGTGTTGCTGGTGTCGTTTTAAAATGCCTGGTAAAGATTAAATCATGCTGCGTAATTCACTCGACTTCAAACGTTACACTTTTTGAGATTTTGTCGACACATTTTCCAGGTTCTGAATGCAATTTGTTTGGTAACACAAGCGCTAAGTTAAGAAAACTCTTGTATAGATCAGAACCAAACAGGTTGTGATTTGCGATCAGAGTTTTGATTAGATTGAATGGCATTTTAAATATTTCTCTCCAGGAATAAAACAGTTTTTTTCCTGTTTTATGTGAATGCTGTTCTAGTCGTGCTGCTGATTAGAGTCACAAACCTGTAATCATCTATCCGTCGATGTGCAGGTTGGTCGGTCACCTGGGGTTAAGTGCCTTGCTCAGGGGCGACACGTTGAAGGTGAAATCGACAACTTTAGGATTTTAATACTACAACTTCATGCACTGACCCACATCTGGTCCTGATTATAGAAACTTGTTCTTCCGTCATCCATCCTTCTTTACGTTCTCTTTTAATTCATTCTTTTCTTCCTTCTGTCCTTCTTACTTTTTCTTCCTTTGCAATTTCTTTCATTCTTTACTGTGTCCTTCGCTCTTCATCCATTGTGTCTTTTATTCCTTCCTTCCTTTGGTCCTTTCTTTTCCTACTTCCACTCTTCATTCCTTCCCCCATTGATCCTTCACTTCATATGTATTTAATTTGATCCTTTCTTCCTTCTTTCTTTCATTCTTTGTACTTCATCTTCTCTCCTTCGTTTTCTTTCCTCCAATGACTCCATCCGTTAATTTATTTCCTTTTTATCACTTCTATCTTTGCTAAATGTTTTCTTTTATCCTTGTGTCCTCACTACTTTTCTTCCTTCGTAATTCCTCTTTCCATTGTTTCTTTTATTTCCTTTTTTTTTGTCCCTTTTTCCTTCCTCTCCAATGCTCTTTCCTTTCCTTTCTTACGTCCATCTAATCTAATGTTTTTTTTTCCTTCCTTCCAGTTTTTTAACAGCTGATACTTAAAGTCTTGTTATCATTGACATTCTGTAAATTTATGATAAACACTATTTCTTTATTATATTTATTCATTGGGCTCCTAGATGGAAGGAGCATCACTCATTCCTGTCCAGCATGTGGGACATGCTGGCTCTCTGTAGCCTTGGTAACCGAAGCCTTTCCTCCAGAGCATATAGGAGGTTGTTAAAGTAGTCTGTCCCTTTGGAGGCTTCACACACACACACACACACACACACTCACACACACACACACTCACACACGCACACACACACACACACACACCGCACACGCGCACACACACACACACACACACGGAGCAGAGCTGAAGGGTCCAGCAGCACATGTATTAAGCCCCTCTGCTGCCCGGGGACCTCCAGTCTGATGAGATGGAAGGGGCTTCAGGGGTTTCAGGGGGGGATTCGGCTTGGAGAGCCTCATGTTTATTTTGCACAGCCTGGTTGAGCTGCTGTCAGTTTTTCCCCCTTCTGACAGTCAGAGGCTTTTGGGCCCCTCAGAGTGTTAATGCAGTAATGAGGCAGAGGTGGCATGCTCGCACTTCTCCTGTGGCCGTTCGTTCACTATCAATCGATGAGAGCTCAGCGGAGGAGCCGAAACCGTCACTCTGGACTTTTTTTGTTGCTGTTGTTGTCGTGTGCGTGCGTCTTTTCGGCACTCACGCGCCCGGCGATGCGTCTTCAGCTCCTCATCTTGTTTTGACAGGCGGTGTCGCGCACCCCATTATCTAGTTGGTGTTACCTTGTCCTCGCCACCGCTCCCTTCTCTCTTTCTCTCCCTCTCTCTTGTCACACGCGCCGTTTCCATATCCGCTTTTTTCTTGTCGTGATTTAATTGTACGCACCTTGTGGTAAAACGAGGCTTCTGTGTGCAGACGAGGATCGAGGGGAAGAGCGCTCTCGCCACCACGATGACCGACTGCTGGCCGGCCGGCTGGAGCGAGAGCAAGAGAAAGTCATCAGGTGAGGGAGCGCAGCTCGTAGTTATCGTTATTCACTCCAACACAAATCCTGCTGGGTTCACGGACCGAAATAAAGATTTAAGACATGAAGAGTTTTTCCCTGAGCGTCTATATTGCAGTCCAGTTACAGCTGCAGATTTTTGAGGATTTTCCCTTTTATTCTTTGCGACTGCAAAAATGTGCGAATCTTAATTTTCCCAAGTTTTACTAAAGTTTTTCAGTTGCATTTGGGTTTGTACTTTGACTAGACCAGCTCACAAAGAGCCACTTTCAGCCGCCCATAATGCCTCTTAGTAACTGTGGCTAAAAGTGCAAAAGAACCAGGTGTTGTTTCTAAGTTTAGTCGGCTACAAACAATAACAAATTTTGATGACAAATTGTCTAAGACATTGTAGCTATTCTATTTTCCATTTGAGGCCATTTTATTTATTGATAATGGCATAACAATAAATGTTCATCCCCTCCCATTAAACTTTAATTTTGTAAAGAAAAAAAAAACAGTCTACACTGGAACAGGACGACGTTTTGAATAGAATAAATTCAAAATAAAAACAGAATAAAAAACAGATAAAAACCTCACACAATCAAAATGGATGATGAAGACTCTGTAAGCAAAATGACTCTTTATAAATCCCTAGAAATGGGGATGCGATTCATCAGTTAATAGTGACTTATTGAAGCTGCCACCACCGTGCTTCATCATGGAGTGTTTGTTAGTTTTTGCCACCGACTGCGTTTTGCATCTACATGTCCAGGTCAGGTCTGTATTCTGCTGCAAACCTCTTTGTGTTGATGTCACATAAAATCCCGATGAATTAAAGTGGTTATATTGTTCCACAACATGCAGACTTTAAAGCAGAGTCAGCACTTTGCTGCAGCCACTAACGAGCGTCCCGCGTCGTGTCCTTGATCCTCCACTCAGAGAGTCCAAGAATCACCCCGACTTCCCTCAGATGGGCCCCGGCTCGCTGTCTGGCGGCCTGACACCTAGCATGATGACACCCAGCCTCATGACCCCCAACCTCATGGTCACAGGAGGGGCTGCTCTCGCAGGGGCAGGGCGGTGGCCTCCCGACCCCTCGACCCTAACCTCTCACCCCTGGATGCCCCGGCCCGGAGCCCCTCCAGTCTGGCTCTCCGGCTCTCCATACGGTATGTGGTGCAATTTGCTAACTGTTGCAACAACATTTTGCAAACCTTCAGAAGTCTTGTGGCTCCTTTGCATGAAATCAAAATGAGCGTTGAGCTTTAATCCGATTTTGATTTGATGTAGATGTCATCTGGGTCGTTATGCGGCCTTGAAAAGTACGGAAACATGTTGAATTTTCACTTTCCACGGTTTGGAAAGTGCTTGATTTTCAAACTGCAAAGTTAAATTAAAGGACTGAATCCGGATGAAACCGCACATTTTCATACACCTTATAAAATGACACATTTATTTTTTTCACTCTCTGAAATTAAATCATTTTAAGCTTTTTCTGTTTCAGGTCAGTTAAAATTAGCAAAATCATTTCTGTTTTCTAAATTCCAAAAAAAAAAAAAAACGTAGCAAGAACATTTTTTAGAGATTTTATGTTCAACTTTTGTTGCATGTTGTGTTTAAGCAGGAAAGTCATTAACACAACATGATTTGTTTGGATTGTTTGAATGTAGTGGATGTTTATTATTCCTAATGGCTCAGACACTTAATGATCTTTTTAATTGAAATAAAGTTTGAGTTGTACTTTATGTTAAACAATGTTATAAATTATTTTTCTCTGTTAAATGAGTCGATGTTTTGCTCTCAAACCAATCAGGTGTATAAAGTGTGTGAGAGACATTTCAAAACCTACAAATTAGTTTTATTTTAATCAACATTATTAATAATAAATGATGTCACATAACAGTGAATTAAAACTTTAAGTTCATTTGTGTTGTTTTCCTCTCCAAATTTTGAAAATGTGCCTTAAAAATGCTTAAAGTTTTTTTTTTAAATCTTCCTGTGGGAGCCTGTCATCACGGTCCAAAACATGCTCTCCATGCTCACAACATGGCTGCCTCTGATTGGTCCAGGGTAGGAGGGGGGGGCATCGTCCTGCGGTCAGGCGGTCTGTCCATCAGCAGGCGCTGTGGGTGTGTTTTTGGGGGGGTTTGTTGCCTCAGACATTCCTGATCTTTTCTGGACATTCCAGACTCGCTGCTCCTCCGCTTGTCATCCTGAAATAACAGCACCAGGACGCACAGCCACTTACTTATGTAAGCATTCGTTCACCATCTGATAACACTAAACAGAGAGACACATGCTCGCCCAGAGCTCCCTCAGAGGGGGGGGGTTTCTGTCTAGACGCGGAGGGCTAAAAACAACAAGATGTGTCTCGGTGTGGAGAAGGAAAAAAATAAATACTCGCTCAGTTCTTTAAATTCAGATGGTTTTGTTTCTTCTTCTTCTTCTTCTTCTTCTGCCATTCAGGCCTGGGTCCCTCCCCGCTCCACCAGACCCTCTCCCCGGGCTACCCGCCCTCTCTGCCGGGCTCCATGCCTCCTCCCTACCAGTTCGCCAGGGACCCGCAGTCTGGCCAGCTAATCGTCATCCCTACTGAACACCTGCCGCATTACGGTACGAAAGCTGCCGCCCGTCTCCGAGAGCGTTCCGACATGCGAGTTCGGAGGCTGGATTGCGCAACACGCCGGGCAGCTTCTCACATTTGACAGGAGAGCGCCGAGACGCGCAGGAAACGAGAAAGTTTTCCCTCCTGGGGCAAAACAAAACAAATTTCCCATAAAAGACTGCTAGGTTTCCCACATGTTCATACTTCTGCCATGCAAATGTGTAACCGTTGTCTGGCTTCGCATATTGATCAGTTTTACACTTTCGGAGAAGTTAAGATTTTTCTGAGAAAGTTCAAATCGTTCAAAGATCTTGTGATCTTTTCAAGGAGAACTTGTGGTTCTGGTAAAGAAAGAGGGGAATGACTTTAGGACTTCCAAGGGCTTCGTATGGATAGGAAAAAGTGAGCAACATTTATTTCCAGGGTTTATTTAATTTTCCGTCATCTAAATGTTATTTTCTCCTCTCTTCTTTAAGGAGAAGTTCATTCCTCTGTGTATTTATTATCCCTTTTCCCTCCTGTCTCTCTTGTGGCCAAACTGCCTCCTATCCTTGCTCTTCTTTCCTTTTCGTGTCCATCTTTCCTTACTTTCCTTCTGCCTTCCTTTTCTCTTTCTGTCTTTGCTACAACGTATTCCTCCACAGGTTTATCACTCTTAAACCAGTCTTTTCCAACAAAAAGTGGGCAAATGTATCTTCTTTATCCATTTAGTTTTTTGAATGTGTCTTGATTTGAGCCGAACATTAAAACTCAACATGGTTCTCTCTAGAGAACCACAAATCAGAGCAGGTTCTGCAGAAAGTACCAAGTAGATCACTGCATTTTCTTAATTTATACTCTTGTTGAACAAATATTTGAGTTGAACTTAGCTTAGCTCGCAGCACTCGTGTAAATGTCTCTAAAGTTGACAGAAAACGGGCTTCTCAATGTCTGCCGTGTTCCTCCGTGGCGCAGCAGGAGGCGACATGCTGGAGCGCGGAGCCCCGGTGTGGTCGAGCGTGTACGGGCCGAGCAGTTCGCTGCAGCACGCGGCGCAGCTGCAGCTTCTCTCCCAGCAGCAGATGCTGCGGCAGCAGGAGCTGTTCATGATCCAGCAGCACACGGCGCAGGTCCTGGAGCTGCAGAGGAACGCGCAGATCGTCGTAAGTGCAGCATGCGTCTGCTTGCAGGAAGCGTGCGCCTTTGCACACCAAAGTGAGGTCCGTGACGCCACATGCACGCACGTGTCAGAAGTATCTCCTCTGCTCCGTCACAGGAGCGCCTGAAGGCCAGTGAGCACCGGCCGGAGATCGAAGACAAAGTCGACAAGCGGAACGCCGACCCGAAAACCCGAGCCTCCTCCATATCCTCGCCGTCGCCCTCACCTGTGCTGCATCCTCGCAAGCCCCCTCCTCCCTCCCGATCCCCGACGCCGTCCACGTCCTCCCTCACCCCTCTGCCTCCCACCCCCTCTCCGGTGACCACCCTGAAGTCGGAGGAGGGAGGACACAGAGTCCTGTCTCACGCACCGAAGCTCCTGCCTCACCCGACGTCTCCGCGCTCGGCCTCTCCGCCCCCGTCCTCGCCGCGGCGGCCCAAACAGGAGGAGGGGGAGGCGGGAGTGAGGGAGCAGAGGAAAAAGTCGGCCTCCACACCCTTTGAAGGCATCTACTCTGGTAAATATGGCTGCCAGATATTAGGGATGACGTTGTTGGATGACGTTGACTCTTGAGGGACAATTCAGAGAAAAAGAGAAACTTGCTCCTGTTTTTAGTTCTTATTATATAATTTAAGGCAAATTTCTTAATTGATTGTTTGTAGTTTTGCTCAGTTTACCAAAACAGGTCTCTCTAGTAAATTAGATTTTGGATCTCGGTGAGAAAACTCCTACAAAGATCATGTAAATGCCATGAAAGTCTGAATGCCACAGTTTAAGATTTAACCAGTTTGGGTCAAACAGCTGAAACCTGGACACATCTCAGCGAATAACATCTAAAGCTAACAATTAATCGATTGCTAAATTAGTTGGCAATTATTCAATAAGTGATTTGTCACGATTAATCCGATTAATCATCTCAGCCATAACCCAAACTGGTTTGTTGTTGACAGAACAGGCTGAAATGAAAGATCTGACATATTGATGTTAGGAGGATTTATTTAGTTGCAGAGACGAACTTTGACACAAATAATCAAAGATATGCTAAAGGAATGCTACGTTGTTTAATTTCAGACAATAAAATGTTTATTTTCTTATCCAACAAAGGAATTGAATTGTTTGCTTGAATCATTTCATGCAATTCTAAAATTTTATATAAAAAAAGCTTAAATCGTTAAATGTAAAAATCAATTAATCGCCAAAAATAATCAATTAATTGTCAAAACAATTGATTGAAATGATTAGCTGTGGCCCTAATCTGAGCCTGCGTGTATAACTTTGACATTAAAGGGGATTTGAAATAATCTACAATAAATGTCAAGAACGGGCTCGACCATTTACTTTTTTTCTAAAACTCCATAGAAAAATGAATTCAAATGCCTCATATAAAATATGTACTGTATCTTTAAATCCTTCGGACCAGAACTGTAGTCTCACGATCAAAATGTGAAGAGTCCTCAGGTCTGTTTGCGGTGATGATGCAACTCTGTTACAGATCTGCCTCCAGGTTACGCTTACCAATCCATCACTGCGCCGTTCGGATCCTTCCCGCCTTACCACGTCCCGGCATCGGCAGCCGAAAACCCGGAGGCGCATCGATCCTGCTCTCCTGCCGCCGCTGATCCGTTAGCTTCGTCTCACCACCATCCCAGGCTTTTGGATGCGGAGATCAAGCCCCAGAGCCTGGAGCCCCCGAAACCGAGGTCTTTCCTTAAACGGGAGCCCTGCGAGGAGCCGGATCGGAGCCGCGCCACAGACCGGGCCGCCGAGGATGACGAGGCGGCCAGGCAAGCCCCGAACACTCCCAGTCCTCCGATTCCGCCGGGTGAAAACCAGCGAGAAGTGGGGAAGGAAGAGAAGGACGACGGCGAGGTGAAAACGGAAACATCGTCCAACGCCTGTCAGGCGGTGAAGGCCCTGCCCTCTGCTCCTGCAGCAGACGAGCCCAAACCAGAACTTATCCACGAAGCGGAGCTGGCACCATATCACCAGTCCATCTCTGCAGAGTCAGACAATCAAGAAGTCCCTCAGATGTGTGTGTCGTCGGACCAGACGGCCGTGTGTGAACAGGTTCCGCCCGATGACGCGTCCGACTCCCTCCCTCCCTGCCTGGAGGAAAGTACCTGTGAGCCTCCCGTCCTCGGCTCCCCGCTCCCGCTGCTCATCAGCTCAGAGGACCCCATGGGGGGCATGCTGGCCCTGCTGACGGCCAGCGAGTTGGCCCAAGCCCGGCCCAGAACCCCACCCACCCTGACGCTCGAAGGCCAGGTGGAGGACCCCACTTTTGCTTCGGCCTGCAGCAGCGCCGCCGCTCTGGAGATGGTGGCTCTGGAAGGCATGGCCCTCCTCAGCCAGATCGCTCAAAACGAGGCGGAGCGTGTTTTCCACACACAAGGTAATAATTCCACTAGAAATCAGATGATTTCACTTGATTGGCAGCTCAAATATTTAAAAAACTGCTTTATTTTGGCAATGAGACCGAATGAACTGACTTGTTGAAACTGAAAGCTGTAGTTTTATTTTAAATATCTGTTATTTTACTAATGTAAAACAGTTTAACAGACAAATTTAAACCATTTGAGCCCACAATTTATTAAACTTGCTGGAATAACTAATACAAAGTCAAAATATTTACAGGGTGTCTTTAAACGCTTTAAATTCATGTATAAAAATAAGGCCTTGAAAGGCATTAAATTCATTAGAATACATGTAAATTGGCCTTAAATACATTTAAGGGCCTTAAATGTATTTAAGGTCACAGGTCTTAAGTTTTCATGTGGCTCAACATTTTAATCTCATTTATTCTCTGCAGTTTATTTTTGTTAAACTTTCCTCAGGTAAAATCTTGAGTAATTATTCTGGGCATAAAAGTTTGGCAATGCTGTTTAAAATATGCAATTTTCTTTTGTACATTTTGTCATGATGCAGGTCTTAAATTTAATCCATAACGGACTTCAAAAGTTTTACATTTTATTTGGTGAAACCTGTGGAAGCTGGTTTAAATTTTGTATTTGGAGATGTTGTAAATCGTGCAGGAACAAACCTGATTGGTGCATCTCAACGTCATTCTGTTAAATTTCTTCTTCTCTTCCTCTAATATTCCAACGTTGTGCGCTTTTCCCTCCCAGATCTCACATTAGACGGTCTGGGCTGTCTTCTTGAAGCGAGCAGACACGTTTTACTGGAGGCAATAGAAAAGCAGTCCCACATCGATCTGCCAAGAACTCTGGACCCCGACAAGAAGTACAGCTGGAGGCAGAGGAAGGAAGA
Organism: Poeciliopsis turneri; assembly: GCA_922788865.1. Classification (NCBI taxonomy): domain Eukaryota; kingdom Metazoa; phylum Chordata; class Actinopteri; order Cyprinodontiformes; family Poeciliidae; genus Poeciliopsis; species Poeciliopsis turneri. The sequence goes on from CAKLNU010000852.1 coordinate 183,588, forward strand.
GCCGGTAAGACGGAAGGATCAGGAATGCGTGTCGGTCAACGAAGCCTCGGCGGCGGGACCCTCATGTTTGCCTGTTGTGTTTCTGTGCAGCTGTACAGCAAGATGGCGGTGGACATGCTGGACGCCGTGGAGGTGGAATACCGCGTCCGCCTGGCCGAGTTGCAGAAGACGTACAAGGAGAAGCAAAGGGAGATGAGCAAACTGCAGCGGCGCCGGGACAAGAGGTCGGCGCTCACGCTAAGAGAACCTCGAGATGAATTAATCACGGTGCTTGACACCCTGCGCTGCAACTTAGATCTAACTTTCTTCTGCTCAACGTCAGAGAGAGGCAGCAGCAGGAGGACGAGAGGAGGAGTCTGACCAGGCGAGGCAGAGGAAGACCCAGGAAAAGGAAACATCTGCCCACACCTACCAAACAGGACAGCAGGCCTGGAAAGTGAGGGAGTTCACTTTTTTTAATTTCACTCAGTTAAACCATTTTTGCTGCATGGCTGAAAGTGTGTATCTGTCTGCCAGGGTGGGTCGAACAGTGCAATACTCTGAGGACTCTGAAGCCGGGGAAGGACAGAGAAAGAGGTTCCGGCTGTCCAGAGACGACGAGGACACGGAAACCGGAACAGGAGGAGAGAAGAGGAAGAAGAAAAAGAAGAAGAAGAGCTGGAACGACCAGGAGCCGTCCAGCGCTCACGTTCTAGAGGTAGGCCACCCGAGATTCTGCAGAGCCCGCGGCGAAGTTGTTCTGGTTAGTGACCGGTCTGGTGGCGTTTGTAGGCCATGAAAGCGAAGCGCGGTCACCTGTGTGAGCAGGAGCAGCTAGCCTCAGACCTCGACAGGGCGCTGTCGCTCTCGCAGCTCGGCTCCCTGGGCGGCCCTCGCAAGCTCACCTCCAGGTCGGACAAGTCGAAGGACCGATGCTCCGAGAGCGGGCTGAAGGAGCGAGGCGCTCACTCCTCCGTCAAAGCCGGAGGGAAGCTCAAGATGGCCGCCAAAGCTTCGGCTGCCGAGACCGTCCGAAAGGTGAAAGGTCAGAAGAAGTCCATGTTTTCTCCGGTGAGATCGGAGATCAGCAGCTGCTCCAACAGTGAGTATCCAGAGAAGAAGCGTACGCGGTTGATTCACAAAATGTCTTCTGCAGAGAGGCCTGCGTCTAGTAGGCACGTTTTCTCACGCTGCAGACACAAACCTGAGTGGATTTACTGGGAGACTGATGATGATTGAATGGGATTACAGGGGCAGAAGAAAGAAAACTGTTTTACAAATATTTCACCTTATATTAAAGTCATGGGCTCATTTTGGATGTCATTTTATTTTTTTATGAATATTTATCAATTGAAAATACACTCATATTTTAAAATGATCTTTTTGAGACCAATATGGACATTTTAAGTTGACCGTCCATCAAAAAATGTGTAGGACTAACTATTAATGATTTGAATTTTTTATTTATTTTTTTTTCCCAGAATAGGGCACCAAACTGGCTCCAGCTCGGGGGCCCTTATTATTCTAGATCCGTCCCTGTCAACACAGCGATCCATAAGCACAGAATGTAAAAAACAATCAAAAAAATGTAGACTTGCTGAGGTTAATATCTAGTTTCAATCAACTCTTATTGAGCGTTTTGTAAGTCGGTCCCTGTAAAGTCCAAGCGACGTGTTTTTGATCCAGCAGCCTCTACGTGTGACTTTATTTATTTTGCGCCTTCTCGTCCTCACGGATCATTAACCTCACCCTCTCTGCGCCAGATTCAGACTCGGAGGAGCTCGTCTCTTCTCGAGGGGACTGGCTTCCCCGCTCAGGGACGCGTCCCCACAACGGCTCGTCCAGAAAGAGGCCCTCGGCGGCGTCGCCGACCTCCCTGCTGCCCAGCCAGAAATTGTCGAGGAAGAAACACAAGCACTTATCCCTGCTGCTGGAGGAGGCGGGCCTCAGCTCCTCCGACGACGACTCCTTTGACCAAGGTTACTGACCAAATCTTACAGCTTCACTGCCGAGTCAGGCGGTTGTGTGTCTGTGAGGCTGAGCTAGCTCCTGTCAGACTGTGTTAGCTTCACCATCCCTACCTCTCTTGCTGCTGGCTTTTTCCTGCAAAAGCCAGCTTTTTTTCTTCTTTTTTTTTTTGTTCTTAGTTTTGTTTTTTTTCTGAAGAGTTTACCTATTTCTATGGAGATTTTTTATTGCCTTAAGTGTTTTCTTTTGTAGCATTTGTACAAATCATGTGAATTGTGAGATCTTTTCTCCCCCCTCCTACAAAACTTGTATCGCAAGTTTGGTATTTCTAAGCTTCATTAAAGGTGTTGATTTGATTGGTACAGATTCCAAAGTGCTGTGGTCCTTGTGTCCGCTTCATCTTGTTGTGTCTGTTTCTGTCAGCCTGTCCAGCTGCCACTGCACCTCACACATCCTTTAGAAGGCTCCGATTGTCAAATATCCCTTTGCTTCTCCCAGATACGTTTGGAGAACATGTCAGGAAGCTGAGCATAGCGCTAGCTTAAGTCCTGGGTTTGTTTTTATCACCATATGACAGGAAGACTAGTGATACTTTCTGCTAAATGTTTGCAGCTGATGTGACAGGGGTTGAGATTTGAGGGATATTTGGACAATCGAGCTCCTCCTGTGTGTCTACTAAACCTTCAAATAACCCTTTTCCCTGCTCTCTCTCAGACACCTTGCTCTGTCCTCTCACTGCCCCCTCTCATCCTTGACCCTCCGCCCTCTTCCCAACTTTATTTCCCTTCCCATGATGCTTTGAGTGTCTCTCAGCCTGTTCCATGTGCTTGTGCTGCCGCCGCTGCGACTTTACAGAGGCTTGGCCAGGACTAGCGCGGCCTTGAGCCTACACTACCTCGCTACGGCGACCCTACGCTGTGGCTAAGGCTTTGCTTTCAAAGCTAGTCTGCGCTAAGGCTAGGCCGCGCTCCCGTCGCTGCCCCGCCCCGCCCTGCCTGAGGCCACACCCCTGTCGCCTGCTCTGTAAGTAGGAAGTGCCCCTCCCTCCATTTTGTTTTTCATTTAATTTTATTTATTGAACACTAACATGAAACGTGAGGAAATTGAGCTACGTTCACAGAACATTAACTTTTATCTTGTTTTTTTGTTTTGTTTATTTGAAGCTCTCCAAAGCTAGCCATGGTTACTTACCCACACTTCCCCAACGCTGATTCTTGTTGGTTTAAAGGAGGGGCGTTTCGGGAACGGAGGACGGTAACCATGGTGACTCAAATCACTAAGGAGCATATTACCAAAGGGGCCTCACAGGGCTGTCCTCTCAGTGCCTGCTTGTTGCGAACGCCTGTCTGCTGCCGTTAACACACTGTGGATTCACAGCACAGCGAAATTGGGCTATTTCCTGGAAAATAATGTCACCAAAAAAAAAAAGAAAAGAAAAAATTCATCATGCTTGATTTTTTTTATTTACATTTTGTCCTGTTGCAACCACAAAATTCAACCTATTGGTATGTAAATTTATAGAGCAATACACTACAAATCGATCTGATCACACTATAATCAGTGATGCACGGTAGGGGAAGCATCATGCAGTGGGAAACTTTCTTAGCGATGCTAAGAAAAATGTAAAAACTTTTAATATTAAGACTTTTTATTCTCAAAATATTTCCTTTATTCTCTTATTAGAACAACTTTCTTCTCGTAATACTATTTTATTCTGGTGATACTATCACTACGTTCTCATAATATTTTATTAGTGTACGTTTATTTTACGTTGTATGTTGTTGTAATGCAAAACTGAAGCTGAATGTTTTCTTTTTCTCTCTTTTAAAAATCAGAATCTAAAAATTGTTTACAGTCCAACTCCGACTTTTGGGTCTTTTACGTTGTAAAGCTACCAGAGTCTGACATTTGTACCCTTTTTTTCTTTGCGTAATAGCTCAACCCCTCAGTCAGATTGGATGGATCGGTGTTTAACTCTTGAACCACATTTTCAATTACACTCAGGTCTGGACTTTGACTGGTCCAATCCTAACATGCTTTGATCTAGAGTTTTCCAATATGACTCTGGTTCTATGTTTATGGTTATTGTCCATCTTCCCACCAATACTAACTAGTCCCTGCTGAGTAAAGCATCCCCACTGCATGATACCATCACCACCATGCCTCACCATGGCGATGATGTGCTCAGTGATGTGCGCTGTTGCACAAAATCTTACATGTAGGCCAATATGTTCTGCTTTGGTTTTATGTGACCAGATAAATTAGCACATGACAAACTAAATTCATTCAGCAATGGTTTCATTATGACTATGATTTGACGGTCCATATCTAACAAATACTAAATACATATTTAGATTAAGATTTTTAAAGCTTTGGAAACAATGTGATGGTCTGTCACTTAAAATCTCAAAGTAATTTGATGTTTGTGATTGTAACGGGGGAAAGGTGCATTCAGGGAGTAAGAGTAGATTTCCAATCTTGTTCAGTTTTCCCAGCCTACTGTGTGATAATAATGCAACATTAAGCCTTCATGTACTGTGCATCCACCCTCACTGTTAACACTAACCCCTGAGGAGAAGCTCCTCCTGCTCATCTGCTGCTCTGGACCTAACCGCTAACTTCCAGCAACACACAGCCTAACCAGCAGAATGCCACAGTGTGTGTCCGTCTCTGCCTCTCTCTCTCTGTGCTCTGCCGGGTTTGTCGGACTTTAGAAACGGAGGGTTTTTATTTTTCCTCCTTCACCCTCTCGCTCCATTAATACAAAATCTCCAAGGCCGGGCTTTCGACTCACCTCCCACCTCCCAATCTCTGCAGATGTGTATCTGGTTGTGTTGCTCACACCTCGTGCATGGTTTCTCCAAGCTCTGCTGCTCCGTGTTTCTGTGCAGCTTTACAGCGTGAAGGGAGGCTGCAGTGGGGTTGGACCTTGTATCTTCACCTCCAGGAGTGTGTGTGTGTACGGGTGTGTGTGTGACCGCATAGATGCACTGTTTTTGAGATTCCGCTTAGTTTAGTTTTATATTTTTGTATTCTCTGCGTTTCTTTAGAAACGACACAAAGTGAGAGATGAATCCCAGGCGGATGCTGCCAGCCGTCTCCCTGCCTGCGCTCACGGCTTTCTCTCTCCCACACAGAGACCTCAGAGGACGAAGAAGAGGATGAGTCGGATTCGGATGATGATGACGGCGACGAGGATGATGATGACGATGGCGGCTGTGAGGAGAGTGGACTGGGTCTGCTGGCCAGGTTTGCGGCCAGCGCCCTCCCTGTCAGCCCGCCGCCGTTGAGCCTCCTCCATGACGGGAAACACTGCAGCAGCAGGCAGAGCACGCTGGGTAAACCCAAACGCACGCAAACCATCCAAGTTCTGACTCGGATAAGTTCTAGATCATCGTTTCTAATTGGATGATTTCTTTCAAACTTATTGTACCGTTAAAAATTGAAAACTTCTATGCGTTTTGGGGGGGATTTTATGTACGAGACCGATGGCTCCTAAAACCTTTGACCTAAAAAAACATCAAAAAATATTCCAGCTTAAGCAGTTTTACAAGACTTTTTTTAATGCAGTAGATGCACAAATAATGGAATAAGGTTTTTACTTCCAAACTGTGTTCTTTATTGACATAATTTTCCATTAACAATGTTACATTAAAACGAAGAAAATATATTCAATCCATATATGTAAGAGTAGGGATGCACCGATATGAACATTTGGGCCAATCTTGAGATCCGGTATTAATATCGCCGTTAAGGCAGGTAACCAATATTTACTGATATCGTAAATGTTATATATGACGACTCTTTAGACAACTTGAAGAAAAGCAATCACATCGCTGACTTCACTGCTGGTTCTCTGTTTTAGTTAAACTACCCACAATCCTTTGCTGCTTCTCTGTCACTTTCACATGCCAAACCTTCTCCCCTACCCCTTCATAAACAGAGCAGCAAGATGAAAATAAATATCGGTTGTTAATATTCTACCAAATTTTTATTTATTAGGCCAATGCCGATATGCTAAACAATGATTAATAGTGGCCGATACCAATATTATTGTGCATCCTTATGCAAAAGTGTAACAACGTTACATAGATGTAGAGACCAATAAGCTAATTTGTTCAATGCTGTTTTTGTGTCTTTGGACAAATTTTGCGTTGCTGGACCAAAGGCAAAAAAAGGTTCTCTGGGCGTTCCTTTTAATTTTGGTAATTTAAGATGGGAGAAAAAGGATGTTGTGAACAAGGAAGTTAATGAGGTGAATACAGGATAATCCTGAAGGAAAACCTGCCAGAGTACAGATGTCCAAAGTGCGGCCCATGAAATCATTTTGGTTGTTTGTCTTTTAAGAAGAAACTCCTCTTTATGTTTTGGATCTTCATGAAATGGCATGTTTATGGCCTGTGAGTAGTTTATTTTTGCCCATGTCTAAACACAGAAGGAAAGCTATATTTGAAATGTACAGGTCAAAGAACGGCCCAGTCAAAGTCCAGACCTGAAACCAACTGAGAATGCTTTGCATCACATTTTCTCTGCCAGGTTCACCCGAGTGCGAGTGGTCCGATTCCGGCTCGGACCTGAGGCAGAGGAAGTTCCCCTCCCTCCTGCACGGGCGGCGCTCCGCCCCCGAGCTCCCCCTGCTGCCGCCGGCGACCCGCCGAGGCGACCAGCCCAGCCCCACCAAGCGAGACGAAGCGCTGCCGGTCAAGCGAAAGCCTCTGACGAAAGCCCGCCCCTCGCCTCGATCGCCGCGGAGATTCAGCTTCGACCTCTCCGCCGGCGTCGGGGGCTTCAGCGAGGACGAGGGCTGGAACCGGCGGCGCAGCGAGCGCATCTTCCTCCACGACGCCAGTCAGATGTCCGTGTCGACGTCTTCCTCCACCAGTCAGAGCTCCTCGTCCTCCGCCTCCGCTCTGCCTCTCACCCCGAAGCCGTCCTCCAAACCGAAAACCCCTCCAGCGGTCCGAGAGGGAAAAGACGTGATAAAAGTACGTCAGTTGTTTCTCAACAGCTATGAATTGGTGCAGAAAAGCTTCTATGGCTGTTTTTAGTCCAGAGGAATCAGTTCGATTTGGGAACAAAATGTAATTTCCAGCTGGTGCAATTCACCTTTCACTGTGTCAAACTATTAGACAATCCTCTTCAGCGCCTCGCCTCTGGTGGCGCTGCAGCCAGAACAACTGAAGTAAGCGGCACAAAAACCGCTGAAGAAGAGCGCAGCTTCCTTTTTAACAAAATGTAAACAACAAAATGGAGTAGCTTCAGATTTTAGTGATTGAAGGATTTCTCTTTTGTCTTTGGTAAAAGATCAAAAGCCGTTTCTCCTGCTTGCGCCAGACTCCTACGTTTTTTTGGGGGGTTTTTTACCCAGAATGCTATGCATTATAGTCACCATCCACATATTGATTCGAACCCCATGAGAGTTTGCTTCAACTGAGACCCAGGTGTTTAGGCAGATCAGAGGTCCCGTTTTTGAAACACATTAGGGTTGGAATGCCTGGCATTCTGGGTAAAAACAACCCAGCGTGTGTCCAGCACCGGCGGGAGAAATGTAGTCTTTTCTCAACGACAAAAGTGAAGTCCTACCACCGCTAAAATCTGACGCTGCTCCATTTTTGTTTACATTTTGTGAAGAAGGAAGTTGCGCTTGTGTCTTCTTCAGAGGGTTTCATGTTGTTTCCTTCAGTGGCTCTGGCTGCAGCGCCGCCACAGGCGAGGAGGGAAACAGGTTTTTAAAGCGTTTGGATCGTTTGACCCAGTGCAGTGAGAAAGCAAACGGCAGCAGCTGAAAACTTGGCAAACGTTGAAGCTTTGTTCCCCAATCTGAGCGAGTCAACCCGACGGATCGGGTGTGAAAACGCCTCGCTGAATAAAACAAGTCCTCTTCTCCTTCGTCTTCCCCTTCTTTTCCCTCCAGCCTCGAACTCTGCATCCTTTTCTTCTCTCTTGACATTTTTCTGAGTGAGCGTGTCGGAGAGCCAGCAGGGTTTCTCTGTGCTTCAGCTCTCTCCTGCTGTCTGTGTCGTGTTGTTGACGAGAGAGAGAGGACAACTGCAGGCAGCCGGGGAACTTTGCACCCTCAGTCTGTGTGTTGAGATGGAAATCTGTCCAGAAGACACCGGCTGCTGTTTCTCATTCATACACTTTCCACATTTCTTTACATTTCCTCTCTTCAAAAAATCAGAAAAAGAAGCAGAAGGACCCGTCTGTGGCGGTCAGCCCGTCCACTTTGTGCAGTCCGGTCTCTGATGGACCAGCGCCTCTGAGCCCGGCTCATAAAAGCCAATCTAAAGGCAAAAACAAAGCAAGAGAGGTCAGTGGTCAGTAACGGGGGGAAATTTGTTGCTACACTGCAAAAATATAAATCTTGCCAAGTTTAGTTTCTACTGCAAATATATTGGTACACTTGAAAAACTAGCTTAATAGAAACGTTTCAGCAAGATGTAGATTTTTTTTTAAGTCAATACTTTTATAATATTGATGAAAAACTGCTGGCCACGCGCAGTTTATTTCACTTTTCGCTAGTACTTTTTTTAATCAATCAAGAATTATTGGTTTAAAACAAGCCCCTATTTCTTGATGAAATGTTACTAATAAGGTAGTTTTGTTTATTCAAATGTACTAAGATATTTTCTCTGGAAACTGAGCCAAAAATACCTGGTAAGATTTTCTATTTTTGCAGAGCATGCAGATCGTGATTTGCAGCACCAAATATCTCGCTGCTTGATGTCGGCTGTTTTGTCCTGAGCTGAAACATTTGATTTCCTTGAGTATCGCCTCTGAGTGTTTCTAAATTTGAAAAAAACGAATCACCGGGGTCTCCTCGTAGCCGTCCAGGGGCGCCGTGAGCCGGCTGATGGAGAGCATGGCGGCGGACGAAGACTTCGAGCCGAACCAGGACAGCAGCTTCAGCGAAGACGAGCTCCTCCCGCCACGAAACAGCGGCGTCTCCGAGAGGTCGTCCACACCCGGTCGGCGTCCGCGCAAACGCACACCGTCCGCTGCGGGACCGAGAGGAGAAGCGCGCTAACGGCTGCTTTGTGTTGTCGTGCTCAGCTCCAGTGCAGTGCGTGTTGGATAAGGACGCCCTGGTGGACGGACTCAGAGTTCTGATCCCGATGGACGACCAGCTTCTCTACGCGGGACACGTCAACACCGTACACTCCCCCGACATGTGAGCACAGCTGAAGGCTCTCCACCTACAGATGAAGCTGAGCATGCGCCTCCTGGCCTACCTGTTGAACCTTTCTGCTCTTTATCCCATTAAAGTCGCTGATGATAGTATTTTTGTGGATGTTTTGTGAAAGATTTTGGGGGAGTCGACACTAAAACTACAGATAAAAATCTCACCAGGGTTTTTATTTGCCATTTCACCTGCAAGTCAATAATTTCAACTTCTCCCAACACTTTCTCCTTAAGTCTTGGATTTGACTAGACCATTCTAAATTATTATATCCCCATAGCATAATGCTGCCACTACCATGTTTCATCAGGGGCATGAAGTGTTTAATTATGTCACTGCTCCAATACACACTGGCGTAAAAAAAATGCACACCACACTTTTCAGATTTCACAAAAATCTCAAAATGATTCACTTTTAAAATTATGCACAACTTTATGTTGGCTTGTCACTTAAAATGACAATAAAATTCTGTTTATTTTTGGTTGTGACATAAAAAGTCGAGTAAATATTTTTGCAAAGCACCAAATACACTTTATAACTTGTATCAGGATTTTTCTTCTATTTAATTTTCTTTTCGACAGTTTTAGATTCACTTCTTACGGTGGAAGCTTCTGCCTTTCACCGCTTTTCAGCCCAAGTTGAAGTAACAAAGAGGCAGTTAAACAAAAAAAAAAAAACACCCTTCCCCACCTGGTATCCATCGGGGCAGTCGGAACCGAGATGGAGACTCAAAATCAAATGAAATAATCCAAATCCACAGTCACCCCCAACTCCTCTGATACCTATCCTTCTTTTTTCCTCTTCTCCTGTCTGTAGATACAGCGTGGTGGTGGAGGGGGAGCGAGGCAACCGACCGCACATCTACTGCTTGGAGCAGCTGCTGCAGGAAGCTGTGAGTAAACCGCAGCGTCTGCTCCTCCACGCCGCTCTGGGGAGGTGGAGACACGAAAAGCGTTGAACGAATGGGGGGGAAAAAAAATCAGTGTTGAAATCTCACACATTTCCAGATAATCGACGTAAAGCCTCCGTCCGTGCGTTACCTCCCAGAGGGCACCCGGATCGCCGCCTACTGGAGCCAGCAGTACCGCTGCCTTTACCCGGGAACCGTCGTCAACGGTGCGACTGCGGCACACCCGGCATCTCCTCTACACGCAATAGCTGATGCTCCTTTATTAAACATGGCGGCAGCGATTGCTGTTCAGAAGATGCGTTAACGCTTTTTCTTTCTTTTTATCGTCATTCCTCCCAAGCAGGAAGCTCAGACATCGACGAGAACGACGATCTGATCACAGTTGAGTTTGACGACGGCGACACCGGCCGCATCCCGCTCTCCCACATCAGGCTGCTGCCGCCGGACTACAAGATCCACTGTGAGCAAACGCACAAACAGCCTCTTCCTCATCAAGGGAACCATCAGCAGGAATCACAAATATGCTCAAACTAACTTGCCTCTCGCAGCATTTTTGCTCTCAGATGTTGATTTTACTGTCATTTCCCAGTCGATATCACTTCATGCCCAGATATTCTGATCTTTCTGCTCGTGTCTGCGTGCGTTTTTCTCAAAGCCGTAGCCTTTCCTGAGATTTTTAAATGAATAAAAGGAGGGGAAACTGGATAATCCTGGAACGTTTGGGTACGTTTCTGTTGTTGGTTTCTGCGCGTCAGAGGCTGAATCACTGTCCTCCATTTTCAAAGCATCTTACTTCCAGCATGTTTTTATCATAGAACAAAATTTCTCAAAACAGCCAAACATATCGATTCAGAAGAAGCTAATACGTTTTCATCAATATTTAGGGACTATTTACTTAAATCAATCTCCTGTTTCTTGCTGAAAAGTAATTTCAAAGTTAGGTGTACTTACATACTTGCACTAGAAACCAGACCAAAAATACTTGGTATGATTTTTTTTTTTGTTTGTTTGTTTCTTCTTGTTAACAGTTAAAGTTTGTGTTGAAATATAAGAAGGGCACCGTTTGCATTTGTGGAGTCGGAAGGAAAAATACATACTGCTTTGTTTTATTTTGTCCTTTCTCAGGCGCAGAGCCGTCCCCGGCGCTGCTTGTGGCCGGCCCGTCCAAAAGGAGAGTGCGCAAATGCAGCAAGGAGGCGGGAGCAAAGCCAGAGGAGACCACGCCCAGGATCAAAGGGAAACCGGGTCGCAAGCCAAAACCCAAACCAGGTAAAACCTGCTCTGTGACGTCACATGTGGCGCAGACGGCGAGGCCACCAGCGGAGCAAATGGTCACTGCAAAACAATGTTTAGCTTTAGTATTTCTTAATAGGAGGGAGGGGAAGACGGGCTTAAAAACACAGATGTTTGACTTGACTGTTGTCAGCTTTCCTGGTGTTTCCTCAGAAATTTGGTTGGACGTTCTGTAACTCCTTCTCATCGGAGCACACTGACAACACTCTTCAGTGTGGATGTTGTTACTGGTTAAAGAAAATCTTTTTTTTTTTTTCTTTTTTTTTTTAAATGACGTTGGAGGAAACGCGTAGAAAGAAAGGCTGTTTTAATCCAATCATTTTCTTTTAAAATAGCAAAATCCTTTTACTTACTGAAAGTGTGACATCTTGTATGAATAATTCCCCATTATGTTGCCCTTGAATACTCCCCCATATCAAATGTTAGTGTGGCGAAACAATTCAAAAACGTGAAGAAGAGATGCCGTATGTCTGCATGAACATCAGCGAATGTTTTTAACATATCTGAGTAAAACTGGGCCAAAATTAACAATGATGTCCAGCCATCTGTTCACACACTGAGGTCAGTAGAGGAACTCCACGAAACAAGAACCAGACAGGTTGTTTTGGATTGTGGACCACCCTCCGGAGCGCCTTATTTACCCCATCACAACTCTGTTATTTTGTGTATATAAAACAAAACAGTAGAAAACTCTGACTGTCACTTTAAGCCATTTGTCGGTGGCTGGAGCCAATGTGAGTCGTGAGTGTCAGACGTCCCATATTTTAGCCCGTCTGTCTGTCGCCTTTGATTTCACTTCGTTCTCGCTTTGTTGTTGTTGTGAGGCTCGACGTCTAAACCAGGAGCTGTAATCTGTGACACATTGCCTGTGCAAATTTGCTGACCCTGGCTGTTATTTGGCCGGGTAAGCACTTCTGCAATGTAATGTTTTCATTTCAGAGATGGTTTCTTGCTGATTTGTCCTCCCTGAACTGTTGGGGAAAGAAGAAGGAGAGTAAAAAAAACCTAAAAAAAAAACCCATGATGCCACAGAATGAAAATGTCAGCACATCCAAGAGACAAGAGACAGCGCTGTTCAGCTTTTTCACATTTTAACACATCACAACCACAAATCGCAGTGTTATTTCTATGTATTTATGGATTAGAGCAACAAGGATTTGCTTGTAATAGTGAAGCGGCAAAATTACAGATTAAAAACCTGCTGCGTTTTCCTTCCACTTCTCAAATAAGCGCGACAACAAGCAGATATATCTGCAGAACACTGTAAGATAAATGACGTAGTTTTACGTCTAAGAAAAGAAAAATGAAATCAATAAAGTTATTAGGAGGAACAAAGTCATAATGCAAGAAAAAAAATTGAAACATATTATGAGAATAAAGTAAGACAAGGAAAAGTACAATAATGGAAAAATTTATACGAGAATTAAATCCTATTATTATGAGAAAAGTGGGTAAAAAATTAATACAAGAAGGTCACCGTATTATGAGAATTAAATCATAAAATACGAGAAAAAAACTCATGCTACCCAAAAATTCGGAATAATACGAGAACAAATTTGAAATGACATGAGAATAAAGTCATGTTTCCAGGCTAAAATTATAATAATGCGAGAAAAATGTTGTATGACAATGCAATCAAAAAATGAGAATAAAGTAAGAATAAGAGCAGGATGAAGAAGTAATTCTATGACGACTCCTAAACGAAAAATAACTAAAACGAGGAACGTTGAGCATCTTGTCAAGTTATACTTTGGTATCAATTGCAACTTTATCTCTTAACACATGAACATCAAATTATCAGTTCCTGTAATTTTACAACTTTCTACTGTCTGTCTTTATCCTGATAATATTATAACTTTAACTCTCGAAACTTAAAAAACAAAAAAAAGAAGAAGAATCTCATCATCTGGCGCTAATGGTCTGTCTTAGAAATCAGTGTTCTGCTGTAAGAAAATCAAAAATCCCCGTTTCCTTTCCGCTCCTCAGATGCCTCCATAAATCAAGAAGTTCGGGAGAAAGCTGATCCTCTGCCCTCCTCCACCCAGTCCGCCGAGAGACCTCCAGCTCCAGCAAAACCGGCCCAGGACAGAACCTCCTCTGTCCAGAAAAGTGCTCAGGAAAAGCCTCGCCCTGCGTCCCGACCGACCATGGCCAACCCAGCCAAACCCGACCGAAAGAACTCCGGTGCTTCCTCCGCCAGCAGCCCCACCCTCCCCAGTCCGGTGCCCCGGAAGAGTGGCTCGGTCCAGTCTCCCGTTCCCAAGCCGTCCCGGGTTCTCCCCTCTTCTCTCTATCCCTCCACGTATGGGAAGGTTCTGACGGTGGATCTGTACAGCGAGCCCAATTTGACCTCTTACACCAACCAGCGGCGAGACAGAGAGAGCAGCAGCAGCTCCATCAGCCCCACCGCCAGCCGGCCTGTGCCGAGGCATCCGATCACCGTTTCCTCCTCTGCAGCCAAACCCGCCGCTACGTCCACACCCAGACCCGCCTCCGTCTCCTCGTCCAAAGTCAAATCGGATCATCAGAGCAGATCCGGCCTCGGCTCCGGACTCATCCCCAGCCCCATCTCCAGGCTGCCGACCGGCAAGCCCAGTTCGTCACTGACCCCCAGACCGACGACGGCGTCGCTGACACCAACCGGAACGCCCAAATCCAAACTGAAGATCCCGTCATCCTCAGACCAGATGTCCTCCAGGCCCATCTCCAGGCCAAAGCCCATCTCCGGACAGAGGAAGTCCTTGTCCGCAGAGCCCCTCGTCAAGCTGGACCACGAAGGCGTCACTTCCCCGAAAACCAAAAAGACCAAGGCTTTGATGTTGCTCGAGGGACGCGACATCAGGCGTGACCACGCCCCAATCGCCACTTCCTCGGCCAACCAGAAGCTACTGAAGGCAAAGATGAGAGGCCCAGAGAGGGCGACCAGTCTGCCTGAGAGGGAGTCTGCCTACAAGACCTCGATCCTGGCTAAGGACCAGCCGGAGAGTCGGGGGAGTGGAGGAAGAGGGCAGGAGGTGGACGCTAGAGAAGAGAAGGCTAAAAAAGAGCAACGAAAGGAGGTGAAGAGGGATGAGAGGAAGATGAAGGAGGAGTCTCAGAGTAGCAGCAGCTCCGAGTCAGAGGAAGAAGGGGAAAATGGGAAGGTGAAGAAGAAGAAGAAATGCACCTCTAGCTGCTCGTCCTCTTCTTCGTCCTGCTCTGACTCCTCCTCCTCATCTTCCTCTTCGTCGTCCTCTTCGTCCTCGTCGTCAACTGACGACTCGTCCAGCAGCTCGGACGAGGAGAGGACCCCCACGCCGCCGCCTGGACCCCTCCAGAAAACTCCCACACAGGAGAAACCTAAAGACAACATTAAAGAGGAGGAAGAGGAAGGGGCGAAAGAAGAGGTGGAAATCAAAATGGAGGAGGAAGAGTTATCTCCTCACTCAGACTCTCCCTCCCCATCGAGTCCTCCAGTCTCAGCCGCTCCGGCTCCCAGTAAACCGACAAAGCCCGCCACCGGGAAGGGCTCCGGACAGAGGGGCCGTCCGCCGAAACCGAAGCCAGGCGGGGGAGAGGGAAAGGCGGGGAGGCCCAAGAGGAGAGAGGGGGTCCACCTGCCCACGACGAAGGAGCTGGCTAAACGTCAGAGGCTGCCCAGTGTGGAGAACAGACCCAAGATCTCCGCTTTCCTCCCGGCCAGACAGCTCTGGAAGTGGTTCGGGAAACCCACTCAGGTGAGAAACTTTGAGAAATGATGAAATAAAAAAAAATAAAAAAACCCCGAACCCAAAGTCACATATTTTTCCCTCCTGCTGTCGTTCTCCAGAGACGCGGCATGAAGGGGAAAGCCAAGAAGCTCTTCTACAAGGCCATCATGCGCGGCCGAGAGATGATCCGCATCGGGGACTGCGCCGTGTTCCTGTCCGCCGGCCGGCCCAACTTGCCCTTCATCGGCCGCATCCAGAGCATGTGGGAGTCCTGGGGCAGCAACATGGTGGTCCGGGTCAACTGGTTCTACCATCCCGAGGAGACGAACCCTGGCAAGAAACTCACCGATAAGAAGGTCAGACCTTATAAGAAGAAGCTACAGTATGTTTTGTTCCATAGCACCATTCAAACCAGTGGTGTTAATGGTCAGATTTGTTGAGAAGGGCTTCGGTTTTTAAAGCACATGACTTTGTTTTCATGGTAGAACTGGGATCAGATGTGCGGTCAGTCTTTACCAGCGGCTCTGCACTCTTCCATCCAGAGAAAAGACTTCATGGAGGTGAGAGGGAAACAAATCCAGCTGTCTCTTTCTGTTGTATCCCACGTACAATTATTGTTGAAGAAGGCAAAGTAGGAACTAAACGTGACAGATACGCAACACAACCCAGGTAGAAACTGTAAGGCTGCAGCATTAAAAATGACTGCAAAATGTAATTTCTAGCGTTTTTTTTTTGTTTTTTTTTTTTTAACATTGAGCGTCAAAAATGCTAATGACTCGTGTTTCAGCTGCTCTCTGAGCATTTCTCCCTCTGGTGAAGTGGATATGTGAGCACACTGACAACACAGAGGAAGCACCAGCAGCCAATACAGTCTTTCTTTCATTGCAACCATTATTGTGAAGTGTGAAAAACGGTTAAATGTTCAGAAAAAACACAGATCTGGTTTGAAATGGTCCGTGACTGTAGATCGTTGCTTGCTCAAACGACGTGAAGGTGATTTAAAATCAGAGAGTGGACCAGGAACAGAAGAAGAGTTCGATAAAAAGGTATTTAAATGTCGTGGCTGCAGCTCGAACTCACGGTTAGGTAGACAAATAATCAACTGGTTGTAAATTTAAATATTCTATAAAAATTTGTGCTGCTCTGTGTTCGTTGACGCATCCACCACCCAGGACTGCTTCTCTTTAGAGATTGGTTTGCGTTTGGCTATTTAGGTTTTCCATTTGTTACTGCGCAGCCAGGCATTTTTTTTCCCCTTTAGTCTTCAATTCTGATACTCTGACGTTTTTCTTTATCGACCTCCGTGTTTTCCTCCGCCAGCCTTTACATTTTGTTTGTAGTTGTCCTGAAGGCTAGACACATCTGACTGCGTTCTACCTCTGCCTTCAAGCAGCTTTTGTAATCCTTTTCATTGTTTGAGTTGACAGCTTTCTTGTCAAGACTGTTTCCCGTCTATCAGCCAACAGCAGCAGCAATAGCAGCACTAAGGGCAGCGAGAGCTGCATGTTCTTTTCGATGTCACCGTTTGTTCATGTAATTCACAGTTGATGGGTTTTTCCTCCTTATTCTCTTTCGCCTGTAGACAAATGTTGTTTGCTACAACAGTGACATTTGTTTTCAGACAAAGATTCTCAAAGGCAGACCATTAATTGGTCAAAATAAGTAGCTTGTGCTAAATGTTTCCCCTTGTAGAAGAGCAAACAGCTGACTCTGCAAAACCGATTGGATTAAAGTACTAGTGCTAAAATTATGAGCTAATCGTTTTAATCATGTTGTCCATGAAACATAAACATGTATGGAAGCCTGTAAATAAATGTGGCATAATCTCACATTTTAGTGTCTTTAGCAAAACAAATGTAATTGTCTTTTTAATGGATTCTTCATTTTATTTGTTCAGAGTTGATCAAAGTTTCTGTGAATTAATAATCGATAATTTGTCGTTTTCCGTTTCCACGGCGTTCCGTAATTAGACTGCGACACAGAGCCCGTATCTCCTCGTCGCTCTTCAAAATAGGAAAGACCAGACAAGCCCTTTAGTTCAAAAGCAGAAAATAAATAAAAACAAACCTGAAGTTCTTAGTTGTGAAGTTAAGTTCGTAGTTTAAAGCAGCTGCAAGTGAAGCATCAAAGACATAAAGACATAAACTGAACACTAAATCAATAATATTGCAATAGACACATGATTAATGCCAATAAATACAACATCTGATAGAATGATCAATAATCTCACTGAACTCCAGTACAAAACCGCACAGCATTCTGGGAGATGTAGGCAGAGGAAAGGCTTCACCTCTCATGGCCACCGGAGCAAGGTTGGTGCAGTCAACCAGGTCACTGCTTGGTAACTCTTTGGTTACCTAGCAACATCCTTCTTGATTAACTTGTGGTTACCTAGCAACGACTTTCTCAGTAACTTGCTCCGCAGCAGGTTTTGCCGCTCTGCCTCATAACTGCTTAAAAATAAACAACGATGAAACCTGGACAGGCTTCTCCAGCAGGTGTGTTGAATTTCAGATGTTACAAAAAAAAAAAAAAAAAAAAAAACTAATCAATAATTATTGATATTGACTGATATAACCCACACTGTTATACGTTTTTCAGCCAAATCGTCCGGCCCCAAGATCCTAGTTATTAAGCCATACAGAAAGTTTAATTATTTAAAGTTTGGGCTTGTTTCACTTACAAATTGTTACTTTTTAAAGACATTTTTAATAAAATCTGGTGCACTCTACAAATACACTGATAATGATCAAATTAAAAAAAATATCTATACAGAAAAATTAATTTGTTTAAAAATTAATTAAGCTAAAGGATGATTTTTTGGGGAGGTTACGGTTAGGGGTTAGGGATTATAGTGCTGCCATAACAGCGAACTTTATTTTAAAGCCTTTTGGAAAATCTTTCCTATTGTCTGCACTGTTCTGCACGAGACTAACGCCAAATACTTTACGCTGACGTGGAAATGGCTCCTCGTTAAAACCTGTGTCTGTGTCGCAGCGCGCCCTGTACCAGTCGTCTCACAGCGACGAGAACGACGTGCAGACCATCAGCCACAAGTGTTTGGTCGTGAGCGTGGAGGAGTACGAGCAGATGATCCACACTCGCCGCTACGCCGACAGCGAGGACCTCTACTACCTGGCCGGCACCTACGAACCCACGACCGGAATGATCTTCAACACGGACGGCGTTCCGGTCATCTGCTAGACGAGCTACTGAAAACCAAATCACGACGCGACCTCATGGGGAGTTCGGCCCAATCTGCGGTCTGATCACTGATGTTAATGTTTTTGTTTCGTTTTGTCTTTCTGAATTGGAACCGTGACTCCATGAACTGAACTGCTCCCGCACCACGACACACTTCAGCAAAAAGAGACTGTCGAGGACAGCTCTGACCACGGAGATGGGAAACACTACAGACAGTATTAAGAAATGGACCGGTTTCCTGAAGCATTTGCACACACAGACGTCGTTATCCCACTCTGTTCATGGGGGACAAAGGCATGAATACTTCCTATTGCGTGTAAATTTCTCCCCTGCAGAAACAGACACATACTGTACGTATGCTCACACGTGTAAATACTTCCCCTCACGTAAGAGACGCAGGTATCTAGAGGAAAATCTAGGTGTTTTATTTTCGTGTGATAGATTTATGTCAGAGTACTTTTTTTCTGAAGAGGTAAACAGTAAAGAAGCTTTAACGAACTGTGAATGACGAAACCGGAGGGGGGGGCACATGCCTGTTCGCCCTGTATGGGTGTTGGGGTAAAGCTGGTGTGATGTTGTGATTATGATGTTCCCGTGGTGATGTTACAGTCCTGTTACAGTCATATAAATGTGTGTACAGAACAGCAGGAGCAACAGACGGAAAGAAAGAAATGCACAGAGAGATGAGCGGTAGACTCCTACCATCGCAATCCAACAGAAAGCACTTAGAAACACTTAAATGTCTCGTTTCCTGATATTTATCCCCCCGCAAATCCCCCGCCGTCCTCCTGACAATCGGAACTCAGGGCGAAGCGTCCCTGCGCTGTTGAAATTCGACTCCCTCGTTAACTCAGGCTAAGGAGAGGAAGAGATGCATCTTTGAAAGCACTTCTCTTTTTGGAGGGGGTGTGGGGGAGTTCTCAGTACAAATCCACACTGAAACACACTATGAACGGAAACCAGCTGCAGTCTGAGGATCTTCTGTCACATTTGCCCATTTTACACCCACATTCAGCATCGCGTTTCTGCACTGCTGTAAATTAGTAGGCATGGGTTGGTATCAGACTCTCCTTGTTTCACCTTGAGTAGGTAAAAAAAATAAATAAATAAAAAAAAAAAACAAGGTTTCACTTTATTTAGCAAAAAAATTGTAAAACACAATATAACCGATTTTGTTTAAAGCAGAAAAAAAGCATTTATTGCTTCTGTTTCTAAAATAGTATAACCTGCGTGAAGTCGGCCCCCACCTACTTCAAATCAGACAAAATCGGTGTCAATAGTTTAATATATAGTATAATATATGAACTTATAATTTTCTGTAACATTCATTGCTTTGATTTAAAAAAATAACCCAAAATATAGACTGAGCAATGTCTTAAATTTAGCTTTTTAAATATTATTGCATGACATTTAGTTATTTGTAGAGTAGCACAAGATTAAGAAGCTGATATTAGCTGTTTGATAAGTTGGACTGTTTGGGTTGCTAGCCTGCAATCTGCTGCTTTACAGCGGCAGCTTGCCAAACGTAGCATGACTTACAAACCTTTCTGCAAGCTCCTTCTCAGCCCTTGAAAGTTTTTCTTTTCGTATATTTTTCACCACAAAAGAGAGAAACGTATTCAATGAAGTTTATAACTCCCGTCGTTACATGACACATTTTATAAATAGATTAGAATTAGACTTTCAACTATTTATTTCTCATTTTCTACGTACAGCCAATTAAAATTCTAAGATTAGAATATTAAAACAATGAAAAACATTTTAATACAGAAATGTGAGTAATGAAAAGTACTTTTTTATACCCGCTTGAAGGTTATTTTCAAAATGTAGTTTTAACTTGAAAACGAGCCTCATCGTTACGCCTGTTCTAAATTATTGAATCTCAGAAAATATGCTCATTTTATTTATCTTTGCAAATTATTCAAAATGTTTGTTAGGATAATGAAATGAAATCACATTTAAATCTAAATATTTGTTGCAAAACCCCCCAAAAATCAAATGTAATATTTTGTATTTTAACATGAAAATCTAAAAATGTTGCCCTTTTTTTATTTTTTTTTTTTGGGTTTATTTCTTGTTCATCATGAAATGACCAAAACCAATATGGCTTCTTGCTACTGGTAACCGGCCAATGCCTACAAGATGCGGGTTAATGGAGGAAAAAGGGACGACCTCCTGATCTCAATCTGTGTGTGGGAACATTGGGATCAGGAATCCCAGTCAGTGGGAAGATTTGTCTTTAATGGTTATAAACACTGCAGTCAGTCCAAGACTCATCACGGTCATGGCGCTGATTTTCACCGTGCAGCTGTCGAAACTGATTCGATCAGCGTAATTCAATTTTAAACACTCATTTTCCACAGCCAGGCTTCCTTCATTCCCTTATTTTGTCTGCAACCTTCAAGTGTCCTATGCTCAGTGTTTTCTTTTCTTGCTTTCTTTCTGTTTCTTTCTTCATTTTTTACGATTCAGCTTCTGCTGTTTTGTGGGAAAGCAACTTCGCCATCTTCAATCGCACGCTCCCCTCCAAACAGTCACCATTTCCACATGAGTGCACTTTGAATAAGGAGACTCAGAGTCTTGTATTGTGTCTTCCTCGAGTATTTACTCCCACCGGTTCACCCCTCTCTTTACCCAGGTAAACAAAACAAGTGCAGCACATTCTAGTTGCTGGTTCTTTTAGCTGCCTGTGTTTTATTTCTCTATGTGCCTCATTAAAGTGTTTTTTTTTTTTTTTTCTTTCCAGTAAGACTGTTGAATGTCATGCTCAGGATTGTGAGTGCTAGACGCCGCCTTACTTTCCCAGGCCTTATAACAATGTTTTGCCAAACTTTTTTTTTTGTCTCCCTTCATGGTCCACAATGTCTTCAGGTCCAGAGGAATAGTTCATTTTATCCCAGTCTTTTTTGCCTTCTTTTTCTAAAGACTGTCAGATGTGTCCGTAAAATATGTGGCGTTTTACTGTATATAGCTGCATTTCTCCCTCTTTTCCCGGTAAATCACGGTATGATGAACTTTAGTGAAAGTACAACGGTTGAAAAAACCGATATAAAAATGTAACAGCATAATGTTTTTAACCCGTTTATTTGTAACACAAGTGAAAAATGGTTACAGTTCGTAAGAGAAAAGTGTAGCTGTTTCCTTTGCGGCCAGCTGACCGGCAGTGCATAGATTGTTCTCCTTTAGTTTCCACATAACGACTAGATGTATTTTTAGTGACTGGAAATATTTCCAAGCTGCCAAATATGCGTTGCAGCCTTATTTCAGCCAGCTGACTGGCAGTGTTCAGTGGCGTCACTCCCAGTCACACCAGCACTTTTCTTCTGATACAAAAAAATGGCCAGAAAACGTTAACGGAATTGAACCGTAACTTTTTAAAAAACTTTTGTAAAGCTACCTTGTTACCGTGAACCGACCCATGCCTACACTTTGCTTTTATCTCTGCCCTTCAGCAGAGTTTGAAGACTGTCTTGTTGATATTCAATAGGTGTTAATATTTTCTACTCTTATCTGGAGACCTTCTGGTTTGTCCTCTACATCGGTCTGTTTTTGCTTGCCGTCGCCGGCTGGAGAATGTTTAGAAGAAGAACCTGTGTGCCATTATGGCATCTTTCTGTTAAATGAAGCAATTCAGTGAGCGTTGGTGGATAATCCAGATACGACAGCCTCTCCCAGAAAAGGTTTTTTTTTTCTTAAAATGTGCTGCTAATCTATTCGTATTTAAAATAGTTTCAACCAGGTACAGAGTGACTCTATTTGCTGTTTTTTTTATTTTTATTTTTTTTACTTGCTAAGAAATTATCTGCTAAAGCCCCCCGTTTTCCTGATTGTGCTGCTCTCATGTCCGTTTGAGCGACGGGCGGTGCGGCTGGATCGCGGCGTGGCGTCGGAGTATTGCGGTTCCACAGGTCGCGCCGCCGTTTGCAGATGTTTAAAGTGCCCGTTTATGAATGTTTGTTTACCCCTGGAGCTGCTAAAGCACTTTTCTCTGTATGTCTTGTGTGTGTGTGTGTGTGTAAGGAGGCTGATAAGACATCACAGTCTTATCTCTTGATAACACACACCTACACACCCCCGAAAGCCCCTTTTACAGGTGTGTGTTTCTGCCTTCCAATATTCCTTTTTGCCCCCTTATCTCCATCCAAAGCCCAGTCTCCGGCCTAAACAGGGTCCGACACTTACACACTTTTACCCTCCACTACGCTTTATTTTGTTTTGTTTCATGTGTTTTAAGAGCCTGATTTTTGTATATGTTGTCGTTATTATGTTTTAGTAATTTTTTAAAATCTAATAATTATTTTTGCTGTGCTTTTTTTTTTTTTTTTTTTTAAACATTTGTTTTGTTGTTCATTTCCCGCCTTCTTACTTCCCCTATCTGAACAATCATCCACGCCTCTCGAGCAATACTGCTGACAGGCACCGGGAGCTAGCTGCTAAAGAGAGAGAGAGAGAGAGAGAGAGAGAAAGAAAGAAATGGAAGAGCGAGCAAACAATAGTATATGAGAGAGAGGGAGAGAGAGAGGTGGACTGGAGGCTGGTTCTTCGTCTGCTGTTCCTTCAGTATCGTTATTGTCCTGTTACAGAGAAAAGATTATTTTGAGAATATACACAAAGAAAAAAACATCTAAGTTTTGTAAATGATCCTTCGCTGTCGAGGGAAGAAAACTATCAGAATATACTTTGTCTAATCTTGTAAAAATGAAAATGAATACATTTTAGAGAAATCTGAAGCTACATATATTCTGTCACCCTATACTAAATGTGTAAGGAACTGTTTTTGTTTTCCTTGTTTGTTTTGTTTGTTTTTTTACAGACAGCAACCACGTTTATCAGTGTTTCTTTGAAATTGTTTTAGTAAGTAAATATTTTATAGTTAATCAATAAACAGATGGAACTGTATGTATTTGTGTCTTCTCTGTGAGTTATTTGTCATTTTCTGTTTACATATTTATTTTTGTCAATGTGTAATCTGAAATGGTTCCACTTTAGCCAATTTATCCTCAATTGTCTTAATCAAGCAACACGTTGGTGTTGTTTGCAATATCTTGAACATATTTTAGATATTTTGTTTATATTTTACCAAAAGAAAATAATCTGCAGGATAATTATACTGTACATATAGGATACTAATCTAATTAGGCCACACAGCCCCATTACACAGATGTGCATCACTTGCTATGATTAAATTAATGAAACATTCAAGTCAATCCAGTTTAGAGTTAGAAAATGTCTAAAATTTATGATGTCAAGAAACTTTCTTGCTTACTATAGTGATTGTGCACATGTATAATATTGTGGACTAGTTCTCTTCTGAGTCATGCTTGTTTCAGGTAGTCAAACTAAAGAAAACCAAGTACAAAAAAATCAAACGGCCATGAAATTTCTTGATAAATTATCAAAGCCAACCTTTTCTATGAGAAACACTTTAATTGCTACTAAGATTTTTGATTAAAAACATATTTTTGAAGTTGGAATTTAAAGCTTAAGGAATGTTTTCATTTATTAATCTTGGACTCTTAAAATTCTGACTTCAGTGAATATAGTGTTTCGTAGGGAAGAATGCTGCAGCCAAATACCCATATATGAAAAAATAAGATGCTGCAAAATTCTTCATGAGAAACAATGTCTTTATTTCTGAGATGAAACGGTAGACTAATTTGTGTAATACCGAGTATTTGAACTATTGAGCTCAGAGCCACAACAATGTGCTGCAAAAACAGGACTCTGAGAGGCACATTAAGGTCTTAAAGGTTAATCATTTAAAATTGAGATACAGCTCTTCTTTAAAAATCAGAAACAACAGGCAAAAATAGCCTAATGTCAAAATTACAAATATTTTTGGGAACCCTGAATTACCCGATTTCCAGCAGTTCCACCAGAAAAGCAGCTCTCCTTTTTTGTCCCCTGTTTCATGGATTGCTCCTTTAATCTGTAGTGGTCTCCATCAAACCTCCATTTTGGCAGTCCAATAATGAAGCTGCGGGCTGTGATAAAATGGAGGGAAGTTCAGCCCACTTTGCAGAGCTACACAACTCGCTGTGAGAGACCCGTTTTTCACCTCTGACTGTTCTGAGCGTTCCCAAGAGTGTTTGTCGTTGACGTTTTGTGTGATCGTGTGTAATTAAATCCGTGCTGACATGAACTGAAGATGTGCTCCTGCAGCAGTCAGGGGTTTGGACACCTCTCAGTTTTCTAGAAAGGCTCGCCATCAGCATAACATCCGAGTCTACTGGGAGCCTGCTCCGACACACACATTTCTGCCTGCATCATGCCTGAGCATCGTTCCACACATCCTCCTGAGGGTGTGTCGGCCTGCCATACTCTGATTGGACGACATCACATGAGCAGAAGTCCTCTATTGGCTGAGACTGCAGAACATCCTACACACATTTGGAGAAAGTGTGTGTTTGTGGGTGTATACATGTGTATTTGAGCATGTTTTCTGAATTCCTTCAGAGGTGCATGTTTGTGTATGTAATCAGTTTCCTGAGAGACAGGTATCTCAATTTGGAGGCCATTTAAATGCACACAGAGCAGTCTGAAAGGCACATTGTTCACAGTTTCAGAGCTGTATTTATCCTTCAGTTCTTTTCTGTCAGAAAAAATACACTTTTCTTCTTCTCGCTGCTTCTTTCATTCTCCTTTCCTCTTAAATTCCTAATTGTGAACATTTTCTGGGGGATCAAGTAACGCTCAGCTAAACTCAGAGGCCTGATTCCAGGCATTAAAGCTAAGCTAAGTGTGTGAGAAAGATCCAAGTTTTTAGCATATGTATATGAGAACAAAAACAAACCAAAAAACTCAATGTTTTTATTCTGTGCATGAGGTCTGAATTTGGGCGTTTTTGTGTATAAAATGATTGTCCAGTTACAACTCAGTCATATAGACCTATCTAATCAGAGCAGAGAAAACCGTGTTACTTTCTGCTTCACAGCAAATCCTAACAGGGAAGATTCATAAATTAGATACCAATACTTGTATTTCAATACTCTGTGCCCTACTGGGCTGTGATAAATGGACAATTTTCTTTGAGTAGTTTATGGATATTGGAATGAAAGCTATAGAATTCCTTTTTGATGTGTGAGAGCAGGGTGTGTTACTTTTGGCTCAGTGTACCAGTCTTGTTTACTCTTCATACAGATCATTTTACAATCCAGGGCTGAAACTGAATTTCCAACATTTCCTTAAAGGAGTTATTATCCTAAAGATCACATACAGATACTTAGTGCTCATTCAGTCATCTGAAAGAAACTTGCATATATATATATATATATATATATATATATATGTGTGTGTGTGTGTGTGTG
The DNA here is from genome assembly GCA_922788865.1 of Poeciliopsis turneri. Lineage (NCBI taxonomy): Eukaryota > Metazoa > Chordata > Actinopteri > Cyprinodontiformes > Poeciliidae > Poeciliopsis > Poeciliopsis turneri. Next base: position 209,118 of record CAKLNU010000852.1, read on the forward strand.
TGTGTGTGTGTGTGTGTGTGTGTGAAAGTCAGTTTCTTGGACTTCAATATGTACTTTACACCTCCCTCTGTGTCACACTTCCTGCTGTGGTCAGGTACTGAAAACATGTATTTTTACTTTTTCCTGTCATGCGATCTGTCCTTCTCAGCCAACACTGCATCTTTTCGAAGAATTTGAAATTGAAATGACTGCTAAGCCATGCAAATATTAGTTCAGACTGTGATCCCTGATGGAAGCATGCATGCTCGAGTGGATGAGGTGGTGCATATCAATTAGCTTTCTATTATTCATGCTGACAACGTAATGAATGAAACATCACAGTCTTTGTATTTCAGGGATCTCTCTCTTCCTCTTTCTCACACACACACACACTCAAATTTGTATTTCTAGATCTTTGTATTGACTTCCTATCATGTTTACTTTTGTCTAGCATTAAAAATTATACACTGGTCACCACAGGCTCCATCGGTCCTCAGCAGGTTGGAAATCATACTAGAAAAGGTCCCAAAAGATTACAGAAACAAGTACACACGCACACCCACACACGCACGCACACACACACACGAAGCTGCTGTTGTGGATATTTAGGCCAGAGAAACAGTGAGTGAAATCCCATTGTGGCTGTGAGGACGTAGTGATGCCTGCTGAATACCTGACAGCTGAATTCAGACGAAGACCACAGGCCCCCTGCTAATTACGGAGTGAGAGCTTAATTTATTCTGAGAATAATGAGGACGGGCTCTGAGACCTCTGCTAACTGTGTCCTCTAACTGTCCAGGCACCAAAACCCACATAAGAGATGAGCTCCTAAAAGCAAACTGGCTCGCTCCCATTTGTTATTATGCCCATATTTGGAGCAACAGCAGGTGGTTCATGGGCATTTACCCCCTGGGTTTTGCCTAAGAGTCTGTGCATTTTGTCAGGCTGATGTATTTTGCTGCTGAGTGCAGATAAAAGTAACTGTGAGAAAAAGGATCTGAGATGATGCAGTGATGTAATTACAACTATTTTGTGAAAATCATAGTTATATTTACTTACACTCCACGAAAAACCCAAGTAACCTTTTTTCTGCCAATGTCTTTCATTGAACCAGATTAAACTTTGCCTGTTTTAGGTCAGCAATGATTACCAAAATCAAGAATAATGATCAGTACAGAGGGTTCAGTTATTAAAAACATCACTTCCAGCAGTCTTCCACTTCCTTATTTAATCTGCACCACAGAAACTGGGAAGTGATGTGAAAGTGCAATTTGTTGCTTATTCACATCAATAAAAATTATTGTGTAGGAACAGATTCCCATGGGAGGATGATGCTGATGATGTCTCTCAGTCCAGTTTGATCATTCTAACATAGGCTGTAATAGAACAGAAAGATTAACCTCATGTTTATAATTAAGCTCAAACACTCTGCAGGATAAGCTATAATCAAAGCTGTTTCATTGTCAGAGCCAGAGATTTCAGTCTCTTCACATTGCATTTCTTTCCTACATTTTCCATCTTGTTTTTCTTCTCCTTCTCCCTTCTTCATACCTAGACTGTATGGAGCAGGACTCATGATCAGATACTCCATCATCTTCTCTATCTTTGCCTGCAGCATCATCCAAAATTAGCACATGTGCACACAAACACACGCACAGACCCAACCCTCATACACGCCTGCGCCCTGAGACATTCATAATTACACACACTAACATAGAGTCATAGAGTAGCAGCACTGCAAAATTTGGAGCAGATGTTAAAGTACATGTAATTTATCTTTCCAGGCAAGGAATGGGGGACTTTTGTGTTTTTATCTTCCATTTCCCTTTCATCATAGATGAAAGCTTTTGGAACGAGAATTTCATTTGATTTAACTTCTTTTATTCTGCCTCTCACAAAGTCCTTGAGATATGTTGTTCTGTTCAAGCACTTTTTGTTTTCAGAACTGCAGCTCCCTCTGCTGTCGAGAATAGGAAAAGGCAGATTTCATTCCTTACATTCAGAACTAAATGCGTTAAAAGCTAATAGTTATTTATAAAACTAGTATTTATATATGTGATAGCAAAATGAACTTGTACCTTAACTCTAAAATTATATTAATGTGTCATTTATTTTATTCAAATAAATCAATTAATTTCGGAATCAATAAAAAAATATTTCATTAGGCATTAAAGTCACATTTGTTTATTAGTTGTTTAATGTTGCATTCAATACAGACAATCATATAGTTATTACTGTCACCTGAACCCATCTATGTTTGTCTGTATCAAATGTAGACCTTGTCACCGACTAAATCCACAATAAACAACGAGGACTATGGAAGACCTAATAAAATAAAAACTGAAACTTATCCTTCAAACATACATGACATGTAAATTTTGGTTTCACCATTAAATAATTTGTTATTGATAAATGTAATCATTTAAAGCAGGATTTTCAGCAGACACATTCCCTGTCCCAATAGTTTCCTTTTGGCAGCTGAATAAACACCCATTCACAGAAACAGACAGTTGTAAACAGTTTTTATTAGGCGTCACTGATGGTACAATCTTAAGCATAAACACTTTTTTTGGGACAATCCAGAATCATTCAACCAGCTTAAAGTAAAACAGCTCATGTTGAGTTTTTTGTACAATGACTCAGGAAAAAAAACTGTTTTTCTTGAGGGGGGCACGAAATAATAGAAAACATGAGCTGAACGCATAAAATGTTTATCCACATTCACGTAATTTTCTGTAACCAAACAATTGTTAGTTTGTGAATGTTTTTGTTTGCAATAAAACTGCTCTTTAGACATACTTCATGCAAATATGGCACTAGGAAACCGGTCAAATTGTTACTTGGCACATTCTTCTTTATTCTTTACAGAGAATTGGTCAAATTCTTAGATTCTTCTTCTTCACAAATATTATCTCTCAAATATCATACAGTCCAATTTTGTACATTATTTACAACACATGTGTGCCACCCTTTTTACACAATTTCTCACAGTGTGCAGTCACATGTTCTGTTGAAACCGTCTGTTCCAGGTGAGAAAATGAAACTCATGGATGAGATTAAAGGCCAAATATCATCAATATGTTTTACAGCCAGAAAACCTAAAAATCTTAAAAGTATAAAAAAATAAAGCATATTTTTTCCATTATTTTTTAAAACACATAAGTACTTTTAACATACAGTTAACACAAGACAGAGCACTTGGAGCTACGCCCCTTAAAATGGAAAAGAACTGACATATGATGCGCCTGATGGAACAGTGGAGCACTGTACAAAAAATAGATTGTATTCTTGACAAAAAAAAAAATCTAATTGAAAAACATCAACATTTTATGTGGCTTCTTAATGGCACCACAAAAATGATTGAGTGAGCACCCTTCCCTTCCCCAGTGAGCCATTAAAGCTTGGCTTTAAAATAAGAAATAATCTAAACTTGAAGGATGAGCACACATTGCAGAAACAGCTCTGATAGATTCTGCAGAAAGACTAGTGTGATGTTGTTTGTGAGCATAAAGTTTCTCATGTCAGAAAATACATTGTATTGTGGTGGGTTTTGCTTTTTTCCCCCCTCACAGAATGTCTGCTGATGTCAGCTAATTGACATTGGTTATGTTTGAGGCTGTCATAGTTCCATTATTATATTCTGTGAACTAAATAATCTCTGATAGCTTGCTAACATAAGTATCAGTCGTGGCAGGTCAGAATTAGAACAATGTTTATCTGAAACCTGGAAGAATTTCAGTTTTTTTATTTGATATTTTGTCTCAAATGGTTATTTGCCATTTTGGTAAATTAAATGAAAGGAAAACTTACAATTTTAAGGCTCAATTTTAAATATCCGGGTAGGATGCCAGTTTGCTAGGTTTTCAAGTTTCAGTTTTCGAGTCCACACTGACAAAACTGCCATATCAATCTAACAAATTGGAGATTTGGTAATAATTCTTTCTTCTTTGGTGACCATTGTGCTCCATGTGGAACAACGTCACATTTCAGCCACTGTTGGTACAATGCGGTCAGAGGATTTGTAATTCTGACTGGATGTTCAATTTCAGTTTGCATGTGTCCTGACTTAAGAGCTACTATGAAAAGCAAAACAATTTTAATTGAAGATTCACATATCATTCTTGAGTATCTATTCATGATTAATCCAATTATTCTAAAGGGGATTTTTAAATTAATGTTGTCCATTCAATAACGACAAGCATTTCAAATATGGCCAATTTTTTTTAAAAGAAGATAATCGCTGCCGACAGGCACCTTTAAAATCGATCATGTTGCACTATATTCATGAAATTCTCAATTTCCTTCTTGGTGTACAAACAAAAATATGATTTCATCCATCTCCAAGCAAGACATCCCTCATTCAAAGTCCCAGAACTGCTGCTTTAAGCTGTTAAATCAGCTTAGGGTCTTTGTAAAAATACATTTACAAGAAAAAGGGATTTTCCATCACACTCAATTCTCATTTTTTCTCATGCGCAAAACAGACTATTCATGTCCTTTACCAACACATTTCACAAAGAACAAGTGAAGACACCTTCAAACTTGCAGTCCAGAAAGGTCTAGAGAAATATGATGCTCTTTTAATAGCAGTTCACACACACGCACACACACGCACACACACGCACACACGCACACACACGCACACACACACAAACACACACACGCAGAGTAATGAGGTTATCTCCCAAACGGCTACAAACATTTCCTCTAACAGCTCAGTTATTAGTGTCACAGTGCACTTGAAGCCTGCACACACTCAGATCCTAAAAATCAATTCTAAATTCAAATTTACATGTGATGGAACAAAAACTATATTCTGTATTGAGTGCATTTCATGTTGTACAGTAAGAGCTTTATATTCAGGCAAACGTTTGGCGCCACTTGATTTTTTTTCCCACACTGTTTGTTTCCCTCATTTTTATGCTGATAACCACAGATCACTTTCAGAGTCAAAGAGGTCTCAAACATGAGCTCAGAAAGACATTAGCAAATTTATGTATCCGTCAGTGAGTAGAGAACAAAATGTTTATTTTAATAGATCAGACCTGTGGCTTGTTAAAAGGAATGATTAAAGCAGAAATACAAAAGGTAAACATTGTAAACATTTGAACCAAAAATGTTCCAGCTTGCTGATCTAAATGTTTCAATGTGGCACCAAAGAATAAGTGAAATCATCTGTAAAAACTGGAATGATTGATTTTTCTTGCAGGGTGTAAATGATAACGCATGTGGTGCTGGCCACATCCATTACATCCCCACAAAAACAAAAGTAAAAGCCCTAAAATCCATACTATTTTTAATGCAGGAGCATTCAAGTGAGATTCACTGTGAACATTATCAAAAGACATGGAAACATTTATTCAGCGGAGGGGAAAAAAACACACGAAACGACTGATGTTTAAATCATTGGCCCCTCTGCGATTCATATTCTGTCCCATAAAATTGTTCAATATATCCACATATTTACGTGCAACACAAACATGGAAACGTACAAATAGCATTTAATCATTATAATTAATAGAAAACAAACAGTAAAGACTATTTCTCTCCTTTAACTTCCTTCTCTCTGGGTTCTGGTGCCAAAACAACCAGATCAGAGATCGGATCAAGTCCCGATCCGATCTCATCCAGCCACTAACCTACTGAATAAATGTCCTACAATTAAAAGGGTGGATTTTTCTATAATTTCAGCTGATTACAGTGAGGTTATGTTACTGCTGTTGGGTTCATTTCAAGGCTTCTTACACACAAATATGTTTTTGTCCTGCACCTTCTTCAGCCTGTTGCTCCTGAGAGTCGTCCATCTTGCTCAGCTACAATAACAGCTACATAAACGAATCCGACTGCTGGCATGCTAGTGTATACTCATGTACAGACTTTTCTGTCTCTTTTATGCTTTGAAATATTTTTAAATTCTGAAATACACTTAATATTCAGCTTTATTGAGGTAAACCAGTGTAAAAGCAGCAGATTAACATAAATTAGTTAAAAATATGAATATTTTATTATTTCTGTCTTGTCTTAAATCTTCAAGAATAAATGAATAAATTATATATTGTGAATGATTTTGGGCAACATACTGACAACTTACATAAAAGACCTGCACTGAATAGAACCAGGGAGGTTTAGCTGTTAGATATAACTATGATGACTGAGTCGTCGGTAGAAATATTCTCTGATTTATGCTGATATAAACCGCATATTAATGTCGACATCTCAGATAATTGATATTACTATTAAACACGGGCAAATTATGCTATAAGGTCAGTCCGGAAGGGGTAAATACGCAGCAAAAACACATGATTTTACCAGGGAAATAGTAAAGAAGTTAAATAGGGGCTTGTTTTAAGTCAATAATTTCTTGAAATTGCTGAAAAACTCTGAGTTATAAGTGAAAAAATCTGCCAGTGGAACAAGCCATTTGAACTAATAATGAGGGAAAAATGTGTTGTTCCATTGGCAGATTACTTCACTTATAATCTGCCAATGGAACGACAATCCTAAATATTTTTCAGCAATATTTATGAATTATTGACTTAAAACAAGATCTTATCTTGCTGAAAAGTTACCTGTAACATAGGTCTGTCTTATTTATATTTGCACTAGAAACTAGACAAAAATACTTGGTAAGATTTTGTGTTTTTGCAGTTATTTCACCATCAACATGTCTTCAGGTGCTGAAAGGGTTATTCTGATGACCCCCGAATGACCTCCCTGACTCCCTCGACCTTCCTCTGAACTCTGAGCAGCTCTGAGACATCATCAGATACGACGAGTGTAACTCGTTCGACACAAACGGCGCTCCGCTCCTCGCAGCGAAACACGACTCGCCTTCACACCTTGCAAATGTCAGACGATCTGTTCGCTCTCATGCAGGCAGTAATTTCACTGAGCGATTCTCAAAGGTCAGGCGCGTCGACCCCAGGGGGCGCAGCTCCAACTCTGCTCTTCTTCTTAGAAACTTCACCACACAGGATGAAAATGTTGCTACAACTTTAAATGCTTGCGTCTGCTGCACATGGGTAGATATATAATTATGTGTGTGCATGTTTCGGTCTGTGTGGACATTCAGTACCCTGTCGCATTAAAAGGCGCGTGCGTGGGGAGGCGCGCTCCGGCCGCCGTCGGGGTGAAGCTGTACGTTGCGTACGCCACAGAGGAGCCCACCATCAGACCCGTCATGTAGGAAACAGTCATTGTGTTTCCTGCCGGCAGAAGCAGAAACACAGAACAGGAAATTACTGGAGAGCCAGCAGACAGGAGAGGAAACCAGGTTACATGCAGGCCGGACCGGGTCAGATTTACAGGGACGTGAGACCCTTAGTGCCCTATCCACTTCAGAAAAACTCTCCTATTCATGCAAATTACAATTAACAAGTCGAGTATTGTTGGCTTACAGTCACTTCATCACTGGCTTCATGTTGTTCCTCCTAAAAAATATACTGACTTCATAATTTCATCTGTTTCAGTCTTGCATATGTTCATAAAAATACCTCAATTTTGATATTTAGGTATTCGATAAGGGACTATACATTTATATAAAGTACAATGCAAAACACATAATCATTAAAAAAAAAATTTAAGCAATAAAATATAAATAGCAAGCAAAACATGTTGAGGGCAACAAAAAAAGACAGAGAAACTAATAATAAAAAAGCAAACTAATAAAACTATGATGCTTCAGGTCAAACATCTAGTTTTGTTTGACTTAAAGAGCGAGCATCCTAAGAAAACATTTATTCAGTGGAATCATTTTGTAATTAAGACTTTCAGATGTGAAGTTAGAACGAACAAAAGGTATTTAAAGGTCATCATTGCAGAAACGCAGAAGGGGGATTGTAAAGAAATTCGACATAAAACGTGTTACGCGTTCATGTCAGAGGAATCTTGCTAACGATCGCACTGGCTGACCTCGGCCCAGTCGCTGCTCGGTATTCGTGGATTTTTCTGTGGAATGTAACTTCAAATTATTCACTGAATTTTGTTCTGCAGACCTTATCTGAAATCATTTTTTTTAAAGCGAGGTTTGGAAAGCTGAAATGTCTAGTCACAATGCTAGCTGAAGCAGCCAATCCAGGAGTGGCATTTATTCTGATTGGCACTGATTGGCTGAATCCCCAAGGACAGAAATAAGGAAGACTTTTGGTATTAGTTTCTGTGGTAGCGCCACAATGCACATCGATTTTAGGCATATTGTACTTGGAGAACTTGGAAACTTAAACCCAGCACTTCTGCCAGAAACGTCAATCTTTTTGGGCCTGTGTTGCTTTAGCTTATTTTTAGTTTCAGAATACATTTGGGGCTGCAGCAGGCAAAAATCAGACACAGCTTCACTGAAACAAAAATGTGACATTCTGTGACATCTCTGTCACAGACTATTTACTTTCTTTTTACCGTTACGGAACGAAAAATATAAAAACACTCACAAAGAGTTCACTGTAAACACAAGCTCAGTGTTTTCTTTAATCCGATCTTGAAGATTTGTGATTAACACTACTTCAGAGCAACACAAAATGACATGCATCACTCAAGAAACAGAGAAAAATCTTTGATCTTCTCTGACCAAATGAACACCAAAAGGACAGTCCGCTCGTCTGCTCACCTGCCAGCTCCCTCTGCTCAGGCGGTACTTTCCCAGCCGCCTGGATCATCGGCACAGACCCAAAGTAGCCGTTGGTGACTCCCATGAGGAGGGAGAAGAGACACGGCCAGGCTGGGTGGGACAGCATGGGCGCGCTCACCGGGTACACACACATCACGAACAGAGGGATGAAGACCACCCTCAGGCAGGAGAAGAAGAGCAGGCGGCTCCCAGACCAATCGTAAGGCAGCGCCGCCAGGATCTGAGAGAGGAAGAGAGAGGAGGAACATTTGGTGAAATGTTCCTGCAGTTAATCTGAATGAACCGAGAGACATGAAAGTTTGTTCTGATCACTAAATACTGACATCTAACTATTCCCAAGTCATTTTAGAAGTTGTTCGGGGTTTTTTGTTGTTATTTTGTAACAATTTGCTAAAATGTTCTGGATTAAATCTGATACTGTTAGGAAATCTGTTTATTTCTCTACAAATGGGGCGACGGTTATGAGAAAAATGCATTTCCCACCAGTGAGCATAGTTGGTTTTTGCAGATGGATTATTTTTCATCCTGCAGGGCAACATTTTTTACAATTAATAACATCTTTAAAAAACACCTGATGCAAAAAACGTATTTTCAGTCATCAATGAGGTTTTTGCGATCATAATTTTGGAGTAACAACAATTATTGATCTGTAAATATTGCAGCCCAAAGAACAACAAATAAAACAATCGAAACTATTAACCTGTCACATACTGATGCAAGTTTCCAAGAGTTTTTTTTAAATGTTTTTTTGTATCAACAATGATTTCCTGATTGGTTTTCTACAAATGAAACAACTATTTTGTTTCCAATAAAATTGTAATTTTCCAGAGTATTTTCGAGCAGATAAAAATAAAAAGGCACAAAGTTATTTTTTCTAGGTGTTATAAAAGATTCTGTGGCCTCACATGCTTTCACCTTAAGGATTTTTGGCACGTCTGGCAAAAAGTTTGAATCCCTCCATCTTATGGTGATGGCAAGAAGAAAACTCTCCAAATGACTGACAGCTGAAATCCAATGAAGATTTTTCCCACCATGTATTGAGAAGACCATTAGACATTTTCAACATTCAATTTTTAATATAATCTGGGAAAAAAAAAAACACTTCCCAAATATTCTCTCCTCTTACATTATTATCTTTTAAGAGGCTTTTGTCTCATTTCCTTAGCAGAGTTCAAATCAGTCTACTAAGTCTGTGAGGGGAATTACAGTTTCATAAAGCTCAGAAGTCTGCTGACCTTCCCGACAAAGTCGGACATGTTGAACGTGGCCATGATGAGGATGGGCAGCCATTCCCCCAAGGCTTTGTTCCTGATCTCTGACTCCAGGCCGGGGAACAGGCACAAGGTGATGCTGTAGGTCACAGCTATAGACAGCATGTAGGCCCAGATCACACGCGACACCATGTAGCGATGCAGAATCATGTCTGGCGGGGGAACACACACACACACACACACACACACACATTTAATTAACTAAGTAATTTTTTAAAACCTGATGAGTCAAGGTTCTCTTGTGACGCTCTGCACAAATCAAACCACAGGTCAGGGGTTAAATCAGGAAGTACCTCGGACGCCGGGCCAGCTCTTCCTGATCTTGGCTTTCGGGGCGTCGAATCTCACGTAAGTCCCGCCCACAAAATCCTCATGGCCTTCCTCTGCGGAGGACGGCGCCGTTCCTCCGTTTCCCTGTGGAGACGAACGGCGACGCTTTCATCTGAAACCTCGGAAAACATTGAAATCATCCCAAAAAAAAAAAAATTATCTGCTGCTCACTTCTGTAACTAGACACTAGATGTAGCCAGCTCACTGGACTAAAACCATTCCCTGAGAGTCAGTGAAGTTTTTATTTATTTATTTATTCAGTTTTTTAATTAGTAATGGCTTTTTGGAAGCATGAAATCAGCTTTTTATGGCAGCGACTATTAGAGAAGACAGCTGTGAGTGCAAGTTGATCTAATGATGTCGGAAAGTCTTCAGACTGGACTGCAAATTAGCAGCGACACACACACGCACACGCACACACACACACACACACACACACACACACACACACACACACACAGATACAGGCTTCTTTCTTTGGTTTCCTAAATTACACACACAGACGGATCCATTAGCTGATTAAAAGGCCATGCACGCCAAAAAGCACTGGTACTCCTGATTGTCCCATAATGCACAGCCCATCGTTTCCCTCGTCAACAGTTTCAGGACACTGAAACGCAGCCCGATCACACACACAAACACACACACTACAGTGTGACACCAGGGGTTTTTATTAGATGCCTGACACAGCTTACTGGCATGCAGGGATTAAAACACTAAAATCTGGTTCCGCTTTAAACGTCTCTACAAAATGAATTCATCTTCTCCTCCTTCATTTTTTTCCTTTTTTTTTTTACCCCCCCATTTTATCATCTCGACTGCTCTTCTGCTCTCTTGCCCTCTCCCCTCACCCTATCTTCCCCCTTTTCCTCTGCAGTCACTTTCAGAAAGATAAGTCTTTTCCGTCTTTTATTCTAATCAACATGGATCCTTTATCCAGAACGCCTAAGCCTCTTTTCCCTTCATCCCTGTTTTCCCTCATCAACCCACGTCACGTTCTGTCCTTCATATCGCATCCTAATAACACAGCTCTCTCTCTTTTTGGCTCAAAGGTTTGTCTTTTTGAATGGCAGCCAAAAAAACAGCAGCCCATGAATAACTCTGCATTATTAAACCGGGTCTGATAGGAAAAGTCTCCCCTCAGATACCAACAAGGACGCAACAGCATAGTTCAAGTTCCTCCTGAAATAGTTTACTGTTGTGATTTTTATGCAGGGTTTTATTATCAAAATGACAACACTGGTGAGAGCGTCTGCAGCTCCACGCAGAATTTAAACTCTGAAGTGTCCGTTTGAACATTTCCACAAACTTCAAAGTGTTCAGCTGGGATTTGGTGTGAGAGCTTAACATGAATAACTGCATCAGGGTGACAAAATAAGGAAAGCTATTTTAAAAATTTGACAAAAAAATTATCTGAAAAGTGTGGAGTGTCTCTGCACAGAGGGGCATCAGAATAACTGTGATTGTAGATACAATGAGCTCCTATTTATTATTAAAGAGCTACATTTAGAATCAGACATGTTTAGTTTTTAAACATAATTTAAGATTTCTGAAACTTTTATACTACGGTGAAAGCATAAAGTGCATTCTCAAAGTTTTCAGGTCGTTAGCGCCACTTCAGATTGAGACGAGCTGGAACACAGCAGACAGGTCAGACGCTGCTAGTCTGGAAACAGGAGTCTAACTTTAGAAAAGCTCAATAAACACTATCATACGGGTGCAAACATGAGGCGTTCCTGTAAACCTAAACTGTGAGGCTTTGTCAGGAAAACAATAAGCAACCCAGCAATAAGCAATAAGCTTAGCTACTCAGAGTCAGGGTCAAAGCCATTGTTCAAAGACAGAAATGTGAAGCAAACAACAAACATGTGGAAGAAGGATCATGTTGCTTTTTGGTAAGATGAGACCAAAATACAACTTTATAATCTCCATGCAAAGTGATATGTAAAACCTGTGGAAAACCTCAGGTCAGGGCGTAGCGACACCTTCCAGCAGAACTGCTGTAAAGGTACAGCCAGAGCTACGATGGAGTGATTCAGCATAATCATGTGTCAGAATGGACCAGTCAAAGTCCAGATCTAAATCCAGTTGGGAATATTCAACAGGACGTGAAAATGTGTATTTACAGACCATCTCCAGCCAGGAGGATTATGTTGCACAGTCAATGTCTTAATACATACTTAAACTGAACATGTTTTACCAGCTAGGAAAGAAGAATAGAAATTCAGCTCTCGATGTTCAAAGCTGGTAGTGACACGTCCCCAAAGGATTTGCTGTTTTAACTGGTCTTCACACTAATGGCTGAGTGAGAATCTGCAACACACTGCTCAAATCAATGTTTGTTCAAAATGTTGTCAAAGCCTTTCATTATTTTCTCTCCACTTCAAAATAATTCCTGTTATGTGTTGATGTATCTAAAAAAAATCCTAATTAAATTCAAATTAGTGGATGAAATGGATTTAAGTGAAAACATTTTTACGGCGCTGTTGCCGGGAAGCAGCTAGGAAAACGTACAAATATCACTTCCTCTGCGGTGACGTCGTGATGGACCCTGTATCCAGTTCCGGCGTCCCGCGGGTCGTGACATTTGACTTGACCTTTGCCCTGGGCGTGGCCGGTGTAGTAGCGGACGAACCGCGAGCGTCGGACGACGAGGTGCAGCAGAAAGCACAGCATCTCCATGCTGATGGAGATCAGGAAGAAGATCAGGGTGTTCTTCTTCTCGTCAGGGATCAGCAGCTTGGTGAAGATGCGAGACAGCGAGATGATCACTCCGGCCGTGCCTGAAACGTTTGGCCACGGTCAGAGAACGTGAGCGTGTGGCGGTATTAAATCTCTTTGTGAGCGCACTTACTTTCCCCAGTCATCACCCCTTGAGTGTACCTCTTGGGCAGCATCCCCATGTAACCATAGAAACTGGACTGCTGCACTGGGAGAGCGAGAGGGAAGCGGTTATCAGTGCAAACGAAGACCGAGCGCTGCGACAACACAATTTATGGAGTCGGTCTTCTTCCTGGACCTCTGTAGATGACTTTAGAGAATATTTCCAGGAATTAGACTGTGACCAGATCAATAAAACAAACCGTGTTAGAGACAGAAAGACAACAAAATCTAAGCATATCCTTCTAGTTTTGTGTTGATGTTTCCAAAGACTCATCTAGCAGAACTCATCCTCATCATCCACTGACATAAATATCCATATAATTACATTCTGTCCAATTTTAGACATTTACATCTGTTAGCTCAGTGTGATTACTTAACAACAGCTGTTTCTATTACAGCGGAAAGGTAATGAAAAAGAATTACAAAGAGTGAAACTTTGTCTAGCTGCCAATCGCTTCATGTTCTCTCTCTCTGTGAACAGTCAGGGCAGTCTTTTATTGCATAGTATGGACGACTGCTTCAGAGCTTATCTGTCTTCTTGCGTTTCTCTCCAAATGAAGCCACTAACGAGCTGCTACAGCCATTAAAATTAGGGGTGCACCGATTGCAGTTTTCTGGCCGGTCGCCTATTACCGATGTCATGAAAAACCTAACTTACCAATTCCGATTTTGGCCGGTGCCAGCTTTTTGTCTGAAAAGTTGCTCAATATATCAAGAAAGTTGCTGGATTGGCAACAATGGGATGACTGTTGTTAACTGTAAAAGTGCAGACATGACCTGGTCGGTCGGTTTGTTGGTCAAATTTCTCTCACGAGAGAAAAGAAAAGCACAGTGGTTGATTTTTAGGCCTTTGCCGAGGTTGATAACATCGGTGAATGAAATCGGCTTCATATGTAAAAATTGATCACCGATCTCCCAAAATGAACAAAATCGGCACCGATACGTCGACTGGCCGATAAATTGGTGCACCCCTAATTAAAATGTAATTTTTCTTCAACACAAATACTCCTACATCAGCCCTTCTTGTTTCATTTTTCTTTTTGTTCTTGTACATCTGGTCTTCTCTTGACCCCTGAGTGGACTGCGACCGGTGCTTCTTAACTCTGAGCTGTTTCCTGTTCCTGCTTGTTAAAAAGGAGTTGTTACTTTCCACTGTTGTCACATGCATGCTCAGGAGGATTATGTTGCACAGTCAATGTCTTAATACATCCTTAAACTGAACACGTTTTACCAGCTAGAAGGACGAATGGATCTAGACTGAACTGTGATATACCTACAATTAATTGTACACACAGATGTAAGCTTGTGTAAACAAACGGATTTGACTTCATTTAAACTTAAACTAGATCTAAATGTGGGTGTTTTACTTCCAGAATCTGTTTCTTTCAGTCAGTCTTGCTTTCTGCTCTCCCATCCTCTAGGATTCAGTCTGCTAACTAGCAGAACTGCATTGTTTGTCTTTGCTTCCCTCAGTGTTTACGTTACAGCGTTGCCTTTCGATCCTTGTCGGATTCTCCTGTTTGCTCTTTTTGTTTGCTTCCTTGTTTTCAGTGCCTTCGTTGCAAATACTTGTTTTTCCATCCTTTCATTTGTCTCAGTGAAACTGCACTGAATTTGTACCATCTGTGCTTTTCAGTCAGGTAAATTTAGCAAGCTGTTAGAAACGTTAGAAATAGCTTACCTGTGCATCCGAAGGCCACCACTCCCACTGACAACAGGTTGATGACATAAGCCTGCTTGGTGGTGAATTTTTCCAACCAGACATCAAACAAGCTGACAAAGATGAGCGGCCCCAACGCCAAGATGTATCCTGCAGAGTTACAGTGATCATTTAAACTCATCTGGTCTCTGACGGGAAGATATACACATATGTATGACAAGGCCATCTTGAGGAACATTATCGCCTTCGCTCGATGTAAAGTCTAATCGCAGAGCTACGACACAGAAAAGCTCCTGAGCAGACGAAACATTTCAAAAGTTATTCCCCTAAGGCTGCAGGCAGAGCTATTTTAAGGTACAGAGAGTGCAGCGGTGAACGCTCGCGCTCACACAATGAAAAACAGCAGAGAGACCAGAATCCTCCTCAGAGACATTTCTTTTAAAGAACTTTACTCTTTTCACAAGGATGGTTTTTCTTTCATTTCTGCTACTGAGGAGCCGTTACATTGCTGTACTTATCTCCAAAATCACCATCATATATTGACCTATGCACATCATAAATATGGAGTTGTTTTAAAGACATTTCAATGATTAATTTTGCATAATTTAAAATTTTTTAAGGGAGTTGTATTTGAGAAAGCACTTTGCGAGTTAGGATTTTAATGCTTTGAAAGATAACACACATTATTATATTTTTATAGCAACTCTCAGTTAAAGCTGGGGCTGCACAATAATTCAATAACAACACATGTCGCCATAGACACATGATCAATATCAACAGAATATTCAATATTCAGCACATAGCATGTTCACTGAACTCTGATCGAGAACCGTACTGCATTCTGGGAGACGTAGGCAGAGGAAAGACCTTAGCCGTTCAACCTAAACGGCACAGCGAGCTAAGCAAGGTTGGTGGCATCAACTAACCTACTGGCTCTTTGGTTACCTAGCAACCCACTCACTCTCCGGTCACCTAGCAACAACCTGCTTGAGTAACTTGCGCAGCAGCAGTGTCATGTTTCTCCACAGTGTGTGAAAACTAATTACAAATAAACAACAACAGTGCGGAGTGAAAATTGTGGATAAAACAGAAAAGATCAAATGTTTGGCATTTCAGATATTTAAAACAAAAAAACTAATTAATAATCATTGACATCGACTGATATGAAACACTTATGTCGTGATAAGTTCTTCAGTCCTGGATAAAGTTTGGACTTACCCACAGTAATCCTGGTGTGCATGCTGAGCCTCTCCACCAGCACATTGTTGAGGATCACAGCCAGCAGAGCGACCACTATGTACGTCAGACTCATGTCAAACACGATGGACGTTCCTGAAACACACGAGAAAGATGGAGCTCCTGAGGGTGGGGGTGCAGAGGGCTTGTTCGTGCATTTGCATGCAAAGCCTCATGCACATTGATACCTTGAAACTTGTGATGCAGGTAGTCGACGTCGGTGATGAAGCTGTTGTATGGCAGCAGGAAACCCACTCCAGCCAGCAGCATTGCAAAGTAGATGCCATGGTAACGGTCATCGGGGATCGGCTGCTCAAAGTCTGACGAGGGAAAACAGGAGTCTGTGGTTAGAAAATTAAGGCTACTCTCTTCGTGGTGCTGAAAATTTAGGTTTTTGTTGAAAAGACTTTGAACTAACAAATCATCTTTAGCTAGAGACCAAACCACGCCTGGATGTTCTTTTGCTGTGTGGATATTTAAGTCTTGGAAATGTTCTTGGATTTGTTTAATTTGCATTAAAGATCATTTGATTATCTTTGTTAATGTTAACAGTAACAACAAAATATATATTTACATGCCTTAAAACCAAAGAGTCTGGTTCTGAGTCTGCAAAAAGCAACTAAATGACCAAAAGGTCAGCATTTACAAAGTTTGAAAGATGTAAGATGTAAAAAAAAAAAAAAAAAACTAGCTCTTTCACTTATAACTTGGGGAAATGTCTTATTATAAGTGAAATAGCTAGTACTTTTCATCAATATTCAAGAATTATTGACGTAAAATTGTCTGAAAAGTTGCTTGTTAGTTTTGTCTAATTTCAAGTGGATGAACATATTTGCACTAGTATTAGTATTTAGTTTTAGTGTTACAGTATTACTACTAGATTAAAAAGGATTTTGTGTTTTTGCAGTCAAACTATTACATTATCATGTACAAAAAGGAGATACAAAATCATTTTGTACTATGTACTTATGTTATTACATAATGCGATACAGTATTACAAAATGTCTTTGAGGATTTTATTACATTTTTATTATGAAACGCAGTTTTGAGATGCTTTATTTATCGCATTTTGGAGCCCAATTATTTCACATTGTTACATAATGCAGGATTACAGGATTTCCTTGTGCGAAGATGTCAGTCAGGAACAGGCTTAAAAAAAAAATCCACATATAAACAACGGCACAGTGAAGCTATCATTTCCTGGAAAAGAAATATGGGACAAAAGCTTGACATTTCTCCAAGAAGAATGAAAAGACAAAACAGAAAGTTATCAGCATATTGGCTTAGAGGGAGCCCTGAAGGAGCTGCAGGGATTTCTGCCAAGCAGTGGTTGCCTCATAGGAGGACATGCTATGGATTTAGTAAGATCAAAGTTTAGCTTTTTGGTTACAGAAGCAAAAATGCACAAATACCACCATTCCCCCACGGTGAAGCACAGTGGTGACAGCATCATGATCTGGGGTCATTTCTCCTCAGATAAAAACTTTTTCTTTTCTCTGGTTGCTTGGTGGCACAGTTGGGAAATGAAATAAAGCATTTTATGTCCCATAAGCTTGTTACCAACAAAACCGAGTTTAAGAAAGAGCACTTTTTACTTTGTTTGTTTTCTAACAGACACAGGACAAATGAGATATTATGAGATGAAAAAGGCTTTTAGAATGATTTATCACAGCCATTATATCAGGGGTGGGCACACTACTGAGAGCTACTGCAAATTAGGACTGGAGCCAACGAAGGCAACGGTCAGAGGAGCTAATGAGGATGAAGGATGCTGCTGCGGCAGACGGAGCAACTGTTGCACGGGAAATCTGTGCTTATTGATAAGAGATGAATTGGGGGTGGAGTCGAGGGCGTTGCTGATCGGCAACCGGCCTCCCCATTGGGTTAATTTGAAGACTGTTTTGCAGCAGAATCGGTTTCATGGATAAAGTGTGACGAGCAGATCTTTATGGAAGTGCTCATAATCCTTCTCTAATCCTGTAAGCTCACTTTAACAAGCTTTGAATGATTTGGAAGGGAGTAGATTTAACAACAGGCTGAGGAGGGAAAGTAGTTCTCAGTTTTAAAGAGATGACTCCGGGATCAGGTAACAGCCATTGAGCTGATGACGGAGGATAACTTACTCTCGGATCCACAATATTTGACACCTTTTATGCCTGAATTTATTTTGTAGACAACTTCTTTGTATTTTGGAGCCAGAAATTGTTACAATCTTAAAATATAACCAGCCTTTCCATTGTTTTTCAGTGCAAATATGTCATTTTGACAGCTAACATAGCCTTAGGAGTTGCATCTCTCCAAAACAGAAATGCCATTACACCATACATAGGTAATGAAGGCCCATCTGGACCTGTAACTCACAACTCTGAAATGTTGTAAAGTGAAAAACCAGGAATCTATTGAAAGCGTTGCAGCTTTTTGGCAATATGGAAAAAGAGAAGAGTGAGCTGCTTGCGCACTTTTCCCAGAAAACCCTCTGCGGAAAACAAGAGATTCATGAAAACGCATTTCTCCTCACCCACCAAAAACCGTCTCAGCTCAAAACTTTTTCTCCCAGATTCTGAGAAATGACAGCAGAATGCAGTTAAAGACAACAAACAAGTCAGCAGCCGGACCTTTGAGGTTGTTTGAGAGCAGACAAGTTCCCAGCATATACTTAAATTTTCTTTTCTTGCTTTGTCTGTCCATTAAATCTATCTATTGAGGTCCTCAGATTACATTATTATAACCAATTTGTCCAAACATCTCCCCTGCATGGTGCTTAGAGGCAGTTTCAAGTTGTTTTTTTCCAAGTGTAGGAGCTAAATGAATGACAGATTGCTCTGCATATTGGTATTTTTCTTCCCTTCCGTCTACGACCCGAGAAAGATTAACAGCCAGTTTCTTTTTACATCCAATCGTTTCGTTGTGTGAAAAACATCTGTAGTTTGAAGGGCGTGACTAATTATAAAACATTTGAAAACCTATTTTTTTGTAACGCAAGTAAAACCATGATGGATTACAAGTAGAAGAGTGAGACTTTTAGCTGCTTCCTTTCACTTAGATGTTTTTCCAACAACGGCTCATATAAAATGCCCTGGCGACATGGTTTTTGGGAGAAATGCGAAAACAACCACACACAGGATGTAGAATTATGCCCATTTGCTAAAGTGATCCGAGGGTTTTTAATGTTTCTGTTTACAACGATTTATTGAGCTGCAGAACAAGACTGCAAAAATGTCAGCGCAACGTTTATCTTAAGTTTGATGGTTGAGATTCTCAATGGCTACTAAACACAGAAAGGTTTTACCACTCCTCACTCTTACACCTACCGCCAATAAAAACCGTCCAGAACCAATTATTCCTGAAAGAAACACACCGACTTAAAAACTGGCTGGTTTAAACTCTCAGTCCTCCACTGTGACTCTCACTTCGTCACCTTTGAAACATCCCCAGTCGCAATTAATCATAAAAACTGATGCGCTCGTGTTTAAAGTCTGACAGCTCTATTAAAATTTGAATTGGTGCCTTGCCAATTAGCTGTTCCATCAAGCTTTCTGGGACTTTTTAACTGGAGAGCCATGCATGTAGGAGGCCGTTTGGCATCAGATTGTTGAAACAGTGCTAAAATTAATGTGCTCACTGAACATTTCCTCCACTTTTGTGTAGCATAAAAATTAGGACGGAAAGTTTTTAAAGCTCCTACTTTGGCACAGTCAGTCAAACTTAGAACATCTTGTCATGATCAGGTTTTCTATTTGCTTTGTTATTTTTTTGTAACTTGTTTTATAATTTGGATAAAATTTACTTTATTTAAAGAAAAAAAAAGCCATCAAGATGCATATTCATCTGGTGACGTGAAGGGATAAGGAGGTTATTCCAACTATGCCCATTTATACTTTTCTAGGTTTTTCTCTTTAATTTCATGTCGTCTATCAAATCTCTTTTTTAAAAGTGCTGCAGATAAACGTTTGCATCACATTTGCAAGCAAAACCTGCTCGCAAAAAAGCCATGGAAGCAGACGAAACCCCATACAACTCAAATCATATTCGTCAAAATCCGTCAAAAGTTGCTCGTCCACCGGATTCCAAGCTTATTAACTTGATTCTTTAGCCTCTTGTGACGTCACCAACCCAAACAAAACCTGAATTAAGGATATTTTACCTAAGTGTGTTTTTTCTTGAAACTGGGGGAATCCTTTCAACACAACAAAATTTTGTAGTGAAGAAATTAATTTACCAGAGAATGTATACATATTGTTAATCTAGTCATTGCATATTTTTCTAATTTCAAAGCTATCTTGTGCAGTCACAGGAAACAAAAAGCAGATCCACCCACCGCCCTCGTTATGTGTGCCCTTGTTCACATATGATCTAATTAGCATGGCCTTTGTGCAACCTGTGTAACCGGGCAACAAAGCAATTATGTGTTAACAGGACTGCCCTGCTTGTTTTACACAAAACATGGTGCTCTCCAAGATGTTCTCCTTCACCGCTACCTGGACCTGCTGACTTATTTCAGACAAGAATGAGGGAAAAAATCCTTTCAAAAACTTAACTCCCTGATGCAATTTCATGCAACGAGGAGGAAATGATGTGTTATTACAGCAAGGGAATACCTACAGCTCAAATATGGGAGCCCCAGTGGATGTGTTTTCATTTCGGTACCAGATCAATGGGGATGTAATCTCCAAGAAATGGTCATAATTAAAGCCGTCGAGTCCACGATTTACAGCAGTGCCTTCAGCAGAGAGTTACACGCTGTTCTTTCTCATTTCTAATATCCTGCACCTCCAACTCCTGATATACTACTACATTAAATCCACTCTGTTCCTCTGCTGTCTTTTTATAAATAGTACACACACACACACACACAGAGAGAGAGAAAGAGAGAGAGAGAGAAGTGCTCACCAGGCTCAGACAGAGCCAGCACTCCTCGCTCTGGGGCATCCTTACTGATCTCCTCCTCCTCCAGCTGGTACGAATCGAAGCTGTAGCTCTGCACCACGCCGCTCTCCCTGCCCTCCCTCCAGCCTTCCCTCCCCGCGTCCCTCCACCCGGCGATGCCTCGATCCCTCCACCCGTCCCAGTCGTCGGGGGTCTCGGCCGGAGCGGGCCTGTGGCGCTCCGCTCCCGCCGAGCCCGGCTCTGGCCTTGAAGAATGCATGGAGACGCGACGCGCTGCAGAAGACTCCTCCGGCTCCGAGCGGGCTACACGAGCATGGTGCGGACACGATCCCCAGCGACACGCCCCTGGAAGAGACGCAGGAGGCCTTTGGATGATGGAGGATCTGCAGGGAGAAGAAGAAGAAGCAACAGGAGGGTCAAAAGAAGAGGAGGCAGGCAGGAACGAATGATCTGTCAGAGCTTTGCTGAAAATAACTTGAGTGAATCATTAAAAACACAGTTTGCTTCTGTGTGTGTTGACGTGTGAGCAGCATGCTCAATGAGAACGTGACAATGGATGGGTGGCAGGAAGACTGTGGGGAACAGGAAGACTGTGGGGAAGTGAGGTGGGAAATGAAACACAGTAAACGAAAGAGAAGAAATAAACAAATGATCTCTGTTTAACCGAGGGACGCACCGATCCACCTTTTCACTTCCGATACCGATACAGATATCTGAGGTTCAGTATTGGGTTGAATTGACTTAAAATGTTTCTTTTTGTTAATAGCAAAAAGAATAATAGTTTATTACATTTGTAATAAACCACAAATGTGTTTGATAACTCTGGACCAGTACAGCGCAATTAAATACACCAATATTTTGTGTTAGAAAATATTGGACATGTAAAAACATCTCTAATTTGTTCAGTCGGTGCATTTAGGAGTCAAACAGTCAATGCAAAATCCAATGATAAAGAAACTGAAACTGACAAAAACAACAGGTTGACTAACTAAAAAAACAAACCTTCTTTCAAATTGTTCAGGAAGTAAGATATTTAAAAAAAGTAATGACTGGCGGTCCTTTAAATATAAAGTATTGCATTTGTATTTTTATTTAATTTACCTTACTGATAACTGATGAAGGTTTCTGTCTAAATGCAGAATGATCAATATAATAATTATCTTTTTTTTTTTATTGTAATTTTTTCAGCATCTTCATTTCTTATTAAAAAACATTTGAACTGTTTTATAAAGCTCAGTTATTGCGTAAATGTACTTTTATCCATTTCAGGAGGAAGTGGTGGTTTTGAGTGAATGGACATTTGAAGACAATATGTTTCAAACATAAACAGTAAAACATGTTTCATTATATAACTATGTGCATGAGGACTTCACACAGTCTGCTTCTTGAGATTATTTCACTCAAAAATGGACCTGGTGACAGGAAAGCATTAAAATGTGATATGCATGTTATTATAACTGGATTCCACAAGCATCAAATTGTGTTTTCAAACAACCTTCAGTGTAGAATAATTCAGTTGTGGGCTCCTCCAGTGTAGATGTATGCAACTTTCAGCTGGTATGGTCCTTAAAAAGACAGAAATGACCAAGTAATTCCTGCAGATGCTAACGTCAGCGCCGCCAGCTACTCTTGCTTTTCTGAGATCATTTTTGTTGTACGCAACAAAGGAGGTGTGCATTCGTGATCGATTAACAGGTAAACAGTGTGGAAGTGACAGGTGATTGTCATGGTAGCCCCCTGCGGTGTGGCCCCCTGAGCAGAGAGCCACATTTAAAACCTCCCCGACAGCAGGTGAAGCCTCAACGGGACATTTTGAAGGAAAATCTTATTACTCTAAGCTCAACCAGCCGCTTTCCTTACATTGCAAGGAATAAACGCTGAAGCTCACAAACAGGTGAGCTTGCACAGCCTAAGTCCTGTCACATAGCCACCTGCCGGTTCACCTCGCATGCCCCGCAGGTGTGATTTCACTTCCGCTTCACACCGTGAAACAAGTAGGATTCATTTGTGCCGAATCCTATTTTAAAACCTCAAAGGAAAAAAAACAACAAAAAAAAACATGGGATGACGTCAGTAGGTGATGATCTCCGTAAACGCGGTGAGAGAGCTGCTGCGTGATGCGTGACAAAACAAAAGCCCAGCCAAAGTGAGCCCCGGCGTGTCAAAGCCACGAGCCGCACAGTTACCACGTCCGGACTGAGGGCGGCGCTCGCGACCCCATCGAAAGCCTCCAGCCTGCGTCCGTAATTGAATTGCAGCGAGTCGATGCTATTTATGCTGCAGCCTCTGTCGTGGACGTAAACAGGGGGAGATGATAATGTGGTTCTACATAAACTGGGATGTGCTTTGACATCAAATGTGTGGACTTTCACAAGGAGCTCGCGCGTTTTTCTCGTGGGTAAAAAAAAAAAAAAAAGACAAATCGAATTTACAATTAACCAAAAAGGTGAGAGGAACAAAACACTAGACGACATACATCACCCAGCGGATAAAATGAAGTACTTCCTGTAATACTGGTAATTAAAAAAAAAACAAAACATAAAAATCATAGCAACTACAGAGACCGGGTCGCTTTTATGAGCCTCTCTCTCTATTAGCGCCGCGTTGGGTTTTTTTGTTTTTTTTCTCTCTCGCGCACAGAAAACAAAAACACCAACAACAGGTTATTGTCATTAGCGGCCCCCCCCTCCATTAACCTACCGCGTCTCCCCTTCCTGCTGCTTGCCCCGGCTCTCAGCAGCGGCTTTTCCACGGACAGAGGAGCTGGAGCTGGACCTGGAACCTGGACTCTGCTCAGCTCAGCCCGTCTCCATCCGAGAAGAAGAAAAAGAAGAAGAAGAAGAAGAAGAAAGGAGAGTCTCTGTGCCTTCCCGCACGCGCTCCTAACGCACCATACAGCGGGAGAGGAGAAAGAAAGGAAGCGCGGATGGATGGGAGGATGAGGAGGAGGGAGGGAGGGAGAGGAGGAGGAGGAGGAGCAAGGTGGGGGGTGAGTCTCCTTTGGCTGTTCGTGTTCTTGTCATCTTTAGCTGTATTCGTCCTAAATCGTGTTTTAACAAGTTGTTTCACTCGCGATCCGGTTGATTTGGGCTTTGAATGCGAGAGACTCGCATCATCCCTGCAGACTGGAGCCGCGTGTGTGTTAATTAAGTGTTATCTCTCACTTAATTCAAAAACTGAAGTTTACATGAATTAGTTTCACACAGATTGGGTTCATTCTGTTTGATTTTGATTGTTTTTGTTGTTGTTTTTTTTATATAGTTTTGGGGTGACCAAAGATTCAGGATGTTATTGTTTTGTTTTGTTTTGTTTTGTTTTGTTTTTTTGTCATGAAGGCATGCTATGTAAAACGTCACACCTTAATTTTAAATATAAAACTCATGATTATCCCAAAGAAGTGTGGAGTTTTCACATTGCTACATTTTCATAAATGTAAACAATAATCACATTTAACATTTCTGAAGTCATAGTCCATCTCTTTAGTCGTCTCACAAAGGAAGTTTTAAATTTGCATGAGTAATATACTCTATCTTTTTCTCTTTTTATTTATTTTTTTAAATTTTTTGGGATAGATCTGTTGTGCCTATAAGATGGATTATACAAAAGAGGAAAAGCTTTTGCCTTTGCTTGATTTGTTGGATATCTCCCAGCAGACCAGATAGTGAACATGGTGCGGTCTGCATCATAGCATAATTGATGGTACATGGTTCTGTGCAGTTGAGGTTGAAAACTGGCGTTTTGAAAATTTCACATCATCATCTTGGTCAATTAAAAAAAAAAAGTTCTTCAATCAATCAATCAAATTTTGTTTGTATAGCACATTTCAGCAGCAAGCCTTTTCAAAGTGTTTTACATCATAACAAAAACAAAAACACAAAGTCAGGCAACATAGAATAAACAATACATTGAGTGAAGTTCATTACATTTTTAATTGATTGTGTTTCAAGTGTAATCTAAACAGGTGTGTTTTTAGTTGAGATTTAAAGGAAGTCAGTGTTTCAGCTGTTTTACAGTTTTCTGGAAGTTTGTTCCAAATCTTTGGTGCATAGATGCTGAATGCATCTTAATCCATCTAAATTAGTTGCCGTGTTGTAGGATTTCACCTTGTTTTCTTGTCTGGCCATTTCATCGGTTTTCCGTCTCCTTTTCATTTATTTTTTTTAGTTATGAGTTGGAAGCGCTTGTGCTGCCAGACTCACCAGCACAATGCTGGCACCGTCACCGCCGTGTGACTGACAGTTTTATCAGTTCAGTTCAATATGCTAATGCTTTGCTGTTGGCAGGGCTTCCATCATATTTCCCACCCACCGCTGTTGTCACAGAGGAGCCAAGCCTGACGGGAATTAGCTAAATGGCCGCTTGGCTGTCTCGTCAGGTGGACGTGCGCCGTCTGCAAAGCGCAGCAGATCCTGGGAGCTGCTGCTGCTGCTGCACCCCAGCATAGCGACAAGCTCTGGAGAAACAGAGCAGGTTTAGTCGAAGTGCTGACTGCGCTCTTCTGCGAAATGACCCGGGCAACGGCTGAACTTTTAACAAAAAGATTGTTTGTGTGGGTTTGTGCAGAAATTGTTGTTCTTGCTCGTGTAAGATTCTGTTTATAGTTCTTCATTCTTGTCACATGCTATGCTTTGCAAAGTGGAATGAACCCGAATCATAAAGAGATTTTGCAGGAATTGAAAATTATGCAAAAGATATTTATTGAATTCTATCCAGCAGAGTGCAGTTAGTTTGTTCTTCCAACAGCTTCAATGTTTGAAATGTTACTTAAAAAGTACAACTTATATATAATGGGATTATTATTCAGTTGAATATTTATTTCAAGGCAGTTTGACAAAAAGTAGAAAGTTTGCGGGACCAACAGCACGACAAACGCAGCTGGATTTACTAGACACAGAAACAACGACTGGTCAGATTCTAAGAAGATTTATTTTTTCATCTGAATCTGAGGTGGTGCAGAAGCTAAAAGTCTCATAAATCTCCAAATGTGTTTCAAATATTCTGTGTTTGGTATCACTCAACTGAACCCATAGTCGGGTTTCAGTAACCTGAGTATTTCAGGTTCTGAACGAAAGATTATCAAAGATTCACAAATCAATTAGAAAAACATCTTCATAGTCCATTCATTTGGCCTTGGACCTAAAGCTTTTAATGAGTTACAGGCTTCATATAAGTGTTAAAAAAAACACACTTTTTTTTATGCCGCCCTTTTATGAAGTGACTCCCTGGGTGGTGAGCCATATTTCAACCATCACTGGTCCAAACAACATAAGAGATTGTAGAATAAATTGTAGACTCTACATTTCCAGGCAATGCATCATTTTTTCTTTTTTTGTACCCCAATACTCAATAATTCATAATAATACACTTGCAGGATCTTCAAATAGTTTATTACATGTTAGACTTTCTGCAAAGTTTTACAAGTTCAATAAGCGTGACAAACAACACAAGGCATCCATCACAGCGTCGACTACAGCAACAAACTACTGTCTTTTTCAAGAGGTCATAAATTATATACATATTTTCAGATACCAGTCTCATAGAAAGACTGATGATTGAACATCTTGATGATTTAAAACCTTAAAACTTGGAAGGCTTTAAATGTGGGACCTCAGCAACAAATGCCTGAAATACAGCAATTAATATATATGCATATATATATTCCAAACAAATAAAAATGTTGCAGGTGCTCTGTGGACACATTTAGTCTGCTGAAGTTGCAGTAAAGCTGACGTTACACTGGACTTCCCTTATTTAGAAATCCTGAATGATCATTTATTTATTGCTCATCGTGAATTTGCGCAAACCCAAACGTGCTCACCGAGGGCCCCAGTGCACCGTTCCAGTACTTCTGCATTATTGATGCGAATATCGCGCCCCGACAGAAAATGTATCTGATATGTTGCCTCCTGAAGCTCGGGGATCTGAACCGTCTTTTACTTCGTTTATTTATTTGCAGGGAGTAACATGAGAGACTTGCTGGCATGGTAATGAATGAACAGCCGGTGGCGATTTCATAAACCTCATTTGCTTTACTGGCTGGACTTCGTGGTAAGCGGAGGAGCTGAATAAGTAATGCTAAGATGGATTTTATGTAAGGGGAAGATGGAGCTGAGCTGTCACCCGCTGCGTCCTGCGGTAGAAGACGTTCAGCTGTGGCGCGGGTCGGCCATCTTGGTTGCTCTGGGCAGGAGGTGTCGACGTTTAATGGAGACCGTGCAGCTGAGGAGGGACCTTACGCACACTTTCGAATCACGTGTTTGTTTCAAAAAGGTTTTTACGAACAAAAATCTGGAAATGTTGCGTGCAGCTGCGTTTGAGCAGAGGAAAGTTACAACACGTGATGGAGCAAAGAAAGAACGAAAGACCCGACAAAATTTTGAGAACATTGGGATTTAGAAGAATCCTTGAAGAAAACTCATAGAAGGCAAAAGATCCAGGACCTCGACAGTGGTTCAACTTGTCTGTCAAAGAGTATTCATGTGTCAGAGTGGCCCAGTCAAAGTCCAATTCTCAGTACGGTTGAGACTCTATGGGGAAAAAACGGAATTTTGGTGCCTAAACGACCAAAACGTGAAAGAGACATGCCTCTAAAAATCTGCAGCAGTACCAGCAGCGAAAGGTCGTCCTTCCATGAACTCTGGGTGTTGAATAGGAATGGAAGCGACGCTTTCTGATTTCTATTTGTAAAAAAGAAACATGTATCATTTTGACTTAGACGCGTCTGCCAGTTTCAGTGGAGATTTTTCCACCAGACAGGGATTTTCAAAGTGTGGGGCGCGTCCCCCGCGGAGGGCGCCAGAGCTCTTGAGGGAGGGACGCGACCGAGGAAGAACAATAAATAAAACAGGGAAAGTGGTTTTTAAAGAGGGAAGAACAATCAGGATTATTAAAAGCTGTGATTTTCGTGAGCTGGATCTGAAGGCTCTTTGGGGTTTTGTTTGCACAGGAGGTTAAATGAACTGTAGTCACATCAGAAAGTGGTTCATACTTCCACGTAAAGCCGAACACCGCCTCATGGGTGAAACATGCATGAATGGAACGTCAAGTTTCAGCAAAACAGCAATGTCTGTAAAAACCCTGAAAACCCCGTAACGGTGCAGCAGGTGTTTGCTTCAGATGCAACTCAAGAAGCCAATTCTTAATTCGCCTTTTAAAACAATCTCTAAATTACAAAACCAGCTTTGTCTTCTCCTCTCGTTCTTCCTCTTGACCCGCCGCCTGTCTGCATCTGCGCAGTGACGAAGCCCCCAGCTCTGGATTTCTGCTCCTCGTTGAATGGCGATGGTTTGCCGGCGTGGCTGTTTGCTCCCAGGGCGGTTTGTCTAGAAAAGAGTGAGTTCCTGACAATTTTCGCCGGCAGATGTGCACCGCGTGCAGCAGAGTGTGTCCTATAAATATTTTCCTCAGCCGCTCTCTGCGATGAATGCGTAAAAAGGTCAGGCCTCGCTACGCCTCCTTCCCTCGAATGGAGTTATCTGTACTTTTTTTTTTTTTTCTTTCTTTTCCTTTTTGCAACACCCTGCGGCTGCAGCACTGATCAGCGGCCGGTATTTACTCTGCTCTTTCATGACAATGGCTGCCTCACAGCTGTATGCAAATGTACGTATATCCCTCCATCCCTCTTTTGAGTCTGGTTTGAGAAAAAAAAAAAGATGCTGAGCCTGAACAGTGTCTATATTTAGCTCCCGGTTCAATCAATGACGCCAGAGCCACAGCGCCATGACTCTGCA
Source organism: Poeciliopsis turneri (assembly GCA_922788865.1). NCBI lineage: Eukaryota > Metazoa > Chordata > Actinopteri > Cyprinodontiformes > Poeciliidae > Poeciliopsis > Poeciliopsis turneri. Next base: position 237,717 of record CAKLNU010000852.1, read on the forward strand.
TGCTGATAGTACTACAGCTCGCCTCTGGAGAGGGAGATGGGTTCGGAGAGGAAGACTAAATTAGAGCAATAAAGAGAGGAAAAGAGAGGATGGGACAAACGCAGGCTTAATCCTGTAGCAGGGATGCAGCAGGAAACAGAGAGAGAAATAGGGAACTGGATGGGGGAAGGAGAGGCAGAGATGAAAGGAGAGAGGCAGGTGTAAACACAGAGGCAGAGGAGGCAGGGGGGATGGAGGGACGGAGACAGATGGGGAGAGAAGGCTGGAAACGGAGAAGTGAAGCTTGAGGAGGAGCAGGAGGAGAGTTCAAACCAGCTGAGATCAGCCGGAGATGGGAAAGCATCTGCAGGTGGCAGGTGGAGTTTGTGCCAAACCGGATTGACGCGCAAGAGCTTGTTCTGGGTGGAAGAGCAGCAGCCTGGGTTTTTATTTGAAGAAATATGAAATACGGAGGAGGCAGGAGAGATTCCTTAAAAGTACTTGAGCGAAGGGAAGGAGGAGGAAAAACAAAAAACAAAAAACTCCAGCAGGCTGTCAGCGGAAATGCGGAGCAACGTTCTGGACTCGTCGGAGCTGGGCTCTGATTCCCTGCTCACCGTTGTCAAGTTCAATCCTGCGTTTCTTTGCAAACTGTGACCCTGACTGGGATTTTTAGTTTTTTTTTTCCTCCCAACTTAAAAAAAAGCGCATTGTTGTGCATTCTCATTGGATCCAAACTTCGAGGCGAAATAGAAGTGAGACCATGATTCAGAGCCTCTGTGGTAAAAACCCACTTTAGATGCTCACTTTGAAAAGTCGGGTTTCAAGTTAAACTGACAAACAGCTTTTGAAATAGTGGTGCGAGTTTTTAGCTTGAACTAAAAACAACAAATGAAATTTCAACCCTGTAGAAATAACGACAATCACATTTGTTTCGGTCACAAATGTATTCTGGACACATTTTAACAACAACGACAAAGAAAGCATATTTACATATTTACTTTCATAGTGTATGAGATTTTTATTGTTTATTTTTGAGCCCTTCTGCCCAGAAGATATAAATGTGCAAAACACTTATGAAATAATGATTATTCACTCCTTTCTGTGATTCTATCACATTAAATCCCCCCCCCCTCAAAAAATGCATAAAAATCTGTATTTGCAATGTGAAGAAGTTCAAAGGGTGTCAAAGCATTTGTGCAGCTTTGATGTGGATCCACGAAATGTATGTGTGAAGGCAAGTGGAGGCACCAAGGGGAGAAATGAGATTTACCCAAAGCCTTCAGAAACACAGAGGTAAACAGGATGGAGTGGGAGACATGCAGAGAGAAAGTAAAAACACTAAATGCTCCACAGGCAAATTCTTCACATGACAAGATGCTACTTTGTCCTTTATTTACATTTAATATTCAGTATTTGGCTGTCGGGCGGGTCAGACAGGTCGGAATCAGTCCATCAAGGTAAGGAAGTTACTGTCATTGTCATTTAGATTGTGGGTAAAATAAAACGTCTAATCAGCATTTTGTTGTGGGTCTCTTCTGATAGGAGTGACGGAGACACACAGTTTAGTAACTATAAACACACTTGGACAATGCAGAGCAGAAAGATATGTTCTGCTGCATGCGCCCAGTTGAACGAACGCATCGGTTCAAATTATATCTGAATATTTTATGTTAGCTGAGCAACGACGGCAATAACAATAATGAAACCGACGCAGAGAACACAGGGATACTTGTACACACGCACACACACACACACACACACACACACACACACACACACGCACAGCCGCTCTGAGAGACCATAAAAGCTGAAGAGTGCCCTGAGCTTTTGGAAGAGACTCACTGTAAATACACACTGTTGTTTTGTTTGGCTCTGATCTGTTCTGGGCAGCGAGGAAAAGACTGAATTTATTATTTATGTCTGAAACACAGAAACAGCTGCGATGGATGGATGGATGGATGGATGGATGGATGGATGGATGGATGGATGGATGGATGGATGGATGGATGGATGGATGGATGGATGGATGGATGGATGGATGGATGGATGTTTCTACATCACTCGCTCGTTGCTGAATTCTGTTACACCAATAAACTTGACTTAAACGGCTCATGAAGTCCTATAAATTCACACACTTTCCTCATTTAAAGCTCAGGTTTGCTGCTTCACTCGTTTCCATATTCGGCCACAGTTTTTCCTGTGTTCACACAGAAAACTTTCCTCCCACAGAAAATATGGCACAGAGGACATACGAACCAGCTTCTGCTTCATTTAACGGGAAATAAACAAAGAGGGCAAAGGACGTTCGGTGTGAGCGGCTCAGTCCTAGAAGTTGTGTGTTTGAGTTTCTGTCAGGGCAGGAAACGGGGGTTATCGGTGCTCTGATACTGGGTTTCCTCCGGGACTCTCTGCAGTCTGCTGAGCTCCTGTATCTGTTTTAATGATCCTCATGTCTCTGACAATATGAGGACAGTCCTCATATTGTCCTTCCTGCCCGGTCCGGTCTGCTTGAAGCCTGTCTTTCTGCCAGACAGAAGGACAAACCCCAGGATGGGAAAGGACGGTGACGTGAAAAGGACATTTTCGTGACCACATTCGCTAAATGAAGAGAACAAAAGGCTGTTGAAAAGGGGAATATACAAAGGACGAATACAGATTAGAGAGCAGTGTGCAGATATGGTCTCTATTCACTCTTCTTTTCTCTCATTTGTCCCTAATCAGTGTCCATCACTTTGTCTCTCCTGCCAGCGTCTTTCATCCCCTTCCTCTCTTTTCACCGTCTCCATCCCCGCACAAACCCTTCTACCCGTCTCTCCCTCCATCCCTCTCCATCAGCTTCAAAGAGCCGTCTCAGTGGCAGACCTTGAGGGCGTCTGCCTCTTGAGATGGAAAGAAAGAAAAAGAAGCAATCCTTTGTCGCCCTTTTTCTTTTCTTTTCCTGTGTTTTTTTTTCTCCTGAGTGTGTTAGGTTTGCAGCTCGGCCTCCTCTGCAGTCCAGTGGAGCGTTATGGGAGCGCTCCGGCAAGTAAAACCAATAAACCTGCAGGTGAACTCGCTCCTGTACTGGACGAGGTCGTGTCACTGAGTCTCTGCTGACCTTTCTGGACATTTAATTAGAGACTGTGCTGCGGGGCGGATCGGGTCGGGGTTTGCAGCCGGCTGGATTCTTCTCTGTGTTTGTGTTGGTTGGTTTAGGGTGAGTGAGGGTGATTGACAGCGCTAAGACCCTCCTCCTGCCTCTGATTGGGTGCTTCTGACTGAATTACCCTTGGGAAACAGGAACTTGTGATTCACAAATTAAAGGTTCCTCAAAGATCAACTTAAAAAAATATTGTATAAGTGAGAAAAAAAATAATTTAAATACAATTAAAAATGTGTGCATTTTAGGAGTGACAATAATTGCTTTAATAAATTGTAATTAAAAAAACAATTGATTAGTTAAAAGAAAAGTTTTTGAGAGTGAGATTCTGATGCCAACATATTTGTCTGGATCTTTACATGTATAACATCCATGTTTTGTTTTGTTTTTTTTTTGTTTGTTTTTTTATAAAGACATATTTGAAATGCAAAATTAATAAAATAACGATTTTAGAATCTTTATTTACAATTGAAGCAGAGCATCGTTAATTTGTGGGTTTTTTTTTTTTTCTTTTCTTGGCTCCTTTTCTGTCTTTATCCTGAACTTGGTCTCATCCATCGGATGGAAGTCGTTAAAGGGAAGCAGGAAAAAACAGTCTAATAAAGCAAAGATGTTAGTGGTGATTCTTGGATGAGGGCTCGTTTCAGACTAACACACACACACACACACACACCTACTCACTGTGTGTGTGTGTGGTGGACTGAGGTTATTGATTCGCGGTTGCATTGAGCTGGGACAGGAGCTCTGCACTACCTCTGCTGCTCTCTCTTTCTCTCTCACACACACACACACACACACACACACACACACACACACACACACACACACACACGCACACACACGCGCACACAGGCCCCCGGCTATATCTCGAGGAACATTTTGTAACAGTGCTGCAGGCTGTTGAGCTCCATGTTGATTGATTTTTAGATTTTTGCCACAAGACAAATGATTCCTCTGATTGAGCCTCAGGAGACACCAACATTGTAAACCCTTCAGGTCGTTATTGTAAAAATACTTATCATCAAACCTGCTGTTATTTAGGGGGATGGGGTTCCTGCAGTAAGGGTGATAAAGAAAATGGAGCAAGGCACTAAACTGTGTTTTGTTGCCTGTTTAGGCTGCTTTATGTCCCGTATAAATCCTGTAAGTCTCAGTCTCCGTTTGCAGCAAATTTGTGAACGCAATTTTGTTTTGAAAAACAATAAAAGCCGTTGATTCAAACTCGTTGGAAAGTGTTTAGCATTTTCAATGAAGCACAAAAGATATGCAAACAAAATGTGCAGCAAAATGCAACACAAAATGAATCACTTGACCTTCAAAAAACATTGCGCACGAATCTCTTTCATGAAAAGATATGCCACCATAACAAGAGACCTCACAAAAAAATGCTTATCACATGGGTTTGATGTGAAACAAAAGACAAGTATGCGGAAAAGCAGCTTATGGCCAATGTTGGGTGGAGGACGTAAGATACTGTGGATTTCTCTTCCCAATAAACTCAGAGACTTCTTAAAAGGCTGGGCATTCTGGAAATACCACGCTAAAAACAAATGGGTCGTCACCGAGTGTTTAGACAAGATAATAATATTTTCACTGAGGCTCCACCTGATTCCTCAGTCTTTAAACATTTACAAGACATATAAATTTACATGATGTAAAAAATCTCATTCAGATCCACAAGGCCGTCCTCAGGACATGGACAGGTCACAAATATTATGTTTGATTGCAGGGCAGCTTTAAAAGATGATAATAATAATAATAATAATAATAATAATAATAATAATAATAATAATAATAATAATGGGTATAAACAAAAAATCAGAAGCCGTATCTATTAAAAACACTGATTAATAGGAATAAATGATTCAAGTCTCTTCTGCTGCCATCTGGTGGACACGTTAAAAATTGCAACAATGATCTGTTTTATATTTTAACATTTGGTTCTTTACCAGTGATTATTTTTCCCACTTTATGAGCCCCAAGCAGTTTTTCTGCTGGCGAGCCATGTATTGTTCTTCCAATAATAATAATAATAATAATAATAATAATAATAATAATAATAATAATGTAGACAATTTGCGGTACTTTTATCGCAAATTGTATATCGTTTTATTTATTTGATTAAATTTCTTTGTCTCAGACGGCTTTGTTTTTTTATTTATTTTATAGTTGTTCACTTGTGTTTGCTTTGCCTGAAAATAAAATTCATTTTAATCAATTGATATATGTATTTCCTTCAGCTATTGTATCTTAAGATATATTTTGTTGCTTATGATCTTTTCAGCAGCCTTCCGATGTTTATTTTTACTTTATGACAGTATTCTACGGTCAAAAATACACAAGTAAGCAGCAGCTTACGGAGAACTCAGATTATGACTCCATGTCCCACAATGCATTTCCGTCCTTTTATTCCCATCATTCCCCGCTGCAACCCTTCCTGCATCGGTCAAGATGGCGGACAAACCAGGTAGCTTTGCGTGTCCTCTGCTGTACTAACCGTTATTTCATATACTTTATACGCTTTGTTGTGTGTGTATAGCCACTGTTTCCGTTGCTGTTTGGATTAACTTCTCGTTTCGGTGGTGATTTATTGCCGAAACAGTCAGTCCGCGAGTGTTTCGGACCGAAGGCCGCGCTGAATCCTTCGACTCACGTCAAGGACTTTGCCCGTCAGCTGCAGCTCCATTGAAAATGTCAACTTTTATCAGCCGACAGCCTTTATAGTCACGAAACACACACACACAAAAAATGTATTTTCCGTTGGGATGACGCGCTTTTGTTGTACATAAAGGCCTTTTTAGGTTAGCTAAACCGAAAAGAAGCTAAAAGTTTTGGATGTGGTTTTATGAAAATTGAAATAGTTGGGAGTGTCCCACCGTTCCTTACTGTGTTGCCATGTCCGCCCTCCTGCTCAGTTCCAGTCGTCGAGAAGCGCCTGATGGATGTGAAGCTCACAGAGTTGCCAAGATGGCTCGCAGGTCGAAGCTGGACCCCGAGCGGACTCGTCAGAGGGGTCTACGGAGGTGAGCCGGCCAGGAGCAGACTCCCCATCACCCACTCATCTGCAGGAATCCCGTCTCCATTTTCATCAAAAAAGGAAATGTTTAGGAAATTACTTGACTATTTGCATGGTACCAGTTCTTATCTGGTCTAGGGGGTCATAAGCAGCGCTGCAGTGATTTTGCATTCATACTTTTTAACTTTACCACTGGTCGTCTTAAAAAAAAACACATTTATGTTAATTGTGCCCCAAATACCAGTATTTGCAATGTAACAGTTGCAAAAAGCTGCTCAGATGAAACATTTGGCACATTTCAAATGTCACCCATGTGCATTTTGCATGTAGACACTGTAAAATGTTTCCCCCAGAAAACTTGCAAAGCACGGTGGTTAGGGCGCTGTGGCACTCATTCGTCCAGTGGCCTGTCGTGTTTTTCAGTTGAAAGTTTTCGAATTGAACATATGACTCGATAGTTATGCGTTATTGAAAGATTAACACCTGAACACCAACAATATAGTGCAAACATTTTAAAAATACTTCCAATAAATAAGCGATGCTTAGCCTGGTGGCCCACCAGGCTTACACAACACTGCTTGGAGCCCCATTAATGCATGTGGGCTCTTACAAACTTTCACAGCACCAGGCGCCCTGACTTGGATATATATATATAATTTTAGTGACTGACCTGCTGATTGTAGTTTAGAAAAATGATGAAAATTGTCTGGGAAATGTGAGCTAATCATAATAGATTTTCATTACAATATTCATAAATAATCCAGTTTTCCTAGTAATCCATCCAATTGGCCAAATGTGTTTTTGGAACAGTTTGAATGCTTGGCCTCTGCCTACAAAATATTGCAGTCAATGGTTAACATTATCAACCCAATTTTTTTTTTTTTTTTTTAAAGTTAACTTTCAACTGTCCTTTTCCAGGCTATGAGAGATACTACAACAAGTACATCAATGTAAAGAAGGGAGGCATTGGTGGCATCTCCATGTTTCTGTTTGGATACGTGGTCCTCAGCTACGCGTGGCAGTACGATCACATCAGTAAGAAAGATGCAACTTGTACATTTCTCATACATCAACACGGCAATATTTACTGCTAATATTTTGCTTCCGTTCCGTTTTCCAACAGAGCACGACCGCTGGAGGAAGTACCACTGAGCGCCTCCTGCAGCCATCACACCGTCAGGGGTCGAACCAGCAACTCCCCTCGCTCGTTATATGCTCAGCTATGTTGTGTTAGTAATATGTGACTGTTGTGACCAATAAAAAGTATATAAACACGTGAGAGCGTTGTTTCCTGTGCAGCAAAACCTCAAGGTTTGACAAAAAAAAAAAAAAACAGCATTTATTTGGTACAGACATTAAATCCAGACTGCATTAGTTGGCTGTGAACAAAAGCTGATCCGTACCGCCGAGGCTCGGTCCGAGGCCGCCTCTGATGTCCGTGGGAGAGGCAGCCTGGTTCCTGCTGCCGCCGTTTGTTACTCTGCAGTCAGACATTAGGGCAGCAGAATGCTGGTGCAGTCACATGGCCTGAGACGTACAGTAATAAAGTGATGGTAATACGCTCTTATGGATGCTGTCAACAGGACATCTTCATTTAATTCCTCCATTTTACAAAGTTGTTTGTCCGGTTTAAAAAAAAGAAAACAAAACAAAAAAAAAAAAAAGAATGTTGTACATCAGCCCTTTTCTCTTCTGCAACATAAATCTGTTTTATGTCCTGAACTCATTCGTTGGTGTCTTTTTCCATGTGGCAGTAAACGGGAGTAGTTTAGTTTTGCGTTCGCGCTGCCCGTTTCTCCGTGTGGCCGGGTCCACCTCCGGGTGGAGAAGCCGGAGGTCTCGGAGGCGCCCTGCCTTCAGCCGCTGTGACGTCCGGGCCACCTGGTGTCCATGTTGGATTTAAACCCTGGAGGCTGAAGGCTACTGTCCACTCAGGAAGGCAAGGTGACCCTTATTACATTTGTTGGCGTAGTGGCCCTTCTCTCCACACTGCCGACAGACAAAACAAAAGGTTTGGTGATTAAATCAGGGCTGCGACTAGCCATTATTTCAGTAATCAATCATTTTGACGTTTAGAAAAAAACTGGCAAATTCTGCAGATTTTCCATTTCACCACTTGAGCCTTTTAGAAATATGTTAAGGATACAAATAACTCAATTATGTTTTAGTTTGGTTTTTTCGGGGAGGAAAAGAAAAATACTTTACTGCCAAAAATGCAGTAACAGCATTCATTTAGTTTTCAGTTCAGTTGTTGCAAAGGATGCATCTGCAAAATTTTAGTTTATTTTCTTAGACATTGGTTTTAATCTTGTACTTATGTATCCATTTATTTGATTTTTTTTAATCCATTACAATTGCTTGTTTTGTTCTCGTTTCCTGTCCTTTGAGATCTAACAATGTAAAGGGCATAATGAATGAAATATATTATTGATAACGGTACCTAACTGTTTTTGCAAAACTTGAACCAGGTGAAGCTAAAACTATGCCGCTTAAGGACTTCTAGACAGAACAGGTTTACAGATTAACTTGCTGGGTTTTTTTTGTTTTTCTTTTTAAGTCTTAAATGCAAAGTATTTATATTTTTGTACAGTTTTGGCATCATTATGTTGGGGGGGGGGTTTTCAGCAAGTGGCCATTTTTAGAGTTCTGCATATTCCGGTAAACGATTAATCGATTACTAAATTAGTTGACGATTATTTAATTGGTTAATTGTTTCAGCCCTACTTTAAATATTCAAAATTTGTATTCCTACACGAACAAAGCTTTAACCTTCAAATTTTATTACAAAACTCACAAGGTTCATCCTAGTCCCTGCATCAGTTATTCACACAGGACACTAGAAGTTATCCTAGCTACATTTTTCGCCACAGGGAGATTCAATGCGACGCCTCACCTTGTAGCAGGTGACCTGGTCCAGAGGCCGAGGCCCTCTGTTGACGGACATGTGGTTCTGCTGAGCTCCAGAGTTGATGTTGTTCTGCGGCCGCTGGATGGGACTGGTGTTGGTCAGCTGGATGAGAGAGAGCGATGAGCGGTTGACAGACGCAGCCTGCAACGAGAAAACAAACTCTGGCCAATCAACGACGGCGGCAGCGAGCGAACGGGCAGAAGCAACAGTCAGACGGATTTAGTGAAGCCACAAAGAGTCGGGTGTCTGCAATTTAAAGCTAGATATTAATTAGCCCAGCTGTTTTATGGCAGGCTTTCCAACAAGCGAATGCATGTTCACGTATGCGTCACGTTACCTTGGTCTGAATTTGTGCTTGTTGTGGCAGCGGAGGCTGTTCGGACGTTCCCATTGGCAGCTCAAACCGAGGACTGTTAAGAAAAAATATTCAGATTACCTTTTAAATCTATAAAACGGGTCAGATTTGAAAATATGTATCCAAAAAACAAAAAAGACACTTTTTAAAATGAAATTTAATCTTTATTTAAAAGGAAGAAAAAGATGTGATAGGTGTCAAATTGTAACACAGTGGTGGACTTACTGCATAAATTTACAGGCTTTCCCTTCAGGACAGAAGCCCACCAGGTAGTTTACACAGATTACCCTCCGCGTGTGTCTGTGTCTGCAGTCGGGACCTGAGGCAGGAAAGAGTCGCACAAAATTAGAGGAGAAAGCTATAAAATAACGTCAAGATTTCTGGGCACTCTGAAAACATCTTCATGTCTCGAGTATTTACACATCTAGTCGGGATGCAGCCACAAACTCAAACTAGTTTTCCCAAGTCTTACCACGAGACTCTCAACGGGATTTAGATCTGAACTCTGTTTTGATTTTAACCAGTCCTCTGCAGGTGGCGGATCTCCCACCCTAACTAAAAGTTGTCCTGTCAACAAACTATCACACAAGAGCTGGGAATCTCTCCAGCTTTTGTTTCACGGCTCTTTCCTAATTGTGTGAGCTTTTGTGTTGGTGTATCACTCGTAATCACAATCAAACCCACTGAGGCGTGAGAAAATGGATGGAAGGATGTGAAAAGCACCAAAGGTCCTCCAAGGGACAACTGGACCTCACCGTGTTTACAGAATCCTCGGTCGTACCACGGACAGTCTTTGATCTTTGACTCTGGGTCAATATGCAGGAAAGGACACTCCTTGTTGCTGCACTCTCCTGAGGGTGGAAACGCACTCATTGGCATCAGACGGTCGGTCACCGGACAAATTTGAAACGCGAGCGCAAACCAACCGAATTTCGAGTAGAAGTAGCACTCGGGCATCTTGGTCATGTCGTACTCGTGGAGAAACTCGCACTGGTCTCCCTTCTTGCACAGGCCTCTGAGCCAGTGTTTACACACCACCGTCTTCTCTCCGCTGATGTGACGGAACGGACACATCCCGCCTGCAAAATGCAACCCGAGGGATTACAGCTCATCACGCAGAAACGATTGGAAAGAAAACATGATTCCAACCCTAACTGTTCTACTAATAAGTCTATAGTATTATGCTCATATCGATACAATTCTTTGCCTTTTTTTCCCCCCACAGGCATATTTACAAAACTCTCAATTTTTAATATATCTGTGGCATCTGTGCAACTTTAATGTTGCTCAGCTTTTACTATCAGTAAATGTTAAGCCTGTCTTTTTGATGTTTAAATTTGATGTACATTTTAAATGAACCAAATCCGTTGCACATTCCGTTGGGTCACCAGGTGCCTTAGGGGGCTTGTGGGGGGGGGTCACCTTCCCATATAAACCATCATGTATTTATGTTGAAATTTTGCCTTCACCACACAATATTTTTACTCAATACTCAGGTGTTCTTTCTCCATATTTTATAAATGATCCAAGAAGGATTTACAATCCAGAACACTTAACAGAACAGCTGTTAAGATATCAGAGCTGCTGAGATTAGATTCGTGAACAGAGGACATTAATGGTGGCCGAGCTGCGAGCGCAACACCCGCGGTTACCCTTACCTTTCATGCAAGCTCCCCTCATGAAGAACTCACACACAGCTGAGCCGGACTCTGAAAGCAGACACAGATCATCACACGGAGAACATGTGCGTCCAACTTGGGAGTTCAGCGTCTGCTAGCTCCTCCAGTGGTTCAACACACACAAGCGGCTAGCAGCGGTTAGCACGGCGGCACTTACTATCCATGCCGGGGAAAGGAAGAGGCTGCGCGCCGAGCTGCTGCTCCACAGCAAACTCCAGGTCAAACTTGATGTGGTCCACGTTGGCCAGTAACTCCTGCATGTCTGCGTCCGTTTGCAGCTTTTTCAAACTCAAACAACTGTACGGTTAGTTTTCCGTTAAGCTAGCCCGCAACCGAACCCTGCTAGCTAGCAGCTGACCAGTCTCTGGCAGCTAAAAAGGGGGTTAGCTAGGCTGACCGACGAGCGAACAACCACCGCGAACCATCGACGTTGTTTTGGTTTGTGGCTTCTGCGCGTCAAAAACAGCCTGGAAACATTAACATGGCTCGTAGCTGTTAGTGTTTTTATTATCGGACGGCTTCTCGCTCCGTGTGAGGAGGCGCGCGCACCGGACGCAGGCAGCACTAATCGATGCGCGAGTTGTTACTGTCGACCGCAGAGCATCTCGCTCACGAGACGTTTTCATTTCTGGCAGATTATCGATGTTTTCAGAAAGTACTTTACGACAGGGAAAACAATCAAATATAATGTTACAGAAGTTGCCATAATTTTCAGTGTTGACCCAAGCTAAAATTCTTTGATAAGTATGTAAATACAAAAGGCTATTTGCATGCTTTTCTTGACCTTTTCTTTTAGCTTAAGATCTTCCTATTATAGAAAATCACCAGCCACATGAATAAACTGCAATTATGATCAATTTGCTCAAATTCAAGTATTCTGACTTGAAGTTAACAGAATAAGTAAAATGATTTTACATTTTTATTTCACAGCAATTCAAATTTCTTTAAATCCAACACAACATAAGCGCCTTCATATGTTTTCATATAAAAAAAATTAACACTTGCTTGTTTGTTTGTTTTTTTATTATTTAAAGATTGCAACAACATTGGTTTATTTGTGAAATTCTTTCGCATTATTTGCATCCAGAATTGTCATTTAAAAAAAAAAACTATTACATTGCATTATTTCCCGAAGTAGCCTGTCAACATTTCATCACTGTGAAAACAATTCAGAAATGACATAATATTAGTGATTTACTCAGTTGCACCGTCTTCATAGCCGCAGTGTCAAAACGTTTTGCTACAACATTTAAGCTTGACTCTGTGCCAAATAAATAAAATAGCTGCACAAAAAATTTTGTATCCAACCCTGTTCAACTAATTGTGGTTTATTGCTTGAGTGAGTCGACTATTATATAGTATGAGAGAAACCTGTAATCGTGTTACCCAGTTCATCGACTGTAGACGAGCAGATTATGAAAAAAATGCAATTGAAATAATTAGTAAAGAAGCAAAAAAAAAAAAGACACCTGCGTGGCTAGAAAACATCCCATAACAGACGGATACTTTTCGTACCTGAAATAAAAATCTGTCATAAAATGAAACTAGTGAAAAACAACATGTAAATACAACTGGAGAATGGGAATATCAATCAGTTCCCAATTTGGTTGTGGATTCCCCCACTGCTTCCTCCCCAGCATGATTTCTTATCCACAACAACCGAAACTTCACCTGTGCAAAACGACAAGGGATAAAAATGGCCACCGCTTGTTTTAAAGACATAATCAAGTGTCTGGATTTGAGCAGCGACTCTGCATGAGTGCCTACAGCTCAGGGAGGCCCGGCATGGGGAACTGCCCGGCGAAGGCCTCCACCTCCACCCTGATCTCTGACACCCTCTGCTGGAACTTCCCTCCCTGAGCCAACGCCTGGACGAACTCCTTCAGGGAGGCCTGGGGGTCCAGACTTCTCTGCACTTCCAAGGTCAGCTCAATAGCTGCAGGGAGAAAGTACGGTGAGCCTTATACTTAAATATTGTATTAAAAAAAAGTCTCCTTTTTACTACTCAAGCTCACCTCTGTGGATAAAATGAGCCACTTTCTTGAAGTCTTCCTCTACCAAACCTCTGGAGGTCAGAGCTGGAGAGCCAAACCTCAGACCGCTTGGAAGCAAAGCACTAGTCGCTCCTACGGAGAAAAAAAAAGAGAAAAATCACTTTTATATTTTATGTATGCAATGATCTTTTTGGTGCAGTTTTCAAACATCATTTTTGACAGACCAATTTAAAGATATTTTTGATTTTTTTTTTTTTTCATTTTTTTTTTTTGGAAAACTGCTCTTTTGTTTACATTAACAAAATGTAAATGACGTAGCAGTCCCTGCTTTTCCTGCTGCCCTCTTACAGAATTTAAATATGATCTATTTCCGTACTAGTTTTGTCTCTTTTTTTTTTTTTTCTTTTGCTTTGATTTTCTTTTGCTTATATGTTTTTCTGCATTGTGTTTTTTTTCTCTCTCTCTCTTTGGAAAAGCTATATATAAATATACACAGACTGAAAAAACGGTTTCCGCGATAGGTTTATTAATCTCTCAAAATTGCCTTTGCTTATCAATAGGTGAGTGCAGAGGTGGCTGCTCTCGTGTTATTTATAGAATAAATATATAATCGTTTTACAGAATACCTAGACAGGTGTTCTTGTTGCAAGAAATCGCGCAGGCTTGCAAGACCTTCTCAGCTCGTACTCCATCCGTTTCTTTATTGCGCAAGTCCATCAGGATTAGGTGATTGTCAGAACCGCCTGTACAGGGAGCAACAAACAGAAAAAGATCCAGCATGCACAAAACCCCGCCATACAAATTCCCTTTTACTTCAATTACTCGCAATAAAAGAAGATGTATTGTCTTAACCAAAAGACTCCAGTCCTTGTAGTGCTACTTTTCTGCACCTATTAGATGCATTTGTTCTTTAACAGAACTGATTCAAATGAATCACTTGCTATCAGGCCTTTGTGGAGATGAAGGACATGATAATGGAGGAATTTAGCCATTTCATTAATGTTGTTCATGTTGGAGAAGGGAAGCATCGACACACGATGCAGGGCGGTAGCTCTCGAGGACTGGACAAGGACATCCTTGATCTAAACAAAGAAATGAAAGTAAATAGAATTGGTTGGAAGCGTTTCCCATTGCTGTAAAAATTAAAAAAAATCATTTCTGCCTGGATGTTTCTAATTGGCCCAATATGCGTGCGACGCCTACCGGTGACGATCTTGTAGCCGAGGTCCATGAGGGAACTGGACAGGGCTTTGCAGTTAGCAAGAACCTGCAGCTGGTAAGCCTTAAACTCTGGAGTCAAGGCTTGTTTCAGAGCCACGGCGACACCTACCAGGGACGGACATCAACTCACTGACAGCACTGCTGCTGCTGCCATTAAAGCCAAATGATATTGATAAAAAATTTTTACCAGCAATAGCATGGTTGTGTGGCCCTCCCTGCAGCCCTGGAAACACTGCCTGGTTGATCAAAAACTCTAAGTTGTACAGCGTCTTCTTGCCGTTGGTGTCCACACTCTGTTCTCCTGGAGAAAAGGGAGAGTCCATCAGGGAAACAGGAAAAGAAAAACTTTAAAGCAGAGAGGTATCAGTGTTAAATCGCTCGCTATAAGTTGTATTCAAGTGTTTTGGGTCTTTCCTACCTTTCCGATAAAAGATGAGTCCACCACGGCAACCTCGCAAACTTTTGTGAGTGGTCGTCGTGACGATGTCACAGTGATCAAAGGGCGAGGGCACGACCCCGGCAGCCACCAGTCCGCCAATGTGAGCCATGTCCCCCATCAGATAGGCGCAGTTCTCCGTGGCGATCTGCTTCAAGCGGGCGTAGTCAAGGTTACGGGAATAGCAGGTCGTTCCTTGAAAAGTGGAAGCAAAAAAGGTAAAGAAGTGAAGTAAGACAGAAGGAATACACAAACACACACACACTCACTCACTCTGTGCGTGTGTGTAAATTACCTGCAATGATGAGCTTGGGGTGGAACAGCCGTGCAGAGTCTTGGAGTTTATCATAATCAATGTAGCCGGTTTCTGGATTCACCTAGCAGAAATTGCAGCACCCGACAGGTTAAGACACATAAATTGACTGTCTTGCGTTTGCAATTTGAATTTTTGAGAAACTATAGCAATATGGCATCAGAACAGACTGTTGCTATGTTGCTACATTTATGAACATATCCTAACGTAATTTATGGCCACAGGTTAAGTTAACCTATAAAGAAATCTGATCTTATTTAACTACAACAGAGAGCCAAATCAGTAGCCAGATTTTGGCCTCCTTTCTGAACAAAACATATGCTAACACTGACAAATTGTGTTATTTAAAAAGACAATTGATATTTTCAGAGTTTTCTGTTGCTAGATTTTACCTTCAAAATTAGTAGTTGTTTGTCATCTTTCTCTGTGTCTGAGCTAAATGAAAAAGTGTCTGACTGCATCTGATGTCTGGATATATATCAGTGTTTAAACTTTTCACTACTGTCAGATAATTAGCATTAGCTTCACACAACCTTTCAGGTCCAAATGACATGTTGTGAGAATTACAGACAAACTTATGCCGTTTGAATGAAGTGACAGACAGCATTCTAAAAGAAAAGAGAAAAAAAAACTGTGCAATCAAGCCTTTATGAGTAAAACATGATCTGATGCTTCGATTCACAGGAGCAATTGTTAACACGTTAACAGTAGTTTGCTAACACATATAAAATATTTCCCCATTTGCTACTTGCAAGCAAATCACATCAAAGCAAATCAAATTAGGACACTTTTAAATTTCTGGGCAAGGTGCCGGTTTGTTAGGTCTTCCATTTATTGCACACGGGCGTTATTTCTCCTGACTTCTTTGTCCTCGGTGCACATATGACTGCACTAGCGATGCTGACATTGATTATAGCACTTTGTATTTTCAATCACGCATTTATTTATAACAAACTCAACAAAACGCATTGAGAATCAGCTGCCTTGGTTACATAATTAGTGATTATTAATTCGTAACTGGATTGTATTGGCGCAGTTGGTAGCACTGTTGCCTTGCAGCAAGAAGGTCCTGGGTTGGATTCCCGGTTTGGGGTCTTTCTGCATGTTCTCCCTGTGCGTGCATGAGTTCTCTCCAGGTTCTCCGGTTTCCTCCCACAGTCCAAAAACTGTCAGGTTATTTGGTCTTTCCACATTCTCCCTAGGTGTGAGTGAGTGTGTGCATGGTTGTTTGTCCTGTTTGTGTCTGTGTCGCCCTGCGACAGACTGGTGACCTGTCCAGAGTGACCCCCGCCTCTCACCCGGAACGTTAGCTGGCGATAACTAGGGACAAGGCTGTTAGAAAATGGATGGATGGATTGTGTCAGACTTGGATTGAATGAATTTGGGACAAAACCTTTAAAGAATCTGAGGATTGTGGCTTCTACTCTGTCCAAGTTCGTATCACACATTCGATGGAACTGTAAGAAACCTTCTACTGTTTAATTGTCTACTTGTTGAGCAAAAAATAAGGTCTGAACTCAAACCTTGTACGGCATAGTTTCAAAGAAGATGGACGTTGCCGATACTTTCTTCCCACCGGTCATGAAGCCGTGCGACAGGTGACCCCCGTCGGGAAGGTCGAGGCCCATGATCCGACCGTGTGGCTCCACGACGGCCGTGTAGACGGCAAAGTTAGCAGGGGACCCTGTGAACCAAGTGAAACAGACACGTGTGAAGACGGCAGAGCAAATCTGAGAGGCGGGTCGATCAGGATTTCATACCCGAGTATGGCCGCACGTTCACTCCCCATTTCTCGGAGTCCAAACCGAAGACCTCCAGTGCCCTCTTCTGACAGAGTGTCTCCAGTTCATCATTGTACTCCAGCCCTCCGTAGTAGCAGCTAAGCAGATGCAGCATTCCTATATTTATTGCATGATAAATATAGGAATACCGTAACGTGAGCGTCTAACAGCATGACCAGGAAATGTACCTCTGACCAGGAAACCCTTTAGAGTACTTGTTGGTCAAACAGGAGCCAAGGGCCTCCAGGACGGCTCTGCTGGTGAAGTTCTCAGACGCTATCAGCTCCAGACCGTTCATCTGCTTGTGCTTCTCCTTTTTTATGATAGAAAACACCTAAAAAGACCAACACACAGTACAATATTTATCTAGTTCATAGAGAGAAACAGACCGTCCATTCAAAATCCCGTGAAGACGAACCTCTGAGTCGTTGATCTCCAGAGGCTCCACCATCATTTCCTGGTGTGACCGCCACCCGTCTTTATTCACAGGGTTGCCATTTGGTCGAGGCATAGCTGCTGCTGTTCTGCTTATCCCTGTGATCAACAAAATATATGAAAATCTGACAGACGCTCAAGTAGTTTGAAGATAATTAGATCCTTTCTGTTGTCAGAAAACTTTTATGTTGATCCAAATGTTTATTTCTTTAATATTTCTTGTGTTATTTCCTTTGCAACTATTTAGGAAACCTTAATAGGTTCATAAAGCCTCATCAGTTTTATGTTTTTTTTATAACAGCCCACAATCTGGTGGCTTAAACGTTGCGTTTTGAACTGCAAAATAACCCCAAATGGGTCGTTTTTTTATTCGTTTTGTAGTTTATTATTTTACTATCAACTAAAGTCATACCTTTATTATTTATGGGAGTCATTGACGGCAATAAATTATGAAGTCTACAGTTGTTGTTTGGCTCGCCAATGATTCGCCACGTTGCACCTGCTTGTCTTGTTTTGCAAGATTCAAATGTCCAGTTGACAGGTAGCAATTTACAAATTGATCCACTCAAAAAGCTCACCAGAGGAAAACAAAAAAAGACACAAGAACAGAAAGAAAAAAAAACAGAGGTCTTAAATTACAACCGTCAGTTTTTTTCCGCTGACTCATCACAAATGTGGGCAGCACAGGAGCAAAAATGAGACAAAGAGCCACAAAAACAAATGAAATCTACCAAAGCCCTCACTCAGATAACTTGTAATGTATCAAAACTGAAACTTGTTTGGTTTTTTGGGGGCTATCATTTCTACTCGCTTGTGCAAACATCAGCTCTGAGAAGCTAATGTGTTTCATGGACAGAAGTCACAAATCCTTCTGACCAATTGTTTTAGGTTGAATTGATGCAAAAAGGAAAAAAAAACAAACACACCAGCATGTGTTGTGGTTTCTGTTTCTGTTCTGTATGAAGGCTCGTTATTAACAACTTTTTCCAGAAATCTTCTGTTTCTCTCTAGAAACTAGACTCATTTAGCAGCCGCTGAAAGTCAAGCTGTGACCTCACTGCAATGAGAACTCGCTTATTATGAAATAATTTTTTAGCAAATTCTTTTTTTTTTTTAAATATCCTCTTACCCCCTGATGAGACTCTTTCTCTGCCGACGGTGTAGCTGGACACAGAATGCCAAGAAAAAGACAACGCCCTTGAACACACTGTTCCTTTCTTTTCCTGCCTGTCTTACTTGTCATGTGAATTCAAAAGACGGAAATCTCTTCCAGGTGCCAGGCGATTACTTGTACAGGCCTACCTGTGCTGTGGGAGTGTCTGACATGTAACCAGGTGATGCTGTGGGATCTCCTTGGATCTTCAGGGTGAGGCGGGTATCGAGCAGGCTGTTCTCAGCTGTTTATTCCCTCGCGTCCATCTCACTAAACTCTGCTTTAATCTGCCTGAAACTGTACCGTTTTGCTTACTCTCAAGCACACAAGAGGAATAATCGACATTTTCTGCAAAACAAAGGAAAGCATTCTGTTCATAAATTAGTCCTAAACGATCTCAGGATGAGATCAGGAAGCATAAAGGAGTTAAATTCACATCCAGTCAGAGAGCAGCAATGTATTTTGTGATGTTTTGCAGCATCTTTTGTACCTCATGGACTTTTTCACATTTTGTCACAGCCACAAACTAAAATGGGTTTTATAAAAATTTTGTGTCACTGACAAAACGAATAATAACTGTGGAGAAGTGGAAGAAAATTATGTCATTGAAATTTTAAAGCATAAATGTGGTTTAATCAAACATTCCTGTTGAGCAACGTGCAAAGAAAAAAGCTTGTGGATTAATTAAGGGTGAGAAAGAGAAAAGAAACTGACCATTTTTTTATTTATTTTTTTTAATCAAATAGCAAAATAAATCTATTCATCTCTAAATATTTCATCATTCCTAAATTCACCATCTGGAATTAAAATGATAATTCTTTTACCGTCATTGTACAAGAAAGCATAATAAAAAATGTACTGCTTGATTCATTACATCAAATCCATTCTCTTTATAGAAATTTGCTTTATTTTTAAAGTCAGAGCAAATGACATTTAAAATTAAAAAAACAGCCATACACAGTCACTCTTCTTTAATTAGTTGTAATTTAACTTAATTGAATGCAGCACTATTGACCTCTTTCTTAAGTTATACAATAGAATCATAGACATCTAAATTAGTAAAAAAAAATGGATCCACATCAGTGATTCAAGCTGGAGCAGTTTGTCAAACACCAGATGGAAAGTCATGACAACATTGCTGTTGTCATGACAATCACATTTAAAACAGCAGAGCTTCGTAACAACGGCAAATGAAAAGCAAGATGTTTCTCCCCCGTCGAGAAAAGGGAACGGCTGGAGTCGTGGGAACGTGTTGAAGTCATCTCGATCGGTGCAGGAAGGAGAGGGAAGCTTTCCGCTCTACAGCTCAGGGAGGCCCGGCATGGGGAACTGCCCGGCGAAGGCCTCCACCTCCGCCCTGACCTCTGACACCCGCTGCTGGAACTTCCCTCCCTGAGCCAACGCCTGGACGAACTCCTTCAGGGTGGCCTTGGGGTCCAGACTTCTCTGCACTTCCAAGGTCAGCTCAATAGCTGCAGGGAGAGACCGCCCCAAATAGCTTACTTTTTAAAAATATTTGTTACGGCAGACAGCTCTTGTCTCTTGGAGATTAAAATAATAATAAAAGAAACCTTTGTAGTTCACATTACCTCTATGAATGAAGTGGGCCACCTTCTTGAAGTCGTCCTCTACCATTCCTCTGGAGGTCAGAGCCGGAGAGCCAAACCTCAGACCACTCGGACGCAGAGCGCTCTTATCGCCTACGAAGAACACCAAGGTCAGATAATTACCAAACGACCCCAAGAAACAGAATTAAATTAATTTAACCAAATTAAAGGGTCAACATTATGTGTTTTCATTTCAGTTTGTAGTACAATCAAGTAATGAGCTCGGCTGATGCACAGCTCAACTAGGTGTTTGCTGATTGCTGTTGGCTAGTCTGAAGGAGCTGAGTGTTGGAGTCGTGCTAACATGATGTAAAGCTCAAAAACAATTTGGCTAAATATTACCCCTTTAACTCTTCCACCAGTTTAAACCGCTCTGACCTGGACAGGTGTTCTTGTTGCAGGCGATGGCGCAGGCCTCCAAGACCTTCTCAGCTCGTCCGCCGTCCGTTCCTTTGTTGCGAAGGTCCAGCAGGATCAAGTGGTTGTCAGAACCGCCTGTGCGGGAAGCAGCAAGGACAAACTTAAGACTGGCATCGCATTGATCCGCCACAGTAACATCGTCGCGTGCGACGCCTACCGGTGACGATCTTGTAGCCGAGGTCCATGAGGGAACTGGACAGGGCTTTGCAGTTAGCAAGAACCTGCAGCTGGTAAGCCTTAAACTCTGGAGTCAAGGCTTGTTTCAGAGCCACGGCGACACCTACCAGGGACGGACATCAACTCAGTGACAAAGTGAACGTTTATTGGTCTTTGAGAGGGCGAACTCCCGTTATTAATATATAAGATAAAATAACATTACTACCAGGTGTCAGAATAACGTCTGAGACAATTTATGATCCAGTAAACTCTATTATTGTGACAGGCCTAACTGCAGACGTCAAAATGAAGGCTTCATAAAGTAGTCGTAGTAATAATAATAGTACCTGCTATAGCATGGTTGTGTGGCCCTCCCTGCAGCCCTGGAAACACAGCCTGGTTGATCAAAGACTCCAAGTTGTACAGCGTCTCTTTACCTTTGGCGTCCACACTCCGGACTCCTGGTGGAGTTGATCAGAGAAACTTTGAGGACCGGACAGAGGGAAATGCTAAAGGGTCGTCACGTATGCGGGTTTTGTGAAAGACTCTTACCTTTCCGGTAGAAGATGAGGCCGGCCCGGCAGCCGCGGAGAGTTTTGTGAGTGGTCGTCGTGACGATGTCACAGTGATCAAAGGGCGAGGGCACGACCCCGGCTGCCACCAGCCCACTGATATGAGCCATGTCCCCCATCAGATAGGCGCCGTTCTCGCTGGCGATCTGCTTCAAGCGGGCGTAGTCAAGGTTACGGGAATAGCAGCTTGTTCCTAAAATAAGCAGAAATGTAATTTTTTTTTGTATATTTGTATACTACATTTACAGAAGATAATCTACTGTGTCTTCTGGAGTTTCTCTCTTAGAGAGCAAACCGAACTTCCTCCATTATTATAATTATTATTAATTATTATTGTTACTACATTAATGAACCTGCGATGATGAGCTTTGGGTGGAACAGCCGGGCGTTTTCCTGCAGTTTGTCATAATCAATGTAGCCGGTTTCTGGGTTCACCTGAAAACGACCACAAAAAAAAACAAAAACAAAAAAAACATAAACTAAAAGATACACATTTCTTAAATAGGAACATTAGCGAATTCAACCTACAATTAGTTTAATCTGATTCAGATATATAGAGCTATATACAGCAAGTCCAAGTAGGCAGACAATTTATATTTATGTAAGTAATTCAAAAGAAAATAAAAAATGAATTCAACGCATCACAACAAAGCAATTAAAACAAATTGTGTCACTAAACAGCATAAGTTTAAAATACATGTTCTCCATTTTTATTACAGATAATTCCCTATTAATCCCTGGGATTGATCTCATCCGAACCGGCTAAATAAACACACCATCGCTCGTCACTTTGGGAAACTGGATTCCCAACCGAACGCATGCAGAGAAAAGGCACCTTATAGGGCATGGATTCAAAGAAGATGGACGTTGCAGAGATTTTCTTCTTCTCGGTCATGAAGCCGTGAGTGAGGTGGCCGCCGTCGGGAAGGTCCAGGCCCATGATCCGGCCGTGCGGTTCCACCACAGCGGTGTAGACCGCAAAGTTGGCCGGGGAACCTTGTGGAGAAACACACATGTCATGATGATCAAAAGCAACAGAAATAAACAAACAGGTAAAAAATATCATTCTACATGGTTCCAGTATAGTTTCACTTTCTGATCTGAATAGATAAACTAAAGGCTTTCTTTGTTGCTGTTGTTTTAAATAAATAATTTTTAAAAAGCCAAATTTTGATGCTGATGATTTATATGGAGCTAAATTTGGGCAAAAAAGTTTGTTAAAAAAAAAAAAAAAAAAAAAACTGAAAATGAAAAAACTGAATTTGAAACTGAACAAAAAGATCAGAACTACTTTTCAGATTTAGTGTTTTTTTTTTCTGCTCTTATTTCATTATTATTATTGAACAAACTTTATGGGCTCAATTTAGCTCCGTAGCTTGTTTTGAAAAAGCAGTAAAGCTTTTGTTTTACGCTGGTAAAACAAAGCATCCAAGTGGCCGAATGCTTTTTATAAGCTCTGCACATACTGTTTACATCTGTTAAGGTGCAGATTTATCACCTGAATAAGGTTGTGCATTAACTCCCCACTTCTCAGAGTTCAGACCAAAGGCCTCCAGCGCCCTCTTCTGGCAAAGCCGTTCCAGCTCATCGATATGTTCAGTTCCACCATAGTACCTGTAGTGACGAATCATGCTCATAGGTACCATAAATAGCATCATTTAGCAAACCAGTTTGGATCAGGGCTGGTACCTCTGGCCGGGGTAGCCCTCAGAGTACTTGTTGTTCATGCAGGAACCGAGGGCTTCAAGAACCGCTCTGCTGGCGAAGTTCTCCGAAGCGATCAGCTCCAGTCCGTACGTCTGCCTGTGCTTCTCCTTCTTTATGATGGAGAACACCTGAAACGCAAGAAACACAAAACTGTTAACCACATACTTGCTGCGTGAACCACAACAACACTTACTTCAGGGCCGGCCCAAGCCTTTTTGAGGCCCCAATTAGCTTTTTTGGGGGGCGGGGTTTCGCCAGAAGAGAAAGAAAACCTTAAATCTGAAAAGTAGCTTTGAATTTTTGCATTCAGCTTCATGTTCTTTTTTTCAGTTTCAGTTTTAGAATTTTTTTAAGCAAACTTTTTTTTTGCTCAAATTTAGCTCCATATAAATCATGAGCAACAAAATTTGGCTTTTTTCTTTTTTTTTATTTAAAACAACAACAAAGAAAACCTTTCATGTCAAAGTGAAAACACATTTTTATACTCCCAAATAAATAAATAAAAAAACTCAACATAAAATAAGTGATAGCATGAATATTGTGTCATTTAACCTTTAACCTTTTAACCTAGCAAAACAAAATACAATTATTTGGGTTTTGAAATGCAGAGTGGTATTTAAATGTACCTCTTCATTTTAACTATCTAAAACAATAAATTTAATATCTTATACATTCCCAACAGCCATCAGCAGGAAGAGATTAATCATTATTATCTATCAAAACAAAGCAGAAATTATTTTTCCATAGCATTTAGTTCGCAATATCCAATGTTATTTAAAATATATCTATATTTTTCTATCATGCTGGTTCTTGCTCTGGAGACCCCCTGTTGGCATGGAGGGCCCTACGCAGCTGCTTAGCTCACAATATGCCTTAGGCCGGCCCTGCCTAATTAATTAGTATTTGCACGAGCTCAAACCTCTGAGTCGCTGACGGACAGAGGCTCCAGCATCATCTTGTTGTGGGAGTCCCATGTTTCTTTGCCCACGATGTGACCGTTTGTTAGAGACATGGTTGGGATTTTGTTTTATTTCTTTGTTGGACTTGCAACGTGGAAATCTAAAAAGAAGAGATAAGAAATAAAACACAACATAAAAGCATCCATAAAAGCAGATACTAGCGCAGATAATAAAAGTGAGGGTTACGAGGAGTCAGTTTTCCTGTCTTGCAAAATCTCGTTTCATCTTCTTTATATTACGACCGTAAACTTCCATGTGTTTTCATGGGATTCTTAGTGATAAAAAGTGTTGTATCCATACTTCAAGCTCAGTCAGGTTGGACTGTGAGCGTCAATATTTGGGTTTTGTAGCAGATTTTCACTTGGATTTAGGTCTGGACTTTGACTAGGCCATTTCTATGATTCCATAAACCCTTCCATTGTATCTCTGGACGCGTCGAGTCGAACCTCCAGCCCACTCTCAAGTCTCTTGCTCTTTCTAACTGGTTTTCTGCCAAGTTTTTGCCCCGCGTTTAGCAAAAATCGTCCCCACAGCATGATACTGCCTTCACCACATTTCACTCCGATCTCTGTTGTAAACATTTCCACTGCTTTATCATCGAGCTTTTTTCTTATTGCTTAGACTGCATGATGTTCAGAATGACAGCTTGTTTCACATTGATATCAAGTCACAAACTTCAGTCACCAAGATCACATTTTTCCAGATTTTTATCAAAGTCCCAGTGACAGACTTATAACCATCTTGTAACCACGCGCTTCTTTTTGTTGCTCTGTCACATACGATCCGGATAAAGCCCTGGCTTTGGGGCCATTACTGCAACACAAAGCTGCAGAGAGAGACAGAGTGTGTGTGTGTGTGTGTGTGTGTGTGTGCGTGTGTGTGTGTATGTGTGTGTGCAGCAAAAATCCAGACCCAGGGGCTCATCAGTTGACCTTTGGACTGTTCCGACATTGCAGGATCTGTCAAAACATTACCGAGAAGCAACCGTGGAAACAGACGTTTCTTCTTAAAGCTCAAGTCTTTGCACATGACAGTCGCCGCGTGTTGAACAGTGAGCGCAGGGCTTTAATTATGATTTCATTCTGACTGAGAAAATCCAAAGGAAGCGCGCTGAATAAAACATACACTCTGTGTGATTAAAAGCACAAACACTCGTCTATGTTGTTGTTTTCTTTTTTAGGGGGGGGGGGGGGGATTTGACAGGGTGGATCCAGCAGCCATATGTCACTGCAGCAGCAGCAGCAGCAGAAACATTACAATCTAAACTACAGATGCACGAGCCTTTCTTGTTACTTTAAAAAT
This sequence comes from Poeciliopsis turneri, assembly GCA_922788865.1. Taxonomy (NCBI): domain Eukaryota; kingdom Metazoa; phylum Chordata; class Actinopteri; order Cyprinodontiformes; family Poeciliidae; genus Poeciliopsis; species Poeciliopsis turneri. The sequence continues at coordinate 262,852 of CAKLNU010000852.1, forward strand.
ATGACGCACTCACCCGATGATGATGATGATGATGATGATGATGATGATGGTAGCGGTGAAGAAGAAGGTGCAGCAGAACCGAACCGATCAGTTTTTACGGATCTGGCACAGAAGGAAGCCTCCACGCGGAGAGCAAAGTCCGCGAAACTTTCAGCCAATCGGATCACGTCCTCTTTTTTTTTTTTTTCTCCCTTCTTCCGCTTACGTAACGACGCGCTATCCGTTACTGCCGCACGCTAGCTCTCGCTGGCTGCGGTCTGTTTTAAAGGAGAACGTTACGTTGGTGTTCTTAGATATATATGTGTTTTTTTTTTTTTTTTCCATCAACGCGTGCGCTCTAACAACACAAGGAGAGCAGCAGCAGTTTGACAAACTACGAGAGTTTTATAGAGCTCAATGAAGGGGGAAAAAATACCTGCTATTTTGCTCTTTGTGGATTTACGTAGTGACGTCACAAGAGGCAGATAAGTGACTTTTGGCATATTCTGGAGCCTCCCCTACCCCCCGCCCCCCAATTTGCAGTTTTTAATGTTCCTTCCTGTGATCTTAAATGCAGTCTAGATATAGTTCTGAGACCCTACAGTAAAAAATAAACTTTTATTACACAGGTGAAATCAAAGTGCTTCACAAAACATAAATGAAAATATATTTGAAGAATTTGGTGACCAAAAGAGAGTACTCAAAATAACTCCTGTTCCATTGCATAATGTAAAATTGAAGTTTGTTTATGGGAGAATAATGCTTTATGTTAATAAGGAAACATTGCATACTTTTCAGGGAGAGACGCATCAAAGCATATGGGAAATTTAGTGGAAGGGAAAAGTCCAGCAGAAACAGGAAACAGGGAAGGCTGTAGGATGTACAATGGAGAGCACTGTGAAGGAAAAGCTTTGTAAGAGTTTTGAGAGATTCTCAATGTGTGAATAGGAGCTGGAGCCGGAGCTTCAGGAGCCAGCACACAGATTTCTGAAGTACATGCGCTAAACCCATCGCATCGCTAATCTCGAGCTACTTCTGAACCTGAGACGATGGTCTGTTTTGGCGGAACAAAAGCTGATTTTCATTCACCTTGATTTTTCAAAAAAAAAAATCTCTGAAACATCTATGGGAACATTTGAGTATATTTTAGGGTAAAGTCGTTACATTTTACACCAAAAATAGACCCAAATGTTCCCATAAATAAGAAAAGAGCCACTTTTATCAATTTAAAAACAAAACTCAGCATGCAGATTTTTATGTACAGTCCTTCATAGATTATACTGATCCAAAGTAAAAGCTCATATGACTAATCCTATTTTCCGACACGGACTCTTGTACCTCAGGCTGGGAAAGACGGTTTTAAACCAGATCAGGTCTGATTCCAGTCCGACGCTGGGAACAACACAGTGTTCTCTCATGAACAGACACGTTTTTACTGGTTTCATATAATTCATCTTAAATTTGTTTTAATGAGTCAGTTATATACAATGTAAGATCCAAAAAAAAAAAAAGAAAAAAAAAAAAAAAGACAGTGGCAAAGCTCACTCAGCAAAGTTGGAATTGTACAATGATAAGTATACCGTGATTAACATTGAGGGGTTCATTCCAAGTGCACGTGAAGATCAATGTATTCTCATTTGTAGCTTTTATCCCCAGGAGGGACTCCGAGCCGTTACTCCATGCCAAATACACCCGGCGCCCTCCTCCCCGTCTCCTCCATCATTTTTCCAACTGTTCCTAGTGATAGTGTCGTCAAATACTCTTCGATGATCTTCCGTTAAAAATTGTCAAATGTATATTGCGCCAGTCCTTGAATGAGTGAAAGAGCCTCTGATAAGGACATCAGTTTAGAGAGAGGGAGTTCACCCCTCTGGCTGCTGCCGCCGCCGCCGCCGCCGCTTCTTTTGCTGTCGGAGAAAAGGGTAAAGACAGAGAATGAGATCTAGAGGTTAGGACATGTACATAGTGGCGGTGTAGAAAGCTGTAAGTGTGGCTCTTTTCAGATAGCCGACTATCTATTTTGGCTTCCAAACGACTTAATTTATTTATCATCTTCTGCTGCCTCATATTTTAGATTAAGTTGGCAAATTTTAAATTTTAACAAATCCTTTTGTTAAAACGTACTTGTTCTGTTATTAAAGCAAGTATTCTTATTTTTGTGCACAATGGTAATAAAACTTTTTTATTTGACACAAAAACAAATGGACAGAACCCTGAAAACACTTTGTTTTCCCATGATTGCATAATCCCACATGCTTACATGTGATTGGCTGTTATTGCACCAATCAAAACAAAGCTCTGCCAAAAGGAGGGCGGAGCCACTGAGAGTGAGAGTTGAGCAGCCAAAGAAAAAGAAAGTACAGAGCTGGGTATAAAAAGAGATCTCAAAAAGAGATCTGGGGAAAACGTTGCTAAGGTGACGTGCATGGTACAAATCAGTTCTGAAACAAATGATTCAATAGTAACTGTAATAAAATGGAGTCCACATCCTCTGTTGGATCAGGGTTGCGCAGGTCAATCAGCCCCGATTTCCTAAATTTTGGATTATCGCGATTGGCCGATATTTACATGCAAAACCGATTCTATCTACAGCCATAAAGATCTGAAAATCAGCCACTCAGTCCCAGAGGTTTAGCTAATTCACTTATTGGACACCAAAAACTTTTCATTAACATTTGAGTGCACTACCTCATGTGCAGATAAAACAAGCTGGTATTATTTCACAAGTATTGTTTAATATTTTTCAGTACAATTAAATTAAAACTGTGTTTTGTGACCTTATAATAGCTGACTGCAAGTTAAACAAAAAAAAAAAAAAAAATAGGCTTACCTTTTTTCTCCTCTTCTTTCTTTTTTGCTGCCTCCTCTCTTTGTTTCCTGATGATGGCGAGGCGGGCGAGGTCTGCTTTGGCCTGGTCCGTCTTCCCGGCCAGGTGCATCTTCATGTACCGCTCCTTCGCTTTCTGCTTCTCAATCTCTTCTCTGTTTATAAGAAAATCAGACACTCGATATTTATGAATGGGATTATATAACTTTGGCATTTAAATGTTTCTTTTTTTTGTGCATCTTTTTTGTATTGAACACAAAATCACAAACTGCGGAAGGAGGGACTTACGGCATTTTTGTGGGGATACTTGTCAAAATATGCTAAGAACGTGCTTTACCAAGTCCATGACTGGAAATATGCCATTGTGGATGTTATGTAAAAATCATTTTTGATGACAGGGAAAGAAATCACAAACCTCTCTCTCCTCGATAATTGCCGCGGTTCGTCCAGTTCAATCTGTGTCACCTTCTTAGACTTCTGAGCCACTCTGTTGGGATTCTCGATTTCTATCAATCCCTCCACTCCGGCTCGCTTTCTCTACAGAAATAAACGAATCAATGGGAAAGTGATTAAGATCATAATTAAGATGTAACTATTTGAAAGACATAAGGAATTATGAGCTTAAGAAAATTTGAATTATAAAGTAGTCCTGACTGAAGATTAAATGATTTCATGACATACCTCAGTTCCCAGAATGTCTCTAGCTTTTAGCCTCTCTGACCCCCAACATATTTAGAAGTAAAAACCTGACTTCTGTTTTTTTATTTGCGTTAAGCTTCATAAAATTCTCCCCCGGATACTCACCGATATTCTAAAGACGTTGCTAAGGGCTGTCGACAAAAATGTAGAGGTTTATGTCGCCACCATGTGGTAAGAAACATAGATATTTACTTTTTGAAGCAAAGCTACTCTAAGGTGGTGCCCTGAGGAACTCCACAAGTTATCTTTGGTAAAGCAGTTGCGGAAATGCCTTGAACCAAACCTGAATACTGCATACAGTACGATTAGCTGATAATTTAAACTGTGTGTGGCTGTTTTAACAGAGCAATGGTGGAAGGGGGACAATGCAATACCAGGGAATCGTCGTCGTCGCTGTCCTCCGAGTCAGATCCCGGTAGCTTCTCTTCTGCTGTGTCTTTAGGAGATGCTCCTTCTTCCCCTTCCTCCTCTTGTTCATGCTGTGGCATGAAAACAACATAAAGCAGAGGTAGGATACACTCATCAGCATGTTACAAAAAGAACCAGGTTAAGAACACAAGATGCCACTCAAAACGCCCCACACTGGTGATCATGATCATCTGACTACAACGTTTCTCACAAATGTAGCAGACAACTCTGTCAGTTACATTTCTAAACAGTAAAGACTCAAATAGAGGAAATATTAAACTTTTGTAGATATGAAAGGTTAATTAAGAACACATTCTTTGTCCTTTAAAGTTACGTGCATGACTGCAATTTGGCTTGTCTTTTTCTTTTACAGTTCAATTTGATCATTTTGTTAACAATATGCTGAATATTCAGTTTTTTCATGTCTGAATAGATGAAATAAGGACTCTTTTTTTTTTTTTGTCATGCTGCAGATGATACATTATACCCATACTTGGCTCCTTAATGTGTCTTAAATCCTTGTTTGAAATGAATACTAAATTAAAAGTGCTTGTTTTAAAACGGTATTAGGAAACAGCTAATGACCGTTTACGGCAAGGGAGGGAATGTGTGATTAGAAATGCAGAGCTCGCTGTGTGTGTGAGTAAGTAATAATCTGGCGTGCCCTCTTGAACCCACCTTTTTCCTCTCCTTTTCTGCTTTCATCTGAGCATCTATCTCCTCGGGGCTTGTGTACGTGCGCATGCGACCTTTGTGGCCACCTTTTTTGCCTGAAACAAAACGAAACATTACATCATTCGTCTCACACACAGCTGAATACACCGTGTACAATTGAAGAGCCGAACAGTGAGCAGACGACTAACATAAGACAAAGATACCCTTAAAACATCTTTTAATAGCTATGTTCCGTTTGAAGCTAAAATTAAAAGAAGAGTTAAACGGGACACCGGTGGGTGTAGTAAAACAGCGCGTCGCTGGTATCGTTTTCCCTTCTCGGCGAGCACAAAAAGGTGAACAAAAACAGGTTTTAAAAGCAACGTGACACGTGTAGACACCGTTCTTACCTCCTTTTGGCATTTTTGTAAAACTACGTCGTTGTCACAACTTATCTAAGAGGAAAATACTAACAAAAAAACATAGGTGTTAAGGCAACAGCATAAACTGACAGCTGGCTAAACTAAGAGGCGAAAAGCTGAAGCAACTCTTTGGGGCTGAACCATCTGCCTGACGGAAAATATTGACTTCAAGAACTTTGTAAAGACCCGGAAGGCAATTTTAATTGCCGTAAAACAAACATAAAGGCCGCACATAAATTTAATATGAATAAAATTAAATATCTTTTGGGTGTAAAAATAAATATGATGACTTGCGTATTTTACTGTACGGCAATTTACAGGAGCGCTAAAGTGATGCAATAGGCCAGGAAAGAAATCAACCCTCAAGTTTATGTCATCCACAAAAGTATTCACAGACAAAACGCGGGCTTAAATAAACTCTGAAATGTTATCAATGAAAAATTATATTAAAATTGGTAACCTCCAGGCATAGGGAAATGTGTTATTTTTAACTCAGAGATGTCGTCATCAGTCCCCCGAGATGACGTAAAAATTGCGCGACTGACACGGGCTGGGAGTCGGGACAGTGCAGATCGAAAACACCAGAAGCTTCTGTTTTGCTGTAGATTTTGGTCAAAACAGTCAAAATGCCCAAAGTAAAGAGGAGCAGAAAGCCACCTCCAGATGGATGGGAGCTCATCGAGCCCACTTTGGATGAGCTGGATCAGAAAATGAGAGAGGGTAGGTCCGTTTTCATACGGATGGTTAACGAGCGAAACAGCAGGAGAGCAGGACACAGGAAGCCATTGAGATAAAGCGGAATGTAACGTCTTCACATTAATGTATAATTTTCATGTTTCCTCCCACCCAATGCTTTAGTAGTTTGCCTTGGGTATTCAAATTAAGACGGTCTTGTATTATATTTGGAAAGAACTGCCAACATGAGCGTCTAACATTAAAGCTGCCAATAAGATCTGTCTCTAAAAATTGTCTACTCTCCTTAGATGTACTTTGTCAACTGTAGAACAACACTTCATAGTGTTATTATTATTATTATTATTATTAAATAAATTATTTAATAAAAATCTGTGCCCTCCAAAACATAAGGGAGAGCACAGATGCCTCTAGTGACGTCACATAAGGCATAACGTCTCTGACCAGACATCTAATAAGAATAAGAACAATCAATTTCAGTTTAAATGTTTTATGATAGTATGATTTTTATATCTCCAATTGAAATCTCAAAGGGCACATTCCCATGTTGAATTATCTATTTAGTACATCCGTCTGTATTTGTTTGTTTCTTTTTCTTTTTACCATGTTTTTCTATTAAATACCCCTAGAATACTACGTGGATTTCAGGGAGGTTTCCCCAACAGTAGAACACTGGGAAGTGGTTTGTGAAGGGAACCAAGTCAAATAGGTGTGATAAGATTTTGTTTTCGAAGATCTAAAGAAATAATAATAAAAAAAAATGTTTTTAAATCAAGAAGATTCCAATATTTACCCTTTTGTTCCTCAATTACTTTGCTGTACTTTTGGTTAATATGCAGGATCTGGATAATGTATCTAAATGTCTTTGTACTTATTTTCTTCATCTGCTCTCGGTGTCCCAGCTGAAACAGACCCTCATGAGGGGAAGCGGAAGGTGGAGTCCCTTTGGCCGATCTTCAGGCTGCACCATCAGCGCAGTCGGTACATCTACGATCTCTTCTACAAAAGAAAAGCCATCAGCAGAGGTGCAGAGATGGCTTACACTATAATCTCATTGCTGTTTCTCTCTCTTGTCTGCTTTAGTGGTTTTCAGTGTGTCTGTAAACTTTAAAATGATAACTTCAAGTCAGAGTTCCTCTGCAATTTATAACGACATGAAATTGTTGTTTTCCAGGTCTGGTTGGTTTAGCTGCTGTAATTTCCAGTGTTTTTCATACTGTTACCTATTCGATTTCCCATTAATCCGTGCACATGTCAGTTTCAATGATAATTGAAACTGACATGTTATCATCCATCCATTTGTGTTTATTGATCAATCTGTCCAACCTTTTATCTACTCACTTGTTATCCCTTGGATTATCCATCCAGTTTATCCATTAGATTTTCCATCCATGCACAAATCTGCTTATCCACAAATTTATTCACTCATATTTGAAGCTTGACTCAGTGTGTTGGTTCATCTGTCATCTGCATGTGAACCAGAATGACTCAGTTTATCCAGTATATCTTGTAATCTTTGTAATTTATTTTAATTTTTTTTGCAATTATTTGCTTTGTGGCAGAGTTATACGACTACTGCATAAAGGAAGGATACGCAGACAAGAACCTGATAGCCAAGTGGAAGAAGCAGGGCTACGAGAACCTGTGCTGCCTGCGCTGCATCCAAACCCGAGACACCAACTTTGGAACCAACTGCATCTGCAGAGTCCCCAAGAGCAAGCTGGAAGTCGTAAGTGTGACAAAGTCGCTGTACTGTGTGCGCTACAGAGCGCGGTCCGGTCCGATGTTAAGATGGTTTGTGTTCTGTAGGGAAGGATCATCGAGTGCACTCACTGTGGATGCAGAGGATGCTCCGGCTGAGCGGCGCGTATGTTTGCCTCGAGGACTCGTCCGGTTTTCATACTATTGAGCATGGATTTTTAATTTTATTTTCTTATCACTATTATTTCATCGGCGTCAGAAACGCATCGTTACCTTCACCGTCAGCTGACCTTACGTGGTGGGATCAATGTTCTGTGTTTAAACGCAGCGAGTCGACGGGAGAACACGGAGACCGGGGGCCCATTTTTTGTTTCTTTTTTTTATTATCACTTTTTCCTGGTTGCGCTTTTTATTCTTGAAAGTTGTGGACTGTTTCTGAGTCAGACCTGTCATTCCAGATAGCCATGCTCGCTGTGAAGGTCGGTTCTAACGCATTGATTTTCATTTAATGTAGATTGAAGTACGTTTTTTTTTTGTTTTGTTTTGTTTTTTTTCCATTGTTGTTTATGGATGGAAATCCTGATGCCTGTCATTATTATAGTATGATTTTTAAATAAAACATTTCAACCATTTCCTGCTGTTTTGTGCTTTTTGTTGGCATTTTATCACAATTACAAGTGCACTATCATCTATTTAAGCATATTAAAAGAATCAGAAGTGAGAAACGCAGAGCATTTCAACAAGGCAGAGTTTCAAAATTCATTAATTGAAATTAATCAGGTGTTTCAAATATATATATTTGTTTGCTGTTAATGCTGTAGTTTATTAGGCCACAAGAAAAACAAACATGGGCCGTTCGGTTCAGGTCGGGTTTTCCTGCTTCCTTACTAAATTTTATATGTAAAGACATCAAAACCTTCTATCTGCATGTATATCAACTAATTACTATAACTTCACTCAAAGACTTGGACTTGACTTTGACTTTCAAACCATTAACTTTGGACTTGACTTCAATCTGTTTACCTAAAAGGACTTGATATTTCACACAAAGCCTCAAAATTTAAAACACTTTATTTATAAAGTGGCTCCATTAATTCATCTCACTCATTCTGTATTAACAGGCGCAGACCGTCCCTCTGTGCTTCCACACTCCGTATGTTTGTGTGCTTAAAAAAGAGAGATGGAAAATCGCTCAAAGCAGAAGTGCTCCTGTGTGAGTAATTTCTTTTGGATACATCAATCATGAAATATCCAACTAAAACCAGTGAAACAAGCAAAAAGAGGTAGGCGGTACTTTTCCTGTCTTGATTTGACTTGGACAAAGACTTGAGACTTGTTCCCACCTCTGGTCACAGCCCAATAATTCATGTGTTTATTAGTGCATAACTGGAATGAAACTAGAGTCAAAATATCCCAATCGCAACCCGAGAAACATGAAACTATAAATGTAGTTCTTCATCTAAGCAAGAGGAGGCAGCGTTTACTTTGAAACATGAACCTTTCCCAACAGGCACTGTGAAGTTCTTTAAAAAACATTCACATCTCTTTTCTTATGAAAGATTTAAAAACAATTCTATTGTACAAACTAAATGCACAATATGTGAATGTAGTGTATTAGCCTGAGCTCTACATAAAAAGTATCTGTCAATCATTTCAGATTTATTTTAGGTTACAAGAAAGGAGGCCCTCTTGCCTGGTTGATTTTAAAACATTTATTTGCTCAGATTAATAAACATTTAAATATTTTTGAATAAAATTTTGAAAATGAAAATGAAAAAAAAAAGTGGTTATTAAGAGATAAATAGCTTCTGTTAAGTTTTCAGTTTTAAGACAAATTTTGCTTTCCTTGTTTATTGATTTCACTTTGTTTATCATCTCATCATCAACAATCTGGTGGAAATAAAAAAATCTATGCTATTGAGTCTGTTCAAATAAACGTTTTTGGCTGTATAAATTATTGACCCGGTGGAAACAAATACAAACTAAAAATCATTGAAGATCAAATATTATATTTTCTTTCCTCTTCACAGGTCTGCACTGTGTGTTGAAATATCTCAGTGACGTCACAGGCTACATCAGGGCCAGGAGATAAGTTCACACATTTATCATTAATGGGCTGCCAGTATCACACGACATGACCCGTCATTTACCACAACAGCTACTTACAGAGTAACTGAGGGTTTGTGGGCAGGGGCGTGTCTAGATTTTTTTTTTTTTTCCTGATTAGAACAATCTGTGAGATTCTGTCAAAATTTTCAAGCATTTTTCAAATTCTGTTTTGAACTCTGTTTTTGTTATTTTAGTATTTTACTAGGGGGGGGGGAAACATTTGTATTTGAGAAAACGTGGAAAAAGCTGGGTCTAAATCAAATCCGACTTTATTTATATAAAGTGAAATTACAACAATGTGAAAGATGTTAAATATTAATCTGAGGGTAATTTAATAGTTTAATAGGTAGTTTTATTTGATACATCCGGGCACAACCAGTTCTTTGAGGATTTTCATGATCTTTATGTCCTTGATTCTAAGAACACTGCTGAATTAAAAGAGGAGTAAATAATCTGAAAGTGGACCGAAAGTGGAAACACTTAAAACAATCTGTATCCTGAGTAAACTCTGAAGCTCTCAGAAAGCCAGGAGAAAAGCTGACAAAACATAGAGTTTGGTTTCTAGGCAGCTCAAAGGGCCATAAAAGTGACTTCTGTTCATCATGTGGTGGTGACATTTAGTTTAAAATGGCTTTGAAACACAGTCTGACTTCGAACCATTTACATGATCAATATAAAACCTGCGAGGAAGTTGAGATGTAATGGATCAACTCCTCCTCTTAGCATCACCGATCGATTAAAAACCAAACAAGCATCTCCTCCTTCATAAATCAAAGTGGAAGTTTTTAGCCATGAACTGCTGAGGCAAACTGTAGTTTACGTTGCAGGACGCTGCGCACCGAGTCGCCCACACGCCTCCTTGGAGCAGCAGCACGCTGTGCGGACGGATCATATTGTTGCAGACTTGTTTTCACATCAAAACACCTTTACATCCGCTGCTCCTGCAGGGCAATTAGAAGTGTTTCGCAGATGATGAGCATGTATTATTCATGGCACCTCAGATGCTCGCACATCCGTCATCGCTGAGGAGAAAGTCACACACACTCACACAGACATACATTTGCGTAGCTATCTTTGTGGGAACTTTCCATTGACTTCCATTCATTTCTACACCCTAACCTTGTCCTCACCCTAACTTAGTTCTTAATCTGACCCCTGACCCAAAAACAGCATTTCACCTAGTGGAGACCAGGCTTCAGTCCCCACAAAGAACAGTGGATCCCCACAACGTAGTTTGTCAGGAAAATGATCCCCACAAGGTATTACAAACAAACACACACACAAACACCAAACAGCAGCAGGCAAAAACAACAACAAAACAAAGGCGAACAGGAAGACATTCACATCGTGCTTTATTCAAATTCAAATTTCTCGCAGGGCCGAACCTGCAGTTTGATGAGATACAAAAACCAGACATAATACGGCAACGTAAGGACACAGTGGCATGGCTTCTCAGATTACATTCAGGGTGTGTGTGTTTATTTCTTTTCTTTTTTTTTTTTTTGTTCTTTGTAGTTTTTTTTTTTTGCATGACTAGGACAAAAACCCAATACATCAGGCACATCTCTTCATCACATGCTGCACCAAGATCCACTTATGTAGTAGTTACAAGCCTTGCTTGTAGTGACCTTTAAACTCTGACCATGCAGTCATGTAGTTACCATCCCACAGAATCACAGACGGCACAAAACACAAAAATAAGCCACTTTTAAAAGTTCAATCCTAAACTGGGAGCGTTTATCCTGCAATGGGCCACCAGCAGATGCATTAATCAATTGGCCAGAGATTAGAATTGACCATCAACTCCCAGCAGGGCTCAGGGATCAGCAGATCAAACACACTGAAAATAATACTAAAACCTCACCTTACTAAGTTTAATAAAAAAAAAAAAATTAAAAGTCAGAAATTATTAGCATTATGGAAATAACATGACCCAAATTAGAATATCCTTGAAATTTTTAATTTATCTAATTCAAGGAGAATGTAAAATGGAGCAAAAAAAATTTCAAATTTCAAACTTTTTTCCCCAGTTCAATGACTCAGTGACTGTGGTTTGTAGCTGATAATTTAAACTATATTTTATATATAGCATAAAATATATTTTATTGCAGAAATGTCACATTGTGACATTAAAAATGTTGACCTGATGGTCACTGAAGATACGTCACAGAAGCCCATACCTGTGAATATTAATGGAAAGTTGACTGGAAGGAAAAACTGACTAAATAAAAACATGTGCAAAAGCAACAGGGAAAAGCTCATGTGGAAAAATCTGCTGCAGATGTCACGGCCCAAATCCAAAGTGAAAGCAGCCGGCCCCAGTGATGCAGTAATTCACGCAGAAATTAGTGCATTTAAAAAGAACATATTTTAAAGTAGGTTGATCATTTGTATATACAAAATAACTATTTTTGTGGGTCTGATGGGACATTAAAAATTTTAAGAGAAGTTGTATTTGGGGTTTTTAAAGCCATAATCATCAAAATAAAAAGCCATAAAAACCTAAGAAAAATGGCTGTTTTACATTTTTAATTAAACTGGTGAGTGGTTAATTTATTAATATCCACCAATTTGAATTTAATCAGGTTAAATATGGGTTACTCCTTCATTTTCTGGCAGATTTCAAATCAAATAACCTGCAGAAATGCAAAAAAAATAAAAAAAAAATAAAAAAAAACTGAGAAAAGAAAAATTCACAAACATTGCTGATTTGAAAGAAAACCAAAAATCGGCATCAGCCAGTAAAAGCCTAATCGGTCCATCTGTAGTTCATAAAGTTGAGAACGTGTCCTGAATTAAACGTCTGTCGGCACAAGAAATAAAAGTTTATTGTTAAAAGCATTAAAAGAGTTAATTGCTTTCAGTAGACCGTATCGTAACAAAACTGAAATATTATCAACACAGTGATCACTCTGACACTAGACTATATCATGCTGGCAACGCGTCACTCTCACACATCTTTAAGACAACAGTGAAATTCAATACATTTAGATTAAATAGCTTTAAAATGCACCCCAGCGGCTGGTCCCAACTATTTGATCACTAACGTTTCTCCCGACCGACAGGATTCAGGTGTCCACCACCTCGGACATCCTGACCCTGAAATCAAAAGCTTAAATTTAAGTGGAAACGGTCGTACAACATGTTGCCGTTTGTAACAAAACGGACGCTTGTCCCGTTTCTGAAGGAATGTGGGCCGTGAAAAGAAAAACAAAATGCTGGCGAGTGGAGTTAAAAATCATAGATTAAGGGACAGATGGATGGTTCCAAAGAGAGGGGCTCGCTTCTCAAACCAGCTGCCAGCGTTTCGCGAACACGGCGTTTGTTCTCGGCCAACAGAAAATGTCAGCGTACGTGGCGCTGCGGCGCTGAAAAACATGTTTACATGTAGTGCGGAGGGTATAAAAGCTGTCAACACATATGTGGCGCCGTTTGTGAAAGCTGCACGGTAAAAAAAATGAACAGCATTTTTTTTTTTTTTTCCCTTTTACTCAGCTTGTCGTAAATAAAACATTGGGTGCTCATTTTTCAAAGACATATTTGCACCATGTTATTCATATATTTAAAAAATGTCAGAGTTCCACATCAAATATTTAAGTTGGAGCCAAACTAAACATTAAACTATCGAATTAATATCTAGTGAGGAAGCCTGCAATATAGCAAATATTTAGGTTGATAAATATCTAAATATTTATAGCAAATGTTGAGCTGGCTAAGTAACTAAATATTTAACTATTGCTAGATATTTAGTTTGGAAAATAAATATTTAGTTTGAAGCTAAATATTTAGCTTCAAAGCCTATTACTTAATTTGGCACTAAATACTTAATTAGCTAAATAAATATTTAATTTTGAGCTAAATATTTAGTTTTCAAACCAAGTATTTAGCTTCACAGCTAAATATTTAACTTGAAGGCTAAATATTTAGTTTGTGAATTACATATTGAGTTCCAACCTGACATTTATAAATGTGGGAAATTCATGGTGAAAACACTGACTTTGAAAAACAAACACCCACATTTTTTTTCCACATCTATGACAGGCCAAACAATTGCTGTTGATTGTTTTTCCTACATGTAACTTTGCAGCGGCAGTCGAACTAGACGCTACAGTTCTTTGCCAGTTTTGTTTTTGCTTCAACGTTGCATGTGTTCATCTGCTCCGATGTGGAAGTGTGGAGAAGAGTAGGCAGAGACATTCAGCTCTGGCTTCTCTGCCACCAGAGGAAGGTGTGAAGTCACAGAGATGCACAGTGAGGCAGACAGAGATTAACACGGAGAAAAACAAATCAGTGCAGAGATCTTGACCTTATTCCGATCACTCCTGGTCCGAATGAACCCAAAGTATCAGCGCTGATTCCCGCTGCGAATCAGCGGGGGAGCTGGGAGGGATCCAGCTCCCCGGCCTTCGCCTCGCGGAATCAGATTTTATATAAAACGCTGGCGACGTAGTTAAAACTAAAACACGGTACGGCTGCGCAGCAGTCGCTGTTAGCGGGCCGCAGGTACCGCTGCGCGATGAGCCGGCTGAGGTAGAGCAGGATCTGGCCGTCCTCCTCGTCCAGGCCCAGCTGCTCCTGCAGGAAGCCCCGCCGCCGGGCCTCCACCGCCTCGGGCCCCTCCGTGGGGCTGACCGGCAGGTGGAGGTGGTGCGTGAAGGTGAGCAGGAACGCCCTGGCCGCCAGGCGGCAGAGCTCGCTCTGCAGGTGGAGGAAGTAGGTGGAGCCGCGGCGGATGTAGGTGCGGTGGTCGGCCATGTTGGCGAGGAGCTGGCCGCGGTACTGAGGGCAGCGCAGGGTCTTCATGTCGGCGTCCAGGATGGAGATGTAGCGGCTGTAGCGGGACAGGGAGTAGAGGGTGCTGGAGCCGGCGGGAGAAGCAACCCTGAGGGAGGAAACGACGATCACATCTACATTTAATCGCCATGGGAGTAAAAGTCATAAATTTAGAGCTGATGGTGATTTTTGTTCTCGAACAGATGGATCCTTTAGCAAGTTGCTCTTAGACCACACCCGTTTTTCTGACCTCATTTATTAATCTTATTTGCCGAATTGGCAACATTAACATCATTGCTCACCTGACCACAATAAAAACTTTGAATCAAGCTATTAAAGCCTAAAGTTTAATGACTTTCATGCCCAGCACTGATGCAAAAAAGTGGGGTTTACATTATATATGACCCATGAGGGGCGCCATGCTGAAGGGGCGCCAAAATAATGGCAGAATAATTATTTCTACTCCACATTTTCTGTATTTAACAGTGTCTGCATACACCTCAGAAAGTACTTAACTGCACAAATAAATATAAACTTCAAGTTCTCTGTGCAAATTTAAATTTAACCTCTGAAAGATGAGCTCTTTTATTCATTTTAATTTGTAGTAGCAGTTGTGTTATGTGGTCATAATGTATTTTTCTCTCATGTTTTGAAACTACATAATATGCATGGCAAAATGCATAATGCACATGAAGAATTAAGTGCATTTCCCAGCAGAGGTTTTATATAAAGAATGTCAGAATGCAACGATAAAAAAAACAGAAGAAAGGCATGTGATGATTTGTCACATCGTGTCACCATTTGGTGAATTTTACGTCCCATTTGGTGCCTGAAGGTTATCCTTGAACTCTTTTCACTCTAATTTACCAAAACTTAACACAAAAACAATTAAAATGCTGATTAAATTTCTTAAAGAAATCAAAATTAAATGGATACAACAAACTTTAAACACCGGATCCTCTGCTTCTGTTCAAAAAGTCGAGGTTCTGTTTGCAGAAAGAGTGGAAAAGAAACGTTCATGGACAGATGCGCATGAAAAGCCGCAGGGCTGTCAGAGTGAGTCACCGAGGGCTGAGTCAGTGCAGATGAGTAAGTGTGGCGTAAGGTGTGACTGAAGCGAGGTGATGATGTCATCGGCTTCAGATTTAACACTTGCAGAAACTCTGCAAAGCCCTCAAAAACTCAAGGTCTCTTTCAGGTAAATCGAGACGGCTTTGGTTTCATGTTCTGCAGCAAACGTTGCCATGAAAAAATTTCATGTCCACTGAATATTTTCACATTTTCTCACATATTTCCACAGACCTCAGTGTATTCGGATGGATTTGCCTGTGATAAAATGAGGCAAATTGAGCTTTTTAGCCAAATCTTTGCAAGACAAGCTCAGAATCAAAATTGAGTTTAGGCTGGATTTTGACAAGGCCATTCCAGCACTTCGATCTTCTTTTTTCTACAATTTGAATTGCAGAATTGCCGATCTGGCGATTGCACCGTCATGCTGGAAGACGAACGCCATTTTTTATTTATTTTTTTTTTATCCTCTTCGTTCCTGCTGGAGAATTCAATTCCCGGCAGCATGACGCTGTCCTTATGATATTAGTACACAGTGCATGTGTTTGCCAAACTTTCCCACAAACAGCATTAGCTTCTTGGCAGAGGCCCCTTTGAAAACTGACAGACGATGCTACAAAATGTGGAAACAAACTTTAGAATTTGTTCTAAAAGTTTGAACAAATTATTTGTCTTTGCTTCCCTTTCATTTCCCATCCATTAATTACTATATTTGTTTAGCATAATGCTGTTTCAGACCTTCTGGTTTTAGTTGGCCATGAGTTGTTAGGGGTTTTTTGGTAGCGATGACCTCCACAGCACGGATCTGTTTCATGGTTGCTATGCCAACGTGAGGAGCTGAGCAGCTGGATAAATCCGACTAGCAACCAATCAGAAAGACGAGCATGGCAATCATTACAAACTTTATTTTGTAATGATTGAAAAACAGATTTGATTATTATGCTTTAAAAAAAATGAATGATTGCCAAAAATTCAGAGATTTTTTTTTTCTCTGAATTTTCCCTGCAGCTTTTTGAGGCCTGCCCAGCGCCCCCTGGTGGAATCCACTTAGAAAAACATTCTCATAGTGGAAGTGGTGTGTTGAGTGAAATGCAGTAGTTTTCCACCACATGTAGTGTTTTGCACGCAGGTGTTTTCTTCCGCATGTTTGCTGTGTGGTTTGTTGGAGGAAACTGAAAACAGGATTTTTTTTTCAGTAAGGAATTTCTTCTTGCCACTCTTACATAACAAGATTAAAAATTCACATAAGGCGAAGCTTAACTGTAGATTGGTTGATTTCTGCAGGCCATTTGTTGTGGTGGTCCTTTGCAAAGTATCATAATAAAAATGCCCTATTTATGACTTATTAGCATACAATATGAAAACCATGCATCGTATTCCTTTCACTGCACAGTTATATTCCATTTTATTTTATATCAAGTTGAAAAGTGACAAAATGTGTAAAAGTTCCTTGTTTATAAATATTTTACCAGGCACTGAACATCTTGAAATACAAAAAAAAATCAGTGAAAGGGTTCAGATGTAATCGGATTCTGCAGTGATTCTTACCTTTGCAGCCCTATAAGTTTCCACCTGTGAAGGTCGATGAGGGTGAAGGGACAGGACAGCCAGGGTTGGACCCTCTCCCCACCCTTGCCAGGGTTGGGTACGAAGAGCGCCAGAGCAGACACGAGGCGGCGGACTCTCCCCTCGTCCGCCCCGAGCACCACCAGCGTCCTGCCGCTCAGCAGACACCACAGGGCTTGCATTGCGAAGGAGTACTGGCGCACGAACCTCAAAGCGCCTTGCCCGGCTTTTTTCCTCTGACGGAGAGTCACTGACCCCCCGTAGCCGAGCGGCGAGGCGGCCCGGTCGGAGCACGTGGAAGCACTCATGGTACAGTCTGACCCGTCCTCTATGGAGCTACGTGAAGCTGCATCTCCGAAGACGCCCGCGGGAAGCTCCAGCCCTGCTGCTGGACCTTCTGAGCACGGGGAACCCACTGTGTACTCATCCTGGATGGGGTGAAGGGCGTGGGGCTCCTGGTTGACCACCAGAACCTTGTAGGGGCTCAGGGTCGAGTTTGGACTCAGGCAAGGCACAGTGTCAGGGTCAGCTGCCTCATAGAGGAAACCCTCTTGGGCCATACAGCAAGCTGTATCCATGGGAATCAGCAGCTCCGAGTGCATTTCCACGTCACACTCATCGTCCTTTCTGGCCTCCAGTTCGGACACGACTTCCAGCAAAGACACAGGGGTCTGGTCTTGTCCGGTATCACAGTCATCCTCCCCAGCAGTGGTCTCCATGTCCTCGCTACTGCTTTCCCTCTCTGGGTAGGTGTTTTGGTCAGGTTCTGGTGTCAAGTCAGAGTCCGGATCAGGACCTTCTGTATTTACACTCGCAAGACTCTCTTGCTTCTCAGTTTGATCTGTTCCACTTTTATCGCTGCTGAAGCTTTCTTTGGTCCCTTCTGAGCTCCCCTGTGTCTCCAAGGTCTGGTCTGAGGGAGAGGACTCCAGATGGCTTCCCAGAAGTCCAAGCTCCTGAGTAGTGGCGGCTTCACAAGCCAGGCCTAGCGGACCTTGAGGTTTTAATCCATCAAGCTCAAGAGCCTCTGGCCCCAGGACAATATGAGGTGGATTTAAGTGCATGTAGTTGTCTATGGCATGATTCACAGCGCAGAATGGTCTCAGTGTGTCGGCTTCATCCTGAACGTCATCAATGAGATCTGCCTCAAACAGGAAGTTGACAATTTTCTGCTTCCTCCGCAGTGCCTTGTCCAGGCGGCGAGTGTAGAGGTAACACAGGTCGCCGCGGAAACTCCTCTCCGTCTCCTTCAGAAGCTCTACGGTGGCCTCGTAGAAATTGTCCTCACACAGTTCTTGCAAGGTCTTCAGGCGTTTGTCGAAACACTTTGCAGACTTCGCTTTGATCAGCTGTGGCGTGTACGATGGCCTGCGCTTATCCTCATCTTCATCCACCTCTTCTTCCCCTCCATTATCATCAGATTGAATCTCGTCGCCTTCTCCTTTGGGGACTCTTTGGCTGAACCCGAGGGGATTCGCCAGCTTGGCGTATTTGTCCAACAGCTCTTCACACTCTCTCAAGCACTCGGTCATGCACTTCTGGCACGAGACGGCGTGCGGATCCCGTCGTGGTCGCTGATGGTAGGCACTGATCTGCTTCAGCAGGTCTCTGTGCTCGTAAATGCTCTTCTCCACGTTCGCCAGCTCATTGGCCTTTTCTACAGCGTGGGCAGAGTAAACGCACTGAGGCCCCGCCTCTCTCTGCAGGCCCTCCTCCCGCTGCAGCACAGAGTGGGTGTACCTGAAACAAAACAGATGCAGTGATAGGCATGGAATGGCACGGTTCTAAAAATACCAGTGGTAGTCTGCTGACTGATTATACCTGCAAGAAGGTGTAACCAACCTTCAGTAAGTTGCAGTCTTTCTGCAGCCCTTCCATACCAGCCACACTAACTCAGACTCATCATCCTGATGTGAACTCTGGTAGTTCATAACTGAGTGGTTTTCAATAAAGTACATATAAGCAGTCCGTCTCATATCTACAGGCTTTGAGAGTTATCTTAGAGACGAGATTTGCTTATCTTATTTGATGATGTAATTATTTGTTTTTTACAGCTTCTTTAATTTCCTAACCTCGACCTTTGACCCCGGGAGCAGATATGTGGCATTCTGGAATGTTTTCCACATAGGAATAATCTTCCAGGGATCAATGATGATGGACTCCATTGTTTGGAAATGACCTAACAGCCTTTTGCAGATTAATGCTGCAATAACGGCTTCTGCCAAGTAACTCCATCGACCCGTCCTTTTCTACATTGTGCCGATGCACCTCTAAAGATTAAAAACTTGTAGGCGGGCAATGAAAGGCAGCTGAAACCTGTGCTCATCATGGAGACACTTGTGAATATTCAGCTAAGGCAATGCATTTGCTTTGCCGCTTCTGGATTTTTGCCTATTTTTTTTATTTGAACAAATAAAACGTCTTTTTGTTCATCGTCTTAAAACCTTGCAGAGAAGCACATCATTACCGCTATATCCTCACAGAAAACCTCAGAAGAAAGATTACTAAAGTTAGAGTAAATTAAAAAAAAAAAAAAAACCTAATGAGAGCAATTCTGAAAATCCAGGCTCATATTCAGAAGCGTGTGTGTGGACAGCAGGGAGCGAGTCAATCCTGAACCGGCTGATGCCTGTAATCAACACCATGTGAATGAAACTGAAGCTTGGATATAAAATAAAACTGGAAAATGCTCCAGAAATTGGAGAGTTTTGTGATTTTATCCTTGGCCAACCAACAGAATTTTCTATTTCCGGCAAGAAATAATGAAAATTCACAACAGAACTAGAATCAGCCTCGTTAACTTCAACTTGTGCAAGTTGGGAGTTTTCGTCAATGTTTCGTAGCTGAATGTGCCGAGACGAGTCCGCCTCTAGAAATAAATTATTAAACATGTAAAACACGTATAGCAGGAAAAGTGTTGTTGTAAAACCCAGTTAAGAGTTTTCAAACTTGGCGGACAAGTAGATAATCTAATTTATTTTTCTACCTTTGTCGACTTTATTTGGCCATATCTTCGATTTACACCAACATTATGGCGTTGGGAATTGGTGATGTTTCCACAATATTCTCAGAATAATGATGAGCTAAGAGACAGTCTAGTAGATATATATTTTCTAATTTTAGAGAAGTCCTGAATTTCAGGCGTTAGTACAAAAAAACTACAGCTTTTTCAGAAAGCACATTTAAACATCTCCAGAAAACCGAAGACTCAAGAGATGGATTTATGTCATAAGATGTGTCAGAAAGTGGAATTGTTTCTCTTTCCAAGCCGTGAGATTTATTTTAAAACTCTGACATGGTGATAAAGATAAATGGTGCAAATGTTAGAATTTCATGTAAGATGGTTTTAACTGCTGCAAAGTTTCAGGGGAGTATGAGGTGGCCGAGCAACCGACTACCCCTAATCTCATTGAGATGACACAAAGTGATCCTCGTCACTGGCTGCTCTGAACCTTTGACCTCATCCAAAGGTCTAATTTAGACCTTCGAACCAGAGGTTTCCAAGTAAAATTTGAAATAAAGCTCTTACTCCAGGTCCTGGAGCTTCCGTTGGAGTTCCTTGGCGAACGCCCTTCTGTTCCCGGCCTTCAGACACTCCGAGGCCTGCGAGAAGCGGAGGGACAGCTCCTGAAACTGGAGCATGATTTTCTTCTCGTCCGCTGCTACATACGCCATGCAGAACGGCCGCACGAAGCCCCTCGCCTCCAGGTCGTACAGGGTGAAGTGATGGACGTACGCGAACGCTCCCTCCTTCGAGTCTCCCAGGACGACCCTGGAGTCCTCCACGAAGCTGAGCCTTGGGTAGCCGCTGCCAGGCGGATGCCCCACGAAGGAGGCCTGGTAGTCCACCGACATGATCCGCAGGGAGAAGTAGTTGAGGTCGAAGGTGCCGCAGACTTTGGGGTCACCTGGGATGGTGAGGAGAGGCTGGGGGCCCACCTGCTCTGAGAACTCAGAGATGAGGATGAAGTCTTTGGTGAACTTGGCGTAGGAGGTTTTGGCCCAGGGGTTGGAGTCGGCCAGCGGGTGGAGGGGTACGGAGAACTCCTCGGGGAGACCCAGAGGGTCTTGACTTGTCTGCCCGTATTCATCCTCTTTAGTGAAAGCCACCACATCTGGGGAGCCTATCATAGTGTTACCACTGAGGGAGGCATGAGAAGCAGCAGAAGCACAAACAGTCATAGAAAAGCTGTGTGTGGACAGCAGGGAGCGAGTCCATACAGACTGGCCATCATCACACTGTAGTAGCACAAATTAACTCAACATCCGCAGGAGGAGCTTAATTAAAAACACAAATGAACAACTCGACAATCAAACAAACACACCATCCAGCGCCTTGGCTGACAAAAAAAAAAAAGCCCTCCTCGGGAATCACAGCGTCCGTGGAGCCTGCAGAGCCTTCATGCTACAGCCGCCTGGGAGAGGAGCGGCCGCCGTCCTCCTCCTCCTCCTCTTCCTGTGGGGCCGCCGTCCCTCCTGGCGTCCGGATCAAAGTCCGGCGCGTGCATCAAACGGCATGGTTCGCGGAGAGGGAAAAAAAAAAAATGAAAAAAATGAAAGAGCGCTACATCTGCCGTTCGCGTCCGGAGACAGCCGCCATGATTACACAGCTGGACGCTGCCTGGTCACGTGACCGAAGCCCCGCCCATAGAGGGAAACTAACTCCGCCCGAAAGGGAAATGTTGATTTATTTATTTATGTTTTTAAATTCGATGAAAATTCAGAAATGTTAATTTATAAAATGATATAAAAATGTACGTTTTTTTTTTTTTTTTTTTTTAAAAAACGTAAATAATTGACACCCCCATTAATCATTAATAGAAATGTATTTGTTAGTTTCAAATCAATTCAATTCCTCTTGTATTTGATGACCAACTTTTGTTTTCAATTTTTTTTTTATTATTTTTTTTACAAGTAATCTTTGGAGGAAAATTCAAGCAAAACCTCTGGCTGGACTTCAGCAAAAACATTAATATTACTTACAGTTTAAAATTAAAAGATGTCTTTAAACTTAAATGTTTAAAAGTTTGTCTGAGTTAAGCTCAGAAAATTATATTGACTCTCTTTGCTTCCTTATTTTCTGGATTTCAAAGTGACTTGTTTTTTTGTTTTTTTTAAATGTGCTGCCTTGCAGAAAAAATATCCTGAGTGGTTCGTAGGTCAGCAGTGAGTGGCTGAACAACAGGTTAAAAATAAATCAGGTTTTGATTACTTTCTCATTTTTCCTGTGCAGGATTACACAGAAAACGAGAAGTGAAAGACAAACAGGACACCATGTGATCTGCAAGAAATGAAGCGTGTTGGCTTGTGAAAACATGGAGGTTCTCACACTTCAAGAATGATCAAATATCAAGGAGTAGAAACTCACACACAAAGAGCACCCAGTTTAGAATGTGACTTTGTGACCAGTGTGGAGGTTCCTGCACTTCACAATATTTACCTCACCTGCTTAATGTGAACAGAAATAATCTTTCAAATAGAAAAACAAATCTATTTCCACTTTGTTTTGGACTAAAGAAAAACAACTAAGAGCTAAGAGACCCGTGCTGTAAGTGAGACAACAGTGTGAAAATGAAAATAAATGTGGTTGAGCTAACCATAAAAACACACAGCATCATTTTTTTTTTAAATGAAAAGGCATTTCCTCTTGACAGGCAGAAGTTACAGAATAACGTTTGAGCATTTTAGAGGTTAGAAGTGGCAAAACCAGAACTTGTCCAGTACAAATAACACAACATACAGCTTCAAATATGCAATGCAAATCTGCTCACTTGTCATGTTACTCTACTCCTAAAAGTGTGCATCGAATGGAGGATTGAAATCCTGAGCATACTATTATGAAAAAATGCATATGGAAATCAGTTTTAAAAATTCAAAACCTACACATGCGTACGAAAGACACATGACCAAACACAGCTGGATACCCTCTGTATGCCATGTGTTCCATCAAAGGTCAAATATGTTTTATTGCAATGTGCTGCACATTTTAATACATTGCTTTCCATGAAAAACAATAATAACCCAATATACAGTGCAGCAGCAGAAAATGGAAAGGCAAATCTTGTTTGTCATCCCATTTCATACACGGTGGCCACTGCATAAGACAACTACCAAAGTGCTCAGTCCTCGTGTCAAAGTGTTGACACTCCAGTGGTGTGGCACACACCACTCACTGCCACCTACTGTCCAAACATTGTAAATGCGCGACGTGTTCATGACAAAACACGTTTGAGTTTAGTTTTGTCATTATCGTTTGACTAAAACGTAAGTTTATTTTTCTATGGAAGTAGTGTGTTTTTACACTAACGTTATGGAGTTAGCTTAATGCCTTTTTTTAGGCACTCGCGTCTTGGCTAATAATAATAATAATAATAATAATAATAATAATAATAATAATAATAATAATAATAACTTTTTTTCTCAACACATTTAACACGGCTGAGGAATTAATCAATTATTATTATTATTATTACTATTATTAGTATAATATTAGTGTAAGGGGATTCTTTCTATACCTTGCAGCTGTACAATTAAATTGTATATGTCGATACATACTTCAACATTCAATGTACTTTCTTCATGGCTAGATACTATTAAAAACACAGGGAAAAGTTTGTGAGTTTATTGTATCACATACAATGAAAAGGGGGATGATTAATTTCCCTCATTTCAACGTTTTACGACACTGGGGCCTTCACGACACCTTTACGGTCTCTTTTACGGTAATTTTGACTTCTCGGGCGCGGATTTTGTAAACAAAGCTAACCCGTGTCACTTTGACTGGGCTCGAAACGGTTTCATTATATCAACAAGTCTACAAAACTTTCCTTTTATTTTCTTTTTCTTATCGACTTACCATAAATAAAAGGTCAATTTGTGTAGCTAGGGAAAACTTTTTAGCCGTCCGAGAAGTTTTCTGAGAGCCGCCACGATGCTTTCAGCCGTCCCTGCTAGCTAAGATGCTAACCGAGCGGAAGAGCAGCAGGACCGGGGAGGCTGAGTCCGGGACCAGCCGCTGCCAGGCATGCTGGTAGCGCACCTCCTCGGCAGACCCACGCTTCGATCGGGACTACTGCGGGCGAGGACGGGCTTTTCCTGGGCGACACGGAGCCGCCGGGGCTCGGACGCAGCGCGGGGGGCAGACATGATTCGCAGCCGGGCTCAGATGAAGCGGGTCCTCTGCGTGGCAGAGAAGAACGACGCAGCCAAAGGCATCTCTGAGATCATGTCTGGCGGCAGAGCCAGGAGGGTGAGTCACCGCTGATCAGAGCTTCACTGTTACTGCAGCTTGTAGGTGTCACTGCTACCTGATATAACCTCAGAGCAAGTAAAAGAAAGCTCCCATTATCTCCATTGTTTTGTGATGACAACACTGTCTTCTTTGTCAGCACCGCTCATTATGCGTTTCTCTGTTGCAGAGAGAAGGATTTTCGAAGTTCAATAAAATATATGAGTTTGAATGTAGTCTTTTTGGCCAGGTAAGCAACCCACCCATGCATTTGAATGTCTGATTGTGATTCCCTCTGATTTCTCTGGTTGTTGTCCTCATCTCAGAATGTGACTGTGACAATGACCTCAGTGTCAGGCCATCTGCTGGGTCTGGAGTTCAAAGCGCCTTTCCAGAAATGGTAAGTTGAAATGAATATATGCCTACGGTGACCTGGACGGAGGGTTTTAACACTTGAATTTTTGTCGTTTCTCTTCCAAGGCACAGCTGCAGTCCCGTGTTGCTGTTTGATGCAGAGGTAGAGAAGCATTGCCCGGACAACATGGTTCAAATCAAGGTGAGGCCGGAACTGTGAGGAAACACAAAACACTAAAGCGTGTCACTTTAATTTCTTTAAATAGCCAATGTCTGTTTTTGTTCATTTAAATTTGTCTTGTAAGGAAAGAAAAAGCGAAGGGCATTACATTGATTTGATCGATTAACCACACATTTTGTTTTTGATTATTTAAATTTTGGAAAATATGTTGTTGTGTTTTTTTCTGCCTATGCTTTTCTTGGGTATCCAAGGTTATGTTAACCCAACTGCCATCTTGATTCTGTTTCTTTCGACTACAAGTTCAGGTCAACCCACAGAAGGATTTACTGAAGTAAAAGCCATTTTATGATATTTTCTGTCATTTACAGCATTTATTAAAAAAGTGAGGAAGAAATGTATTAGCATCCAAAATCAAATTTGGTTTTAAAAAAAAATTTGATTGTATTTTCAAGCTAGATCACTTAGTGTTAAAAGGAGCCTTGTCTCAGCCAGCTGAGCCACAGTGCACAGCAACATTGGAGGAAAAATTCTGAACTTTACACATCTGTAAATACAGCAGAAACTGTTACAAAATTAATTATGTAGCCATAATTTGTTTTTTAAAGTCTTGGCACAAGATGTTGTTACAGTCACCTGTAGAGGGCGCTGATAAAAAGCTGGACTTTAATGAAGAAAATGTGACCATACCATAACTTTAGAGAAATGGGATTTATACTCAGAGCAACCGACTCTCTTTATTCTACAGTTGATCAAATAAAACTTTATTAACAACTAATATGAAGAGCGGAACTAAAACTAGTTTAAAATATTTGTATTTCAGTGACACAGCATAACTGGATTATATAATTAAAAAAGGTCAAATTTTCGTGTTTAATTCTCGGTAGCGGACTCTGGAGAAGGAAGTGAGGCAGTGCCAGGCTCTGATCATCTGGACTGACTGTGACCGGGAGGGAGAAAACATTGGCTTCGAAATCATTGACGTTTGCAAAGCAGGTTCATATTTATCCACAAGCTACTTTTGCACATTATTCCTCTGTCTGCTAATATCTAAATCTACACATATATATATATACATTTCTTTTCTCCAGTGAAACACAATTTGCAAATCTTTCGAGCTAAGTTTTCGGAGATCACTCCCAACTCTATTCGAAGAGCGTGTGAGACGCTGACGGAGCCCGACTCCAACATCAGCGACGCCGTCGATGTCCGGCAGGAGCTGGATCTGCGGATAGGTGAGGCGGTGAGGAAAATATGAAAATATGCGAATGACTGGAACTCATTGTTCATTATAAGTTGGCTGACGACATTCCACTTGTCCGTCTGTCTTCTGATCGTCGTCAGGCGCGTCCTTTACCCGGTTCCAGACGCTTCGCCTGCAGAAGATCTTCCCCGAGTCCCTGGCCAATCAGCTGATCTCATACGGCAGCTGTCAGTTTCCCACCCTGGGATTTGTGGTGGAGCGCTTCAAAGCCATTCAGGCTTTTATACCTGAGACTTTCTACAAGATCAAAGGTAAGAATTCACATGCTGGAAATAAAAGTTGATTGATTACGCTTGGATTAAACCTATAAAACCTGTCCTCTTTGTCTCAGTGCTCCATGAGGTGGAAGAGGACAGAGTTGAGTTCAGCTGGAAGAGAAACCGTCTCTTCCATCACACAGCTTGTCTGGTGCTGTACCAGATCTGCATGGAGGTATGAGTCTGTTTTTAAGAGCATAAGCACAGTATTGATTATACCATTGATAACCCTGTAACTTTTGCACATTGAGTCTCATAAACTCTCTAACTTCATTTAATATTTTGGATTTCAGTTGATAGACCAGCTCAGTGGAGCACTTACCGGCAAGTTTTACAAATAAAAGTCTGAAAAGTGTGGCATGCATGTGTATTCAGCTCTCGAGGGTCAATATTTGGGTTATTCCTCCTGCGGTTTTACACATTTGGAGTCTGTTTTTTTTTTGTTTGTTTTTTTAGTGAATTTTTTTCATATTCTCAAATATGGAAGGAAAGACGTAAAATATGGAAAATGTACAAAAATTTGAAAAAACTATGTAAAATCTGACATTCAGTGAAAAAATGGTTTAAAAAAATATAAAAGAAAATTATGAAATGAAAAGGAAACTTAATAAAACATTGAGATTAGAAATCAAATTAATAATTAAATAGTTGCAATGTTAAATTAATGCTGCTGAAAATGACAAATTTAAGTTGCACTGTATAATCAAATAAGTTGGGAAAGTTCTAATTTTTCATTTTTTTGGAAGCATTATTTGGCACATTAAACACCTTAACAAGGAATTTATTTATTTCTAGATTCATTGCTAATTTTGGCAGGATTTGTCCTCCATATGATTGATAATAGCTGCAAAATGGTCAGTAAGATTAGGATTGTTACTCACACTGATTTATATATATAGTTATTTTTAATATCGCAATAACATTGACCATATTGCACTTCCTTATCCCGAAGCATCTTTAGCTTTTTGCTAGTTTGCCCAGCAGCTTCACCAGAACAACAATCCGAAAACACGGCAACGCATCTTAAACAGAACCGGGCGAATAACTTACAACACAATCTACGTATCCCACCAATAATCATATGTTATCACACTGTAATTAAAGCTGGTAGCAAAGCCGTATTCGGTATCACGCCTGTGCACCTTGTAGATTCAAAGTCTCCTGGTTTTTTTGTTTGTTTGTTTGTTTGTTTTTCTGATTTCCGTACTCAGACTGTGTGATGTCGTAGCTCGTCGTTCTGATCTTCTGTTTGTTGATCCAGCTTTGGCGCGCTTGAGCTCTAAATCCCGAGTGGTTTCACCCACTGACGACAGAACAGAAGAGGTGTCGTCTGAACGTGGGAGCGTCATCAAGAGAAACACTCATTCTTTCCCAGCGAGGCTGATGAGCCCTGTAATTATCACTCAGCGAGCTTTTCGCTCTTTTTTTTCTTTTTTTTCTTTCCCACAGCGCGAGCTGTGAGTGTCGGAAGACAGAAGCGGGTCAGAGCTCACTCCATCACAGGCTGGCTATTAT
The DNA here is from genome assembly GCA_922788865.1 of Poeciliopsis turneri. Lineage (NCBI taxonomy): Eukaryota > Metazoa > Chordata > Actinopteri > Cyprinodontiformes > Poeciliidae > Poeciliopsis > Poeciliopsis turneri. Next base: position 290,547 of record CAKLNU010000852.1, read on the forward strand.
TCCTTTACCTCTGTTTGCTCAAGGTTGGGCGGCTGTTACATTTCTCTGCAATAAGGCTCAGAATGACTGCAGACTTTAATGCATGCTGCAGTAAATCAGTCAAGAATCTGGTGTTTAATGTTTTTAATACAAAACAACTTACATTTCTTTTCGTTTTTTTGTTAAGGCTGGTACCAAACACTGTTTACCTTGCACTGAAAACAGTGGAGATCAATGGTTCTTATTTTTCCCGACATATATAGACAAATATTTGCCCTCGTGGTACTTTATTGATCGCAAAGGGAAGTTAAATGTTGTTGTAACTCATATCATCCAAGCATCTTCATGAAATAGTTGTGGTTGGTGACGCTGTGGGAAGGAAGGATCTCCAGCATCAAAGATGAGGATATGTTTATTTTAGGTTTCCAGATGCCAGTCAGCTGCTCCCAGCTGTAAAAACAACACCACGTTGCCATGGTTACACATCACAATAACCGTCCGAAAGTAAAAAAAAAAAAATTAGTGGCAGCGAAACTCCTTCCAGATGCAGAGGTGTGCAAACATGCGACGCCTCAACCAGAATATGACGAACAAAGCTACGGAAAGAACCAATCAGAAGTGACGTAGCAGAGAAAGTAAAAACACACCGACGCCGTTCTTGAATTTTAGAAATTCAGGAATGTCGTGAGCATGAGAGTGCAGGGAGCTGAAAACAGGTGTAAGCCACACTTTTCAGATTAGAATATTGAAAACTATTTATCGTTTCCTTTCCACTTCACGATCATTCAGTGTGAACCCCGTCAAACTCTTTTGATGATTCATTCTTTTAGTCTCCGACCTTCATTCACTGTTTAGATATTCTCTTTTCAAAACAAGTGATCTTTTTTTTTTTAATTACTACAATATGTGGTTTTCTGGAAATGATTGCTTTTATTTTGCTATAACAGAAACTCGCTGGTGATACCAGAGCCTGCAGTGTGTGTGTGTGTGTGTGTGTGTGTGTGTGTGTGTGTGTGTGTGTGTGTGTGTGTGTGTTTGCTCTCTGATGTACCTTAACAATGACCAACCGCTTTGATGTCTTTCTGTCCGGTTTCGGTGCTCACCAAAGAACTGAGCCTGCCTTTGTCAACATGTTCAGTGACATCCACATTAACACAGACTGTGGGAGAACCACGGTTCTGGTTCTGTTTGACCTCGGCGCAGCACTTAATACTGTTGACCATGACATGGTACTGAAAGGACTGGACAGCTGAGTTGGTACGGTACTTGACTGTTTTGACTTTTTTGAGTCAGTAGGTAATTTTTCATCGACTCGCACATTAGGTTCCCCAAGTTTCAATCCTGGGACCCCCTATTATTTAATATCTATAAATAGACTGGCTCAGGTCATAACATAAGTTTTGTTACCATAGCTACACAGATGATGCACAGCTCTACAAGATGATGTCACTCTGAACCTATCCAATCACTGAACAGATGCTTAGAACAGATAAATATGCCAAAACTTTTTCCAGCCGATTAGAAACAGAATTGAAGTTATTATCTTTGGACCTGAAGAGGAACGATCTAGAGTCAACGCACAGCTTCAGTGATTACAACTAAAACCTAGCGATCAAGCCCAAAACCTGGGAGTAGTGATGAACTCTGACCTGAACCTTCAGAGCCACATAAAGACAGTTTTCAGCTTCTATGCTCCACAAATCTGGAACAAACTTCCAGAAAACTGCAAAGCTGCAGTTTTTAGCCTTCAAATCAAGACGACAATACCCCACTTCTCCCAGTCGATGAACAATGACTGGAACCTTATTAATTGCAGTTCCAACTTTTCATCGCTTTCCTTTATTGCACCACTGCTGTATAATGTCCTTGCCTTTTGTTTTCGTCTTATAAATCACTCTGATCAGCCCTGTTGCTGAAATGCACCATGCAAATAAACTTATCCAGAGGTGTAATCTCAGCAGCTAACACAACACGCCGCGGTCCGTTTAGAGAATGTTTGTTGACTCATGCGAATAAATACGGTTCAAAAGTAACATGTGAACAGAGAATATATTATCATTTATTCCCAGGATCCCATAGCAACAGTCACCTCAGTAACAAGCAAACCCAAGAGCAAATGGAGACCACTGCCTTTGGACACTGTGGTAAGATGATAAAAGCAAACAGCAACACGTGTGATGTAAGCCGCAGCATGAAAAAAATCATTTTCTTGTTTGCAAAGTCTTCTGTGTTGATCTGTCTTGCAGGAACTGGAGAAACTGGCGTCTAGGAAGCTCAGGATAAATGCCAAAGAGACGATGAAGATTGCTGAAAAGCTTTATACTCAAGGGTGGGTATAGCATTAAGTTCACCTTCGTCCTCCATCTTTCCCTCCCTGTTAAGAGCCTTTCCCGTTTATAAACACACAGGGACCGTTTGGTGTTTTGCAAAGCGTCGTTCCTCTGTGCAAAAACGACACGGCGCTGCATTTTTATTTATTTATTTATTTATTTTTATTTCCTGTTCAGGTTAATCAGCTATCCTCGCACAGAAACCAACATATTTCCTGCAAACCTTCCCCTGGCGCCCCTGGTGGAGCAGCAGGCGCAGAGTCCGGAGTGGGGGACTTTTGCCCAGCGGGTTCTGGACCAGCCTGGGGGCCCCAACCCACGGCAGGGCAAAAACTCTGACCAGGCCCACCCTCCCATACACCCCACCAAGTACACCAACACGCTGCAGGTGGGTTGGTTCACGTCGTTTTTGTTTTCATTCTTTACTTTTTTTTGTTGTTGTTGTTGGGGTTTTTTTTGGGGGGGTGGGGGGGAATATTTTTAGCAAAATCAAGTGAAATGTTTGGGCTACATAAGATTCTCCTGGTAGAAGTAACCGATGGAAACATGTCGAACATGCGTGGAAATCTCAATTGCGTGTCTCGTTTCCCAGGGCAACGAAGCACGTGTGTACGAGTTCATCGTTCGGCACTTCCTGGCCTGCGTTTCCCAGGATGCTTTGGGGCAGGAGACGGTGGTGGAAATAGAAATTGCTCAAGAGAAGTTCTCCACATCTGGACTCATGATTATTGCGAGGAATTACCTGGACGTCTACCCGTACGAGAGGTGGAGCACAAAGGTGGGTTTGCTTTTTATTTTTGTGTTGAAAGTACCGATAGCTTCTAGTCTTAAGTGCCTAATTAAAAAAATTGTGTTGTTTTTTTTTTGATTGTTTTTTTCCAGCTGATACCAGTTTATGAGCAGGGCTCCCAGTTCCAGCCGTCCGCTATTGAGATGGTGGACGGACAGACGAGTCCTCCTCAGCTGCTGACCGAAGCCGACCTCATATCCCTGATGGAGAAGCACGGCATCGGTAAATCTGTCTAAAATGAAAAAAAATATATATGTCATCAGCTTCTATGAGGCCTCGCTAAACTTTGAAGAGCAGAAGCAGTAATACTTTCTATAGATCAGTTACTTTATGGCAATAGCGCGACTGATGTCGCCGAGGCATTGGCGATACTTCCCACGGAGAAGAAAAAACAAAATGCTACGCTGTGCGGCACTTGAGCCACTGGTACTTTCTACGTGGAGAAAATAGCTGCCACTACTCTGAAAGTGATCCACATATTATTACGTCAGTATAATAGTTTTTAGAAATGAAATAAAAAAAACAACTACATGGAGCGAGTCAGAATACATGTAATTTTAGGTTAAACACATGATTAACCGTAGTACAATAAGTTCAGGTCATATCCAGGAAAGTCTACATTGTTTGCAGTTTGCTAAAATATAGTTTTATTTGTCCTCTTAAAATTTGTGCTATCTTTAAATGTAACATCAGTTGGGATTTAATCCCAGAGTTAATCCTGACTGAGAACACTGGGAATATAAATCTGTCAAAGTGTGTTTACTTTGACTTGGGGAAGTAAATTGTAGGGAGTTAAAAGCAGCAATAACTATTTATGATTTTTATATTACGGTAATAATAACATAACCACGTTTATGTTATGGTAATATAAAAGTGATAGCTGAACACAGAAGCACTGGTACCGGGTGATCTTTTTTTACTGAAAATAAAACCAGCAGAGCCAGAAAACTAACCTCCTTAACCACAGAGTGTTGGGCCAGGGTTACTTTCTATGGATATAAAAAAAAAACAAGGCATATATCATGTTTGTTTAAAATGTAGTGTGTGAGTTTCTGCACTAAATGTGTGTATTCCAGGTACGGATGCGACCCACGCAGATCACATCGAGACCATTAAGAGTCGCATGTACGTCGGTATGACTGCGGACCAGAGGTTTCTCCCCGGGGAGCTCGGCATGGGACTAGTGGAGGGTAACTTCGCCTGCGTCTCCACAATCCGCTGCGTGAACCGCGCCGTCGTTAACGTGCTGTCTCCCGTGGCGATTGTGCGTCCAGGTTACAACTCCATGGGCTACGAGATGTCGAAACCCAACCTGCGCGCCGAGCTGGAGGCCGACCTCAAGCTGGTGTCGGAGGGCAGGAAGGACAAGCGGAGCGTTCTGCAGCACCACATCCAGAAATACAAAGCTGTCTTCATTGAGTCCGTGAGGAAGGCAAAGAAGTTAGTCGCACTTTAAGTTGTACGACGACGGAGCGGATTGGCGTATCGCTGTGTCCTAGCAACATGTCGCTGCTTTTTCTCGTCGCTTCAGGTTAGACGAGGCTCTGTCGCCGTACCTGGGCGCAGCTCTGGAGCTGCCTGACGCCGAGCAGCTGGACATGGAGGTCCCGCTGCCGGTCAGGAAGTGTCCTAATTGTGGGCTGGACATGGTGCTGAAGAAGAAGAAGGAGGGAAACAGGTGAGAGAGAGAGAGAGCGTGAGAGAGAGAGATAGAGAGACTGACTAACTGTAAGTAACTTAGTAACAGACCTTCGTCTAGTCCATAGTTCCACGTAAACGTACATGTTTGAAAGACAATCTTAGTCCAAAATGGGTTTTTTTAAAGCATTTTTCGACATTACAGTCACAAATTTTAGTGTTTTTTGGGGGCTTTAATGTGATAGACCAACACAAAGCAAGACATAATTGTGAAACAGAAGGAAATCAAAGTCTGGTTTTCTAATTTTCCGATATTAGTCAGAATAATGTTGGAGGATTTGTGTTTGAAGCTCCTTTTGGCTGCAGGTAGAGCTGGATGTCTATTGTCTCCAACAGCTTCATGCATCTAGAAAACAACATTTTTGCAGCTTGTTTTCTGCCAAATAGATCCAACTCAGTCCTGCTGTGATTAATAGCATAAATTGTCCATAAAACACAATGAAGTAACATGGGAAAACGTGAAAACGTTCAAGCCCAATATGGCGATGCCACTGCTGGATTCATTATCTGAAAAGCATGAGATGAAACTGATAATAATCGGCCTGCTCCCTGTGTGTGTTTCTGCAGTAAGTTTCTGACCTGTGTGGGCTTCCCGGCCTGTAAGACGGCCGTCTGGTTCCCGGACGCGGTGCTGGAGGTCAGCAGGGACGACGCCGTTTGTCCCACTTGTCAACCGAGCCCCATTCACCTGTGAGTACCGACACCGCGCCTCACTGCGACTCTTTAGCTCCAGCGCTGAAGAGTTACACCATAACATGTGAATCAGTTACATGTTAACTGATTCACATCAGTTAAAATGTTAACTGATGTGTTAACATGTGTTAACATGTGTTAACACATGTTAAAACGGGAAACCGCTTTGCTCCTAGCAAAGCGGTTTCCCACAACGAGCCTCATTGAGTAGCTTTAAAAACTGAATCTAAAAGCATAAACACAGAAACACAACGTTCTCATCGCTCTTAAGATTCTGAAAGGTGTTTTTTGATGATTGGATCTGTCACCTGATTAGGTAAAAGTCCAAAGCATTGAGGGGTTTTTTTGTCGAATGTTGTTTTCCCAACACACAGAAACGCCAGGGGAAGTATGGCGCCATATTTGTGTCAACTTGGGGACATCCCTGTGTTTCCTGTTGGGCTGCTGTGGTTAAAAACATCATAAAGGCACGAGGTGCTGCTAAATTTAGGGGAATCTGTTCTGACACATTAAATCTGACACCCACGGAAATCCAGCTTTGTTTTATTACTCAAAACAAACAACATTTATGAGCAGATAACAGTAGAAATGCACCAATTAATTGATTAGACGGTAGAAGCAGCTCAAAAGGTTATCACTGCTTTTCGTTGCTGTTCTGGGTTCGTTTGTGACCTCATAGATGAGTAACTGGTCGGCTGGCCGTTCACATAAAGGTTGTTTCATGTTTTCTCCGCAGATAATGACTCTCATTGTTATTCGCTTGAGTCCCAAACCATTAGAAATGGCTCTTGTATCCCCTTTCTGTACGGATTCAGTTCATTTCTTCCTCATCTGCTCTTAATGCAGCTCAAGGTTTCCCCCAAAGTACTTACTGACCGTGGTGGTTGGGTGTTAGGGTAGTCATTCGTCCAGCGGCTCGTCGTGTTTTTGAGTTAAACAATATTTAAAGTTGAAAATATCACTTGATAATTATGTGTCATTGAAAGATTGGAAGATTAACACCTGAACACCAACTATAAAGTCGTTAAAAAATGCAAACATTTCAAAAGACTTGTATAGATAAGCAATGCTAAGCCTGGCGGGGGCACAAGTAAAGCCTGGTGGCCCGCCAGGCTTATGATACACTTTGGGAAATCCTTGAGTGAGACTGAGGCAGCTTACTTCATGTTGCCAAACAGCTTCTGCTCATTCATAATTAGCCTCGGGAGTGTGTAGTAAAATTTGTTGGAATTACTAAAATAATTTTGCATTATTGAAAAAAACGGCAATTAAAAAAAAAAACCTCACGTCTTACAATTAAATGTCTTAAATGATCAGGTTTATCGGCCGTATTGAGATTAGTGTATTTCGCAAAACTGCAGTCTGATCATTATTTCCCGCCACACGAGTCATGTGACCAACAACCGGACGTTACTACTGGCGAAATTGACGAACAAGACGCCAGGAAGTGACAGGAGGGCGATGGAGCGTAAAGTTTTTTAATGAGCAAACGTATTCCGATTTAATGGAAACAAAGCTTTGCACACAACTGTGCTGAAAACGCAGCTACAGTTAATACATGACCTACCAGGAGGGTGGAGTTTTATTTTTACTCTTTTAATTCTCAAATTTATCATTAGGATCAACATTTTATTTTATTTTATTATTTTTTTTAACAGCATTTGTTCAGAGCTTGTTTGCTTCTCTTCAAAGTTGCTTAACGTGAGCTTTCAAAAGAAAAATGATTTCCACTCCATCTCACTCCTTGGATGTTTCGGAGGAAACACAAGTCATCATTTTCCTCTCAGCACGATTCAACCCCGCAGGAACTGCACTGACGCTCTGTGGAAACGAAGTCTCTCAGCAGTGACTTCTGCTACCCGTGAGTTCCCTCCAAACCATGACAACAACAAGAAGAAGGACGACGACGGCAACGACGAGTCGGTGAAACTCTGGAGCCTCTCAGCTGCAAGAACCGCGACTAAACTGTTGTTTACACAAGTAGGCGTTAACCCCCAGAGCACCGGCCTCGGCTCGGTCCAAATATAGGGCACGCTCGCTCCGAGTCAGCCGGAGTGCTCCGCACCAGCTCCGGTCACCATAGCAACCGGGCTTCACAGAGCTCAAAGTTGAGCTTCGCCGCTTGTCCTCAAAGCCGTGTTGTTTTTTCCAGTCGCTTTTTGGGTGACTTTCTGCCCGTTCTCATCCGGGTCAGAGGACGGATCCGCTCATACCGCCGCGCGTCGCGTCGCGCGTCTCTGACCGGCCGAGAGTACCGACGGGTCAGGTCCGTTTTAGGGTCGTTTGTGTATGTTTGCAGCCCCGCGCATCGATCAGCCGCCTTGCTGCAGTTCAAGCCTCCATCGCTTTGACATCATTAAGTATAAATCATGTTTGTGTGTGTGGTAACGTGGGTTTTGATAGTTTTCTGTGTTTTGTTTTAATGAATTCGGTCTGCTTAGACGTAGAGGACAACATCATCGCCTTCCTGTTTGCACCACCGTTCCTCTTGACTCTGGAATAAGACTCCTAAATAATTGAACGCTTGTGAAGCGGACTGCAGCAAAAATAATATTCAGCAGCAAAATCGAAACTAAAACACAAACGTGATTAATAGCGCTGGCACAAAAAAAAAAACATTTCAAATGTCACTGTATTCCTATCTTTTCTTCTCTTGTTCTTTTAGAAGTATTCATTCTTTAATCCAGACTTTTAGAAAAGAAGGACTTTGAGTTTATCTTTGGTGAATCAATTAGTGATTTATCACCTCTAAAACTGCATCAGTATGCTTGATTCTGATAGTATTTATTAATTATTAATAGTTTATTAATTTAAGGCATCTTGTAAGAGGCTCTGTTTAACTGGAGGGTGTTGAGCAGAAAGTGCATGTTTTTCCTCTTGATGATAGTTTACTCTTTTTCATTTGTGCTAAATATGTACAAATATTTATATAGCTAAGCTCTTTATTGTAGGCATTAGTAGTGCATTAAAGAACTAGTTGCAGCAGGATACAAGATTTTCTGAAAAGTGTGGTGTGTATTTGTGTTTAGGGCCACCAACCGTACCTCTTTCCTCTCACTTGTTCCCTCTCTGGGCTCGGTTCCCTGAATTTGTGTTTCCCGACTTTTTCAGGCTGAAGTTTAAGTTCCGCAGAGGCAGCGTTCCTCCCATGATGCCTCTGGAATTTGTTGGCTGCATCGGCGGCTGCGACGAGACGCTCAGAGAGGTTTTGGACCTCAAGTACCTCAGAGGAGGAGGAGGAAGAGGAGATGACGCTCCGCCTCCGAGGCCGCCGAGACCGCCACCGCCCAGACCCTCCATGCCTCCCGTTCCCGCCTGGACCCCCCAGCCCAGACCGCCACCAGGCGGCAGCGGCGTCCACGTAGAAGCCAGTAGCGACGAAATCGTCTGCAACTGCGGCCAGGACGCGCTCCTCCTGACGGTGCGCAAAGACGGCCCCAACCAAGGCCGCCAGTTCTACAAGTGCAACTCCGGGGCCTGCAACTTCTTCCTGTGGGCGGATCAGCCGAGCCAGCAGGGGGCGCCGCCGCAGAGCAGAGGGCCCCCGTTGTCGGCGCAGAGGTCTCCTCAGGCTCCCAGGGCCCCGCTGGGGTTCGGGAACACGTCCGGCGGCGGCAGAGGGCACGGCGCGGGCGGCGCGGGGCAGACCGTGTGCAACTGCAACGACAACGCCGTGACCCGCACGGTGCAGAAGGACGGCCCCAACAAGGGCCGCATGTTCCACACCTGCGGGAAGCCGAGAGACCAGCAGTGCGGCTTCTTCCAGTGGGCCGACGAGAACGTCCCTCCACCAGGCGAGGCTCACACACAGTTCTGCTTTCAGTATTAGTGATCGGCTTTATAAATCTACAGCTTTATTTCCCAGTGTGTCCTAAGATTAACCTGATCTTTATCTAAATAGCATCTACTGTCGAAATGAGACAGGTCATGTAGAAAATTTCCCTAAAAGTTTCAGCTTGTTAAAAGTGAAACTGAAGCTAGTCCTGCATCAGATATAAACACACACACACACAGTAAACCAAAGTCCCTGGCCGTGCTGCATTTCAGACAGCAGCTAATTTGTTGAGCCCAGAGCATTTTGTCTCACACTACAGTCTGGGCTCTTATAAAAACCATGAGACTAAACATGCTTACAATAAACAAAGCCTTACAGAGACATTATTTACACCATCAATGCTTTTTATGTTTTGCAACAAAACACGGTCTGTTTACTGGGATTTCATGTCATGTAGCAACACAAACTAGAGCACAGTCTGTCAAATGAACAAGTTTTGCTGGATCATAAATTGTCCCAGACGTTATAGCACAAAAAACAATAATGTTTTTTTATTTCTGTTTTGTTTATTTGTTGTGGATATTTTCAGATCCAGTGTCAAATGTTCATCAGAATTGAAAGTTTATTAATCTTTGAGAATGTGTTCTTGCGCTATTGTTACTTGAAAATTGTCTCACCAATATTATCGTTCGGGGACAATTTGTCATTCAGTTAAATTTGTTATTGTGACTAAATAATACGTCTGATAGATTTTGCTCAACTCTGATCCAAGAGCCGCACAGCAGTCTTTAGCTGCTTGCTCCTTGGTTGCCTAGCAACAACCTGTTGAGTAACTTGCGCAGCAGCAGTTTCATAATGACACAATGACGGAAAAATAAAAGGCTATTTCTACTTAGAAATAAACAACAGTGGTGGAGAAAGTAAGTGCAACAGTTTGGGAGGACAATGTGGGAAAACAGTATTTCAGATATTTAAAACAAAAAAGCCACTCGATAATTATCGATATCGGCCGGCGTGAGACGCTTATATCGTGATACGGTTCTCAGCCGTATCGTCCAGCTCTAAGGGATGCAAGTAGTTTCTGATGATCGTTTAGCCGGAAGACATTTTAAATATCCACAATGAATAAATAAAACAACAGAAACAACAAATAAAATGTCTCTATAAACAAAATAGTTATTTAAAAAAAGTAGTTTGTTGAGGACAATGCATCAGGCTGAAGACCTTTGTCATCCAGGTAGAAAAAGAGAGAGATGTAATTTTTATTTGTCATGCGATTAATTGATTATTGCAACAGGCTTGCGTAATTGTGGAGTGGAGGAAAGAATTTGCATTGTTTGAATATTTTTTACCACATATTATCAGCCTGTGTAAGGCATTAGTGGATGGATTACAATAGGTTACAATTAACATTTTTTTTGTCAAGCAGCAAAATCAAACTTCTCCTTCCACGTCTCAGGGGGATTCGGTGGAGGATTTAACGCATCTGACGGCGGCGGAGAGGGAGGGAAGAAGGGGAGGAAGGCGGCGGGAGCCGGCGCCGGCAGACCTCCCGCTGCGAGGAAGCCGCGGACCTGCGGCATCTGCCACACGCCGGGACACACCCGCCTCACCTGCCCTCAGCGGTGACCGACCGGATCCGGAGCGCCGTGACGTCGCCGAGACGCGGCCGGCTTTGCTTTGCTGTGCTTTGCGGCGGACTATAACGAAGCGCGTTCATCAAGTGCCTCTTCGCAGCAGGTAGACGTCGCCTCGGCCTGGTTCCACAGCTCGTCCCGTAAAGTGAAAACAGGTTCGACTGCAGGACCAACGGCTGTAAACAGACTTGAGGGAGCAGAGCTGCGGCTCTGAACAACGGCATGAAAGAGAAACTAAAGCTCTGTTTGTTCTGCTCTGATCCCATCTCCGCTCTGAGGACAGCTCAAGGTTTCATGTGTCATACCTAACTCTCTTTTTTTTTTTTTTTTCTTTTTTTTTCACCCCTGAAGGGAAATACAGAGGAGGGGAGGGGGCGATTAATGAGGGCATTAATCAGAACCAAAATTAGATGCAGGTTGAATTCTTTTGAGAAGGGGAATTTAAGCCCGTTTCGCTGAAGTCAAACTGTTAAGTCGAGGCTCTTTTACTGCCGGAGGGAAACATCCAGGGAGAGGCCCAGCACTCAAGGGTGCTGGACTACTTTTAAAAACTTGTAGGTGTTTGTAACCACGGCAACTCGGAATATGCTCAACAAGTTAATTGTTGGTTTTTCTCTGCTGGCCTTGGATCGGATCAGTCCTTCCCCACATCCAGCCACGGAGAAGAGTGTTTAACAAAAGGCAGGCAGGTCACGACTGTCTGTAGGTGCAATCGTTAGATATACTCTATTTAAGATGCTGACTTTTACTGGCAATAATTTAAAGAGGAGAAGTGTTTTACTGTCGTGTTATTTTTGCTGACACGTGGAGCTTCTATTAAAACACGAAGCAGTGGTCAGCTCTGCGTGTTTTTATTGTTTTTTTTTTATGTTAAACCTGGTTGACGATAATAAACGTTTCTGGCCGGGGCTTCGCTGTTTGGAGGAGCTGGGTTTTGCTTTGAGTCTGCGGTGCTTTTCCTTTCGCTTTTGGTTTTTGCTGTGAAACTTGGTGGAAAAAAAAAAAAAAAAAAGGCCCGGGATTTTTTGTCAGCACTTATTAGGTCAGCGTCAGGCGAACTTCTTGACCCTTTTTGACCCGAGTTCACGTTTTTGGACTTCCCTGCAAAAAAAAAAAAAAAAAAGTCCAGTCATTAGTCTCACTGAAACCAGATATTTACAAAACTGTATATTTTTTTTTTCTCTCTCTCTCTCTCTCTCTCTCTCTCATTTTTTTAAAAATGGTAACTATTTCACGTGCCATTTTTAATTAGAAATGTAAAATAAAAAAATACATATATATTATTTATTATCCTTGAGGGATGCCATCAAATAGTGATGATAATTGTAAATCTACCAGTCAGACTTGAACTTTTCCACACGCAGCCGCACTAAACATACAACAAAAATTCAAACGAGAGTGGCCCAGTCAAAGTCCAGACCCGTACCCAATTGAGAAGCAGTGGCAAAGCCTGAAAGTTGATGCTAAAAGACGGTTTTGTTTTGTTTTTTGTTTCGATCTTATCGTCGGTTTTGGAAGCCGCGATAACGCAGCGGTTGAATACCGTCACATAAAACCTACAACTAAACATCTCAAAAGTATCCGCGGATTTAAGTGGAGCTATAAATTTCCCAGAAACGATCCCCTCCCCTCACTTCATCGGAGATCCACTTTCCGTGGAAACCCCGCGGGAATCAGAGCGGGGGACAAAACAACAAATGAAAGGGAAAAGAAAGGGAAGGGATGTAAAAAAAAAAAAAAAAAAAAAAGATTCCCGGCAGAGAGAGGCTGCGATGTTTTACAGCTCTCTGCAGTTGTGTTGCTTTTCCAGAGAATCTGCAGCGATGCCTTTCCTGGCACGTTTGATGACTCACGCGTGACTCATAACGTGGGCTGGGAGTCCGTGTGTTTTTTTTTTGTTTTTCCTTTTCCTCACGCCCTTCTGCTCCTACAACTCCGCGATCACCGGAGTATCCAGGCAGATAACGAGTCACGTGGGTCGTGTTGTTGCTCTTCCCACTTACGGGAAGCAAAAGGCGCTGCGTCCCTGCAGGGTGACGACGGAAAAGGCAAAAAAAAAAAAAAAAAAAACAAACAAACAAAACAACCACATCAGGGTGCAGCGAAATTCCCGCAAGTCCCGATAGGAATTTTCTGGAATCATTTCCTCTCCTTTTTTTTCCCCTCTCCGACGTCACGGAACCGGTTTTCATCGTTTAAGACGCAGAATATCGGGATTATTTTGCTATTTTGAAGATGCTGGAGCCGATACATTTATTTTTATTTTATTTTATTTATTTTTTATTTGTTTAAATCAATGTGAGCTTTTTTTTTTTCAAAAAAATCAGCTTAGAATCAAAACTGCTCATGCACTCATCATATTCGGATAAATGTTCGAATATTTATCGAACATTTTTGTTTCCTGGTGGAAATCTGAGCACTCTTCATATCTTAATTGGTGGATTTCATTTGAATTTCCAGATTTTCTTTCACATAGTTATTTATTTATTTTTTTAAATAAATCTTGGGCCCAGACTTTTCCCGATGACATTTATTCCCAAACCAGCGCTGATGAACGTCCGGTGACGTGAACTCGCTGGTTGTGCTTTGCTTTTCTCGTGCAAACTAACCTGTGCTACAATGGGCAGCTCAAAAGACCCTCAGCATGATGCTGTCACCTCTGTGCTTGGAGGCTTGTTGTGGCGTTAGAGCCTCACCAGGTTCTCCAAATACGCTCCAGTCCTTTTACAGCAGTCGGCTTTAAAACAGGGTTAGTTAATATAAAGCAGGCATAATTGCATCTGGTGGTTCCTGGACTCTTCCTGACCGTCCCACCTGATATTATTAAGAGGTAAAATGATTGAAAATTGCCAGCGTGGTGTTCAAAATCGGACTGCGAGCCCAAACCGAAATTGGTTTTGAAATTAATAAAGCGAGTTAATATTAAGCTTCTGGACTGCAAACCTACTTAGCCACCAGTTTTCATGAGTTCTGCCTTTCTGAAAAGGCGGAACAGAGGGAGGTGAAATAACCAGCCAAAATTAAGCCAGAAGGTTTTCTTGGGATTTAAAAAAAAAATGCTTAGATTGCCTGAAACTTGCAAACTTGGTGTTTGTCAGATGCCACTAAATACACTGCTGTGCCGCCACACACAGCAGTGTTACTGCTGCCATCATATATGCATAAGTTGTTTGTTGTTGTGGCTTCTTGGTTTTGTTTTCTCTCTTTCTGAGGCAGACTTCATCGGTTCTGACTTCTGTTATCTCTGTGCTTCCTTCTCTAAACACCTCTCCTCTCCTCTCTTTCTTTTCTCCTTTCTTTCCATCTCTTCGTCCAATTGCATTTGAAATGAACCCAAAGCAACGTCCAGCAATGTTTCATACACACCAAATCTCCCATCGAGTGCCGCACTGCCGACCGGGAGACGTTTAAAACAAAATGTAAAAAAGGAAATGAACACAGTTGCCTCAAGGCGGCGTGTATATATTTGGACTCTTGAGTTTCTAATTGCCAACTCTGGCTGCAAAGACTTGAGTAAAGTTCCTCTTAATCCCTGCGGTTTGTTTCCAGAACGACTGGTGATGTCATAGTGAGGTCACCAGGCTTGTCTTTAGATTGCAAACTGTGGTGCAAGAGCATTTTATTTTTATTTTTTTCACCATGAGGATTCAACCAGAAGCTGCCAGTTTGAAGACAATTCTTAGTATTTTTTGTTTGTTTCCCTGAAAGCATCAGCTGCTCAGATGGAAACGTCTTGACTGAGCCACTGCAGATCCGATTTGGAGGGTGGGGTGGGGGGGGGAGGGGTCAGAGGTCAATAAATCTGTTTTCATCCCTCAGCTGTTGCGGCGGCTCTTCCTGCTGCGTCACCCTCGTCTTTCTGCAGTCTCCATAACAACAGTTACCATGACATCCGGTGCCCGTAAGTGATGCGAGTTTTCCAGGTGCAGAGGAGACCGTGAACCATCGGCAGCGAGTGCGAACCGCGTACATGAGCGCGAGTGACTGCGAGGTTTTCACGTGAAACGAGTCACAAAAGCCCCCCAGCGGGAGCCAACAGGGAGCCTCACTCCGGCTCTTACTTTACATGATCATACCGAGGAAACCGGATGAGTTACAATCAGGCATCAAGTTGAAAAAAACGCTTGTGAAAAGCAGTCCTTGTTGGACCAACCCTGAATTCCAGTTCTCCTATCTTGGTGGGATATATTTGAGCCTTTTGGTCAGTTTTTTTGTTGTTGTTGTTGTTTCTTTACCCGTTTCTGTTCCATATTTGGATCAAACATGCTTGCATGAGGCTGGCATTTCCACTGAAGAAGAAGAATCAGAAGAAGAAGAAGAAGTGAGGCAGTGCTGTCATTTCCATTGCAGATTCTGATCTTTGCCGGCTTCACTTGCGTTACATAAAAATACATGAACTCTGTTTGGCTGACGAGTTCAGCGAGTTCGCCGTTTTAACTGCGCTGCCTCACGTCGCTCACTGATCGCTCTTTGAAGCCGCGGCGGCGGGACGGATACGATCTGTTTCTTTTGTGTTTTTAAAGGATTAGTACGCATAAATGATCCTGGTTATTTATGGCGCTCAAAGTGAAATTGACTCTTCTTACCATGAAGCCTAAAATAGGCCTCGGTTCGGAAGCTATACAGTGTATGAAGACATTGTTTCTCTCGATCTTCACGTTTGCCACACGGCAGGTTAACATGTGTGAAGCAAATGTTGGTCATCCTGTTCTAGTAATGACCCGTTTTCCATTTTTCAAGGTTCCCAGAGCTGCTGGAAGAGAAACAGGCCCACAGCATTACACATCCTCCTCTGCACTTGTCACTGGATGTGGGGGAGGTTTTGCTTTTTCACTATTCTTCTGTTTATTAGATGTGTTTATAATCCCAGTAGTTTTGGGAAAACTCAAAATCTCTGATGGTGGCATCATTTCCAAAGCAGGTCAGCAGATTTATAGGGGTGAACTGTGACCCCTCATAACCCCTCTCTGTAGTCGTCAGTCATCATATTTATACTCCGCAAAAATAACTAGACACCCATAAAACAGCTTAAGCTAAAAAAAAAAGGAAAGAATAAATTAAGAAATGCTTGAGTTACTTTTATGTCAATGTTTTTGTTTGGGGCAAAAATTATTTAACATTCATAAAAATCTTTTTTATATATTAAAGAATAACTTAATTAAAAGATTATGGTTATATTGCCTCAGCAAAAATATTAAATCATTTGGAGCTATTTTACTGTGAAAAGAAGTTATTTTTATTTTTGATAGGGGCGAACACATCTGGGAGGAAATAAATACATAAACGTTTTTGTTGTTTTTTTTTTAATTATTATTAACTTTGAGTGAAACTACATTTACAATTAAGCCTCAGAATTAAAATATTTTGTCTTTAGAATATTTATTTATTTATTTATTTATGTTTTAATCCCTCGGTAACCTTGCCTGTGCGACCCTCCTCTTCCTCCTCCTCCTCTTCCTCGCTCATCTTCCTCTGTCCCTCCTCTGCACTCTGCTCCAATTTCCCGCGCGCTCCCGCCTCCTCCGCGGGCACGCTCATTGGGGGCTTGGCCCTCTACGCAACAGAAAAAGGGGGGCGCGCCCGCGTTAAGGCGGCGCGCTGTCCAGCGTCGATGTGTCGCAGATTTTAAAAAGTGAGGCAGGAGAGCGGCTGGAGTTTCCGAGCGAGGGGAGGCGCAGCAGCTCAGCGGCAGGAAAAAAAAACACACACACACAAAAACACTCAACAACAACTCGGACTCTCGGAGGGAGCCGCGGAGAAACACTTAGCGCTGTTATTTCATCGTTGTTATTATTATTATTATTATCATCATTCTTGTCACTCGCTCGTCCTCCTCCTCCTCCTCCTCCTCGTCAACTACTTTATTTCCGCACGTCGGGAAGTAAACAAGCAGGGATCCGGTGGCGTCGCGATGGAGCTGTCGTCTATTGGAGAGCAAGTGTTCGCTGTCGAGTCCATCACGAAGAAGAGGATCAGGAAGGTAGGAAACATTCCTGCGTGGAAACAGAGTAACACAATTATCCTGCTGGTTTATGCTAATGCCGCTGTCCTCGCGCCGTCAGCGGCCGCAGCAGCAGCTGCTGTGGTTTGCGTGAAGAAAACACTCACAACTAAATCGTTATTTTAATGCAACTGCGACAAAGTTTCCCCCCGAGTGGCGTGTCCTGTGCGGCGGCTGAGCTGCTGCGGCATGGCCGTGTTTTGGGGGGGAGGGGGGAGGGGGGGAAGCCTACGCAGTTGTAGTAAAATGGGAAAGAAAGCAAAAAAAAAAAAAAAAATGGGGGGTGTGTATCTTTTGAGAAGCGGACAGCGAGCAGGCTGCTGCGCAGTTTATATTATTCACGCAGCGCGGCGCGGCGCGCGGGGCTGAAAACGCTGTGACATCACAGGGCGCCGCGTGACGCTGGTCGTATTCAGTTACGACGGAGAGCTGCTGCGAATCCACGCTGACTGGTATTAACCCCGCCGCGCTACAGGTGCTCTCTGCTCGTCTTAACTCTCGCAACGTAAAAAAAAAAAAAAAAAAAAGTAACATAAAGCGAGCCTCTTGAAAGTTTACGACAGTGTGAAACAGGACCGCGTCGCGCGCGCTGGATTTGCTCGCGTTTCACGTCAACTTATTTATTCAGACCATTTCAAGCGAGGCTCCGATATCAGCGTTGCGCAACATTGCTTGTTTACATGTTCCCGCGTGGCCCCACCTATCCGAGCCGCCGGTGTAATGTTCTAGAAAGCGCCCCCTGCGCTCGTGGAGCGAGCACGTCACCGCGACGCGAGCGCCAGTGGCTGCTGCTGTTTGGAGGCCACGCAGCTCCGCCGTGGATGACGTCAGCCCCGAGAAAAAGCGTGGAAAACGAGAGAAACTTCACGAACCTTCCCTCCCTCCGCGTTGCTCCACGATCCAGTTGAAAACGAGAAAACATTGGATAATAAAAATAGAGAAGTCGTGAAAATAATCCATTGAAATTGCAGGTGTGGTTAAAAAACAAAAATACGCGTTGCTGCGGTTATTTCAGCATGTTTTATTGTTTATTTATGATCGCTGTCCAATGCAAAAAGTGGTCATATTTATTTTGTCGTGATTAAAATGACATTGGAAACAAATTATTTTAATAAATCAGAAATAAACATCATTTTAATTCATCTGATCATAGATGATTACACGCGAATTTTACTGAGGAAATAAATATAAATTTTACAAATAAGCAAATGTAATTGTTTCATCATGACTTCATGATTATTTTTTTTATTATTATTTATTTTTTTGTTATCACAGAGAGCTTCATTCTCTATCATGTGCGCCTCTTAACCAATCAGGTTTCGAGCTGCACTCACTGATTGCATTATTACTGTGTGGCACAGAAGTTATAGGGAAAGTCATGACATGCCTTCAACATTTAATCCACATTTTTTCACACAACATTCAATTGTTTATGGATCCCAATTGTCTTGAACGTGTTTTAATAGTTTGCCACGGTTTAAAGGGACAGCCGCCTTAATGTCAGGGACGCATTTCAGCGGCAGGATCACTGACTGCTGTCCCTCCCCTCGCTGTTTGTCTTCCCTCTTCAGGGAAACGTGGAGTATCTACTGAAATGGCAGGGATGGCCTCCAGAGTGAGTAAGCCTTGAGTCATCCACAGACCTCACCACTTCCAGATATCCTTAAGTGCTTTTTCAGAGCGCGCTCGGATCGCTGTCGGACAAGACGGTCGTTAAATATCTCCCTCTCTGCAGGTACAGCACTTGGGAGCCGGAGGACAACATTTTGGACCCGCTCTTGGTCCTGGCTTACGAAGAGAAGTGAGTAACGCCGGAAGCATTTTAGGTTTCTCTTCATGTGCTCTCGCCTCACTTCTCGGTTTCTTTCTTCCCTCTGACCTCGCCCTCCCCGTCTGCATCTGCTCTTCTTGCAGTCAGGAGAAGCTCAGGTCTCTGAGCTTTCGGAAGAAAGGCCTCAGGCCCAGGAAGCTGGTGCTGCGGGTAACGACACTCGTCTTGCTTTGACCTCAGACATCTTCTTTCATGAACACAAGCAGCAGCTCAGCAAGTTCAAACTTTAAGCAAGTGACGCGTTGAATGGTGGAGCCCATCAGGGAGTTTCATCCTTTACAGATAAAACAACTTTTTAAAAGGCTGCTGAGCCAAATATATTTTATTTATTTACTTATTCGCATTCAGGCGGAGTCTGACTTTTCCAAACAAGTATACTTTATTAATTTATTATTTCAGTATTTGCTTAAATATTCACGATGCAACGATGAAAATGAAAGAATAGCTGAAGTCCAATCAACCAATCACCGACAATTAATCGTAATCGTCGGATTGATTGTCTGCATCCTCAGTTTTAAGTTCTCCGGCAGCCGAAAATGTCGATGTTGGTTCCTCATAAAGTTATAGAGTCAATTTATTGGAGCAGATAAGGCAACACTTATCTTATTTCACAGCTAAATTACTGGAGCTTCCAGGAAGGCTTTCTGAACTCGAGGCTCACGCAGCATTTCATGTAAACTGAGCAGGAACACGGAAAAGGGAAAACTGATTAACTCCCTCAACTTACTGATCCGGTCTAGAGTTCCTTCCTGAAAGCTCTCTAAACTCACCGATGGTTGTTTTACAACAAGGTACCTTCCTGTCACAACGAGAAAACAAATGCGCGCTGGAAAGAAATGAAAAAAATATCCCGATGAGAGATCTGTGCGGTCTTCCTCAGAACATTTTCGGCATGGACCTCCGGAGCGCCCACAAGGACGACGAGAAGCCACCGCCGCGCCTGCGCCTGTCCCTCACCAGGTCCATGAGCACGGACGTGGAGCAGGTGTGCCGGCGCCGCGTCCGGAGGAGGAACAGGCAGAGAGTGACCAAAGCCTTCCCCAAGCTCTCGTCCAACAAGCCAATCCATGAGCGGAAGATGAAAGTGGAGCCGGTGGAGAAGGACTGGGGCGGCACCAGTGAGGAGGACAAGCCCGGGTGTGAGAGCACCACTGAGGAGAGATGTGAAGACAGCTTGTACGGTCAGTTGTCCAATGAGTTGACCGATCGATGTCATCCCCCCCTTTGGGGACAATGAAGTTGCTCTAATCTGATCCGACATTTATCTGAGGTGAGTCTGTGATGGTTTTCCTGCTTTGTCCTGCAGGTCAGTCAGAGTGCAGCTCTCCTCCGTTCTTAGAGGAGCAAGACATGGACATGGAGGCGGAGGAAAAGGCCGCCAGCCCGGACATGTGGATGGACGAAGCGGACGGCGGGATCTTTGAAACCAGCCAGAGGGACACAAATTCACACAACGAATTGGAGGACAACACCTCGGCGTCCGAGGCCAAAGCAGGAGTCGTGGTTTCCCCAAGCGGCGGGTCAGACTGGGTGGAGGAGGAAGGCGCGGACGCCTTCTCAGAGAGTCCAACCATGGAGAAAAAGCACGCGACCTCGGTGATAGTGAGGGCCCCGGGATGTGGCAAGACGACGGGCGACTCCGTCCCCTCCGACTCCGAGCCGCAGAAAGACGAGGCGAGGAGCGACAGTCGGAGCGTGATCGTGACGGCGTCGGGCCGCCCGAAGCCTCCCTTCGAAGCGCCCGGGAAAGTGATCGTGACGAACGTGACTGTAAACTGCCTGACGGTGACTTTCAGAGAGGCGAGCTGCAGCGAGGGCTTCTTCACCGGCTGCTGAACCGCGAGAGGGGAACACGGAGAGAGGGATCAGCATAAACCATAGTTAGACCTGGCGCTCATGGTGAAGTAAATACCGCAAGCAAATAGTGTCTGTAAGGTCATTCCACATGATTTTATGAGTTCAGTAAGACATCATTGCCTTGGAATAAAAGTGAGTGGTGATTTTATTATTATAGTGGCTCATTTATTAGGTGTGACGGGAATCGGTGCACTGCAGGCCAGCCGATTAAAGCGATCTCGGTGGCAGAGTTTATCTTCTTGCAGCAGCTTGGTTCACCCTCCTGCAGGAAAGGGCGTCCGACAACAACAGTTTACAGAACAACTCTGATGCAGCTACCGTTCCAGTTGTCCTCAGTGCTTTCCAGCAGGATGCAGGTTCCCACCAGGACCTGACTTCCGGTCGACTTTTTTTAAAAGAAGAAAAAGTAAAACGATGTTTTGGGGTTGTTTTTTTTTTTTGTTTGTTTTGTTTTTGTAAATGTCGCTCACTATCTCTCGCACAGAGCTACCCGCATGCCCCCCGTCAGTCTGTGCCACGCGCGCGCTTTCGTCGGAGGGGTTTGTTTCTGTAACAAAAGAGAGATCCAAACGCAGACGGCGCCGACCGCGCGTCCGAAGGAGGGGGTGGACGGACGAAAAGGAAACGCGCGGCCGTGTTTTGCTGTCTTTTCGTCCCTTGACTTTCCAAGTATGAAAATGCTGCCTGGGTCTATTTTTGTATTACCAATTGATAGTCCGCTCCTTTCACCGGCTTTTGTGCTCATCAAAAGAGGAGGCGTCGATCCGAGACGCTGCTTCTGAGTAGGTCATGTGCAAACGGAAGCAAATGTACTTTCGAGTCAAGCTGTAGTGAGCTCTTATTTATTGCATGTCACTTGTATAAACTGCACTAATTTATGTCTCTTGATGTGTCTGAATCTGTCCCTCTCTAACAAAGATGGATTGTCAAACATGTCTTCTCTATATCACAAAAAAAAGATTTCTATTGGACGGGATTTTCAATAAATGTGTATGAAAATAACGTGCCTGGGTGGATCATTTATGGCGGACGGGTTTGGGGAAAGTTCAACTTCAAAGCTCTCACAGAATAGAGGCTCGAAACCTAAACTTGGAATGAAAAAGCCCATTTTCTCTAACCTAAGAAGCTCTGTGTTTTGTTTTTGTCAAGTTCTGCTCAAACAGCAGCTCTGAACATCCCAGTGAGTTTGTTTTAGGAATCGCTATTGCTAACAACCACCACTAGAGGGCGGAGTGCTCTAATGCAGAGCGGCTGCTTGCCTTCAGATCCCCAGATGTGATTCATAACTGCATGGTGGGGGAGTATGTTGCTGCTGCTGCTGCTGCAGCTTCTGCTGCAGCTTCTGCTGCACAATGCGAACGGATCTGAGACGTAAAAATATCAACAGAAGTTGAAGAATCTGGTTGCAATTTGGAAGTGGATGAGAAAAATAAACTAAGAATAATAAGCTGTTTCTCCAGCCTTTACTCTTTCTTCCACTGGATAAAAGTTGTGTTGTTTCTACTTTGAGTTCTTGTTTCCCCCCCTTGATTACTCTTTTCCTTGTTTCCTTTGTCCATTCCCTGTTTTTTCTTGTTCTTTTACCCTTTATTCCTTCTGGGGTCTCTTTTCTTTTCCTTGTCATTATGTTCTTCCTCTTTGTATCCTTATTGCATGCATTTATACCTTTTTGCCATTCTCTCTAACCAACTGATATACGATGAGATCATTTTATTTGTCTCCCATTGGAGAAATTCATCTTGGCAGCGCAGGCAAAACAGCAACGCAACAGTCACCACAGATATTAGCTTGTTAGTCAGGCTATCTGCAACCGTAGCCAACCAGCAAGCAGCTGCTCCACAAACCTGCTGCTCATGTTTTGTCAATATCGAATAATTTCTCGGGACCTGAACTATTCGCAAACAGCATATAGGATTTTTGTGTTGTATGAAGGATTAGCTTAACCTGGAGGCTAAGGCTAATCATAGCTGGGGTAAGAACAAAGCTGACTTTTACCATAAAAAAATCAAGCAATTAAAAAAAAAAAAAAAAAAAAAGAAACTGCCCTCCAGTTTGCATTGTTTTATTAAAAATGTAATGCAGTAATATGTAAAACTGACCATTTTTTAGCGCTAAAACATGTAACGTTATTCCCTCATAAAAAAACATATTTGGAGGGTTGCCATGGTTCCTTCATGTATGTTTGAGAAATCATTTTATGTCCCCCAGCAACCGTTCAGCTGGGGGAAACCCCTGGCTGAAACCGAGAACCGCCTTCAAAGAGCTCCGTGTTCTGAGCTCACAGAGCTCCTTCAGCCTAGCCAGCAGCAATTAGCGCAGCTATAACGAGCACATCAGCTGCGCTCACCATACGAGCTACTTTTCAGTGCAACGCTGGTAAAAATGTTGCTGAATGGTGAATGGAGGAGTCATGTTGTGATGGCTTCCTGCAGGCGGAGTTTCAGCTAAAGTTTTTAGAGACAAGGCGTTAAATTACTAGGTCAAATTTATATTTTCCATTTCTACGATGTAATCTCTCATATCTGAAGCTAGCTCACTTGTTAGTTGAGAACTTTGTGTTCAGCCAGTGCAGAACAGAAACCAGAGGCAGCAGTGATTCTGTTGACCTTCAGGAGAGTTTACGGCTCTGTGGTCACTCCAAGTTTTCGTGTCGCCCACTCCGGGTGAAACGGAGCTTTCTTCTGGCATGCTTTTTGTCATTGTTAAATTGCCTAATTTTCTGCGTCGTTAATTGTAATTTTCTCCCCGCTGACAGGGGAAGTTAGTTAAAACGTGGGACGCAAACGCGTCACGACCCACGTCGGAACGGAAAAGGCTGACCTGAGCTCTTCCTGGCCCGAACAGGAGGCGTGTGGTTTCATCGTACAAAAGAACATTGACTCAAAAACCTGCAGGACAGCACACACTCTGTTCTGTTGAAGTCGAGTTCACCTCTCCGAATACTTGACTTCAGGCTTTCCAATCAGACTGCTTCTCCAGATACTTGTGAAAGGGTGGGTCAACCCAAGTTTCTACTGGCCCAGACATCAAAGAAGACGACAGGAAGTAGCAAGAGGATGCCGGGGTTTTGTTGTCGTTTTGTTTCGTTTTTCCAGACAATGTCTACGTGCAGCCGTGTCATTCCAACATGTTTACTCTTCTGTAAAACTGACAACTAGTTTCCCCCAAAGCGCCACTCACAAGGACAACAATCTTGTTGCTCCAACGCCTGACCTTTCCTCTGATGGCTGACATGAATATACGTCACGCAAGAGTTCACGTTTAAAATCCAAGATTCTTTTTTTTATTTTTTATGTCTTATCCTGAACAAGCTTAGGGTGTTAATTTCTCATTTAAGGGAAACGGCGATTGCAAAATCGACAGGAGCGAAATATTGAAGCATTTGTAATGGAAACAGAGCAAGCAGAGAGCGATCCAGAATGCTGGATGTAGCAGTGGAAACGTGTTCTCTGCAGTCATGAAACAATCATGACGGTCAGGCGATCCAATAAACAAGTTGGGGTTTGGCAGTTCCCAGAGAATTGGCACTTGCCTGACAAGTGGAGCGTTTGGTGCTCAGGAAATTACACTACATGGCTGTTTTTCAGGAGTTTGGGCCCGGTTCCTTAGCTCCAGTGAAATGAGATCTTTGACTCCAGGAGGACATCAAGATGTTTCAGATGACTTTCAAGCGCTAAGAGTTTTGTGGGGAACATTTTAGGGAAGTTCCCTTTTCCGACATGAAGGCAGAAAATAAGAACCAAAGAGACGCGGAGAACCGAAGTCCTGACTTGACCCCAGCAGAAGACCTTCTGGAATTGGAGCGCAGACTTTCCTGCCCTCATCGGTGTTTGACCTCAAAAATGCACTCTCAAAACTGTTGAGTTTAAAGTGGTGGCAGGCCGCAAAAATACGTACGTAGTAAAATTAAAGCTGTACATCTTTAACCCTGTATGTCCTAAATTTAAAATCTCTGCCTGGATATTGTTTTTTCTTATTTTAATTGTACGCAGTTCTTTAAATGTTCCATCAATAACAGCAGGAATTTTCAATGTCTGTAATAGCAACTTGTATTTACCGTCAATTAAAAGAGCGCAGATCAATTTCACTTCGACTGGAAACTTGGAATTTTTCAGATATGGCACCGCAAATTTGGGGCTCTCCTGGATCCAAATGGGGGGAAAAAAAGAGCTTCAGACTGTTGTCTTATTGAAAGAAAAAGATAATTCCAAAATTTCTTGTGTTTTCTGTATTTTGTTGACCAAATTTTCACAGTTCGTGACATGTGGTAATGGGCCGAACAAAATCACATCAAGGACCACAAGTGGCCCATGCGCCACACTTTGGACCCCACACATAAAGAAAATAGATTGTGATATTACATTAAAAAAAAAAATTTAAAAAAATCACATTCCTTTATGTGTTGTAATATTTCACTGCTAAAAAAGCCAAACGAGCAAAGATATTAGATATTTATGAACGGGAGCAGACGTCCGATCAGCTTTAGGTAACAAACGTGCAGGACAGAACTGTATTGCTAATTTTCATTTTATTATAAAAAAAAAACAACAAACAAACAAAAAAAAACAGTATTTGAGTCCACAGTTTGTTTCCTTTGTACAGTAAAAAATATTAAATTAACTCCCAAAAGTTCTGAGCAGAAAGACAAAGAGGATATAAGGAGGGAGCTCGACCTCCATCAGAGGAGGATTTCAAAAGTCCAGAGGAAGCAGCAAAGGGGAAGAGGAAGAAAGAGACTAACCGCCTGCCGGCTTTCGCCTCGTTTCTGTGCAACACAGTTCATTTGGATCATCATCATCCTCTGTTTACTAAACAGTAGAATCCTAAAAAAAAAAAAGGAGAAGAAGAAGCCACCCTTCCCATTTGTATACATCCCAGCCCACATATGTCAAACGTTACAGGCACAAAGGTATGCATCCCCCCCTCCCCAAGCCTCCACAGCTCCGTCTGAAGTCTTTAAAAGGAAGGAGTGGGCACACATTCGAGGGAGAGGGCTCTGCACTTCTGCGAAGGAAAAAGAGAAAATATTCAAAGAAAAACGTCTCTTCCAGCGCGACATCCCCGGACGCTTGACGTCGTTCCCATCTGGAACAGCTAAAGCGAAACAAGAGGCTATACCGACATCAACGACCAAAAAAAAAAAAAAAAACAGTACGGGAAGTGAAGCGGTCTCAGGACGTCCGCAGCCCACCTCTGATGAAACTGAATAAATAAAACAAACCCAAATGATACCAAAAAAAAAAAAAAAAAATTCTTTGTGTTTGAATTTACATGTCGCATCAGTCTGCAAAAAAAACCCAAAACAAACCGAATGACACAAAATACTTGCATTAAAATAACTTCTTCTTTAACCTTTACCCTCCTTTTAAAATTGTAAAAACAAAGAAAAAAAAAAAAAAAAAATGGCAAGTACTTTTGTTTACAAAGGAATCGCCCCCCCTGCACCCAGCTTTGTCCTCGAGTTGGCAAAAATATATATTAACAGCAATAAGTTACAATTCATTCTAACTCATTTAACAACTGCTCCATTTATTGTTCATCTCCCATAGGAAGTTCAGTTCAATGCATCTTTATTGAAAACATTTTAAATAACTTTTTAATAATAGTAAAAAAAAAATAAAAAGGCTAAGGAATAATAATAATAATACTGTCCTTGGTGAGTGCAGTTTGGGCAGAGATCTGCTGAGCCTCTACATGTGGTCTAAGGAGTTGTGGTTCATGTTCTGGCCCATCGGGTCGGGGCCGCTGGCGCCGGCCGGCCCGTGCAGACCGGCCATGCCGCTCAGCTGGGAGAGCATGGCGCTCTGGTCGGAGCCAAACTGCTCCATGGCGTTCTGCTGCTGGCTTGTCTGCTGCTGCTGCGGCGGCGGGGGGACCACCATCCCGGGGTGGTGCTGGTTCAGGTGGCCCGGGTGCGGCGAACCCGTCTGCACCTGCGGCGAGATGTGATGCGGCGACGGCTGAGGCTGCATGCGCGGAGACGGGCTGGAGTGAGGCGGCTGGGACTGCGGCCGCGGAGAGGGCTGCGGCGAGCGCACCTGGTTGGCGAGCGACGTCTGCAGCGCCTGGCCCTGCAGGTGGTGGTGCGGCGACGGCGCCATCTGCTGCGGCGGCTGCTGGGGGCTCATGGGGTTGCTGTGTTGGGCCGGCGAGCTGCCGGGGCCGAGGTGCTGCTGCTGCTGCTGCTGCAGCAGCCTCTGCGGCAGAGTTTGTTGGAAAAGCGTCTGGGAAGACGGAGGGGTGGGCCCGCCCTGAGGAGGCTGCGGGCCTTGAGGCGGTTGCTGAGCAACTCCTCCGCCTCCTGGACCCGCGTCGCCGCTTTGGAGGGCAGCCATGCTGTTCTGCTGCTGCTGCTGTAGCAGCAGCCTCTGCTGCAGGGCGACCGTGACCTGTTGCTGGGCGGACCCCGGGTAACCCTGCGCCTGCTGCCCCTGTGGGCCTCCGGGGGGCCCCTGGCCCATGAATCCCTGCCCCTGGGGGGGCTGCGGCTGCTGGAACTGACCGTGATTCATCCCCATCTGTTGCTGCTGCTGTTGCTGTTGTTGCAACTGCTGCTGCTGCTGTTGCATCTGCTGCAGCTGCTGCCGCCTCATAAGCAACTCTCGCACCTGGAGATTGTTGATGTTTCCCATCTGCGACCCCTGACCTTGCATACCTCGCCCCACCCCTTGCTGCTGCTGCAAACTGCTCAGCATCGGCCTCTGTTGCTGCTGATGCTGCAGCTGTTGCTGCTGATGCTGCAGCTGTTGCTGCTGATGCTGCAGCTGCTGCTGCACCTGCTGCAGCTGAGACATAGATGCCTGTTGACGTTGGCCCCCTTGGCCCCCCATGTGCATCCCTGGCTGGCCGCTCGCAGCGTTCATGTTCACCTGTGGGTTGACTCCAGGCATGGCGTGTCCCACCGGCCCCCCGGCGGGGCCCGGCCCCCCGCCTGGGACACCATCAGCTCCGCCTTTGTATTTTGAGGCACGCTGCTTGATGAAAGCAGACATGAGCTGCGGGTTGGAGCGCAGGATGTTGAGGACCTGCTGCTGCTGCAGCGGAGAGCTGGGGGAGCGCAGGGTGCGGAGCAGCTCCTGTAGAGCCGCTTGGGGGATGTTCCCCCCTGCTGACCCTTGCTGCTGCTGCGCTATGTTCATCATGGCGGGATGCCCCGGAGCTGGTTGATGCGATGGCTGCTGCTGCTGTTGTTGTTGCTGTTGTTGTTGTTGTTGTTGCTGCTGCTGCACTGCCATCATGGCCTGATGGCTCATCTGGTTCATCATCACCTGCCGGTGCTGGGGTGGAATCCCTGGTCCGGTCCACTGCTGCTGCGGCTGCGGGTTCTGCAGTGGAGCGCCCATCCTCTGTGGTGGCAGGTTACCCTGCGGTGGCGGTTGCTGCTGCATGTGCACGCCCGCAGCCATCATCCCCTGCATCGCACCCTGCTGCTGATCCATGTGGGCTCTTACAGCCGTTTGGTTTTGCGGCTGCATCCCCTGCGGTCCGACCATCCCTACGGGACCGCCGTGCCCCATGGCCATCTGCTGCGGCTGACCCGGCTGGTGGTGTGGGTGAGACGGCATCATGCCCGTTGCCGCGGCTACTGCCGCGGCTTGCCTCTGCAGGCCCAGCCTCCTCTGGGCGTCGGCCACCTGCTGGATCTTCAGGGCTATCTCCACGGCTGCTGGCGGGGGGCCGGACGGGGGTGGCTGGCCAGGAGGCTGCTGCCCCGCCGTGTTGCCGGCCATCACAGCCCCACCGGGTTGCTGAGGCGGCGTTGACGAGCCAATCAATGGTTTCCCCTGGGACTGGTGGATGGGGGAGGAGCCTGGGGGTCTGCCGGAGTACGTCGGGTGTGGTTTGCCGCTGGGGACGCTTTGCTGCGGCATCTGAGTAAGCATCTGCTGCTGCTGCTGCTGCTGGGGAGAGCTCATCATCCCTCCCGCTGCAGCCGCTCCGCCACTCATCTGCTGGAACTGGTTCAGCGGATGTTGGGTCGGCATCGCTCCTTGCTGCTGCTGCTGCTGCATCCCGTTTCCAGGACCCATACCCTGCGCCGGGACCGGGGGCATGTTCTGAGTCGGGGTGTGGGGGGTCGGCGGCTGGGTGCCGACCGACGTGGGCGTACTTGGCGCCGTGGCGTTGTTGGCTCCTGGCGACGGCAGCCCCACCATGAGTCCCCCTGGTAGCGCCCCCGCAGGCTGGCCCACCCGCTGCATGGTGGCCATCCTTCTCCTCAACATCTGCGCCTGCTGCAGCCGGTGCTGCAGCTGCTGCTGCCGGAGCTTCTGCTTGATGTTCAGGCAGAACGGGACGGGGCATTTGTTCTCCTGGCAGTGCTTGGCATGGTAGCAGCACAGCGCGATCAGCTGCTTGCAGATGGGGCAGCCGCCATTGGTTGCGCTTGCAGCCCTTGGTGTGCTGCACGACGCGCTTCATCTTCTGGCAGGACGGGAGGGAGCAGTTAGCGTTGCGGCACTGGCACGCGTGGACCAGCGACTGGATGCAGCGCTGGATGCTGAGGCGGCGGGAGTCGCCCGGGTTCTGAGTGGCCGCCGCCGCCTGGTTGCTGCTGTCGTCGTCCAGGCCGAGCCCAAGTTTGTCCATCTTGTGCTCGTGGCCTTTAGTGTTGTAGCAGGTGATGCACAAGTCATAATCCTGAAGGAAAAAAAAGGTTAAAAAAAAAATTAAGTCGATATTATTTTACTTGTCATTTGCAAGTGTCAGCAAGTCACATTTAAGACCTTTTCAGATCTTTCTAACGCCTCCTTGAGTGAAATTCTGCCGAGCGACAAGTGAATTTCGTGTCTGTGACATTTTGAGCTCGTACATGCAGATGTGCAGAGACGGGAAAATTGAAGAATGAGCTTGGAAGGATATATTAGCAGCTAGCCTCAAAAAACTCTCAGAATGTTATGAAGATGTCCGAATGTGAATCTTTGCCCGAAAATGAAAAGTCCTGTGAGAAAAACAAGATGAAATAGTTCTCTCATGCTAAAAATTTAAGACCTGTGCTTCACATATTCAAGGCCAGTACATTTTGAGGCCTTAATTTCGCTCAATGAATTTGCGGGGTTAGCGCAAGTCTCACCAGCTCAAACTAACCACTTTTTAAAGACCAGTGCCACGGAGCAGTTTAATTTTAAATTTAAGGCCCGTTTCAAAACGGACGTGGACCGAAGAAACAGCCGTAATCCCTGCAGTGACGAGCGCAGGATGAATGCAGCATTGTACGAGTTGGAAATAGAAACGATCCAGTGGCGAAGACGAATGTCGTCCAGCCAGCTGGCAAGAAAATTGCTCTTAAACCATAACTAACACAAAAAAAAGCAAGCTAGCTCGCTAGAAAAGTTTGTTTCCTTCTCAGTGAAGGAAACAAACCAATGGTTCCTGCTGCTATGGCTATATACCTCAAATATATTAAAGCTATTTATTAGCTATGTGGCTTTTGCCAGCTAGCAAGGGTATATTAGCAGCTAATTACCATTAGTAGAGACAAGGGAAGCAATGAAAAAAATGACGCAAGTGTTTGCCTGACAGACAAATTAAGCTAGAAAAATAGACGACATAGAATATACGAGATTAAATGATATGTATACGTTGTCATTTCCTGGTGGAAACATGGACACTCTCACCTCACACACGGTGCAGTGGAAGCGGGTCTCCACGTGATGTTTGCACTCGTTGCAGGTGTACACGAAGCGGTCCTGGCTCTGGTTGTGCAGCTCCACCAGCATGCACATGGAGCTCCACATGGACCTCCGCAGGGAACTGAACTCCAAGTGCTTGTCGCGGGCCAGGGTCAGGAAGGCGTCGCGACCGTCCATCAGGTCGCAGGCCATGAGGGGGTCGGGGTCGGTGATGGGGGGCAGCGAGTTGGCGGTGGGGCCGGCGATCAGGCGGATGACGAAGAAAACCTACCAAAATAAAGCGGGGAACATTTCCTTGAAAACGCCCTCACTCTTTCAGTGTTTCTAACTTTGACTTTATTGTGTTTAAATCAATTTCAGAAGAACACACTAAAGTTTATGGGTGCAATAAAAAAAAAGAAAAAAAAAAAAGAAAAAGACATACCTCTTTGTGTTTCTCCATGGTGGCGTAGAGTTTCTGGGAAAGGTCGTTGGAAACGCTGGGCATCCCCGGCTTCTTCTTGTTGGCTCGGCTCAGGCTGCTCTTGTTCTTGTTCGCCTTTTTATTGTTCTTCTTTTTGGCGTTCTTGCTGTCTCCTTTCGTGGCCTGTGAGCGTTGAAAACGAAAACGGGAGTCAATAGCCGTTCGGACGACAGTGGCAAGACGAGACCGCGGCGGATCCCCGCTCCAACTCACGTCGGTGCTCTCGTTGGAGGTGCTGCTCTCCTCCCTCTTCCTCTCCTCCTCTTCCTGCTCCAGCTCTTTGATGCTCTCCTCCAGCACGTTGGGCCAGAAGTCGCCCTCGAAGTACGGCAGCTCCTTGGCACTCGTCAGGCGGTCTTCTGTCGCCTGCTTGAAAATGTCCTAATAGTTCCCCCCCCCGAAAAAAATTAGTTGGAATGAAAAAGGAGCAGCAAAAGCAAATGAGGTGGATCAGCAGTCATTTCCAGTCATTAGCATGTTATGACACGAGTCATAACATCTTCAGTCAGAGGCTTATTCAGGTTTGTTGCAACACTGCTACCGGAGATCCTTGCTGCACACGACATACTTTAATGAAACGAGTTAAATTTAATTTCCTTTTTGGAAAAATGAAGAAGTTTTGCTTTTCATTTGAATTGAATTCAAAACGTTTTTGCATTTATTTGTCTCACAGAAGTTTTAATTTCACCCGTATGTTCTTCATTATTATAGAGTTGTCTATTATTTTTCTTAGATGTTCCATGTCTTCCCGCTTCTTTGGTCTTTGTAGAAGAAAAGTATCGCCGCAGCATGATGCAGCCACCGCCGTGGTGTGCATCGTAAACGGTGCCTTCAGGATGTTATTTTTCCGATTTTTCAAAAACATGTTTTTAAGTTCACACTTCTGTTACACTCTGGTCATATATTAACAAGAAAAAGTAACTTCTGATGTTGTGATATGACAAAATGTGAAAAAAATTAAAGAACTCGAAGTGGTAGAAAAACTTTTACAAAGTTTGGTTTCTTTAAAATAAAACTACCCTGAAAACAAAGTAGAGGCGTCACCTTGTAGTCGTGGACGATTCGCTCAGCGACAGCCTTGTCCAGCATCTTCTTGTACCACTCCTGCAGGCGTTTCGGCTTCGGGATCTTCTGGTCCGGCGGGTGACAGTGGAAGATGTAGTCGTCTCCCTCGCTGGGAGGACACGCCCAAATGTGTCCCGTCGTATATCTAAGATCGCAAAAAAAAAAACACAACATTTTTGAGTTTAGTGTCCACACATTAAAACCCGCCTTCTACGTTTCTCACAAGCGCTCTTCGCTCGTCTTACCCCAGTCTCTTGACGTACTCCAGGTAGCCCAGCAGGATCTCGTGGTAGACGGCGGTCCTCAGGTGTCGCGGTTTGAAAAAGTGAACGCTGTCCAGGTACGAGATGTACACCCGTCTCTGGTTGGGCGGCGGGCAGTCGGAGCCGTACTCTTGGACGTGCATGCCAAAGAAACACACGTCGGCTCCGTCGATGTCCTCGAACGCGAACAGGGCCTTCATCCTGTACGGGAACGACTCGGCCATCTCGCCGTTGTCCACGAACCTGCAAGAAAATGGCCGGGAAGGTCAAGAAAAGACCAAAACTACTGATATATATATTCTTCCTTTAGTTCATCTTCCCATAGTGCAACATACATCATTTGGTGTGACGTTCATAATTTTGACAACACCTTTGTTAATAGAAACTGAGGTAAATTTCAAGTGAACACAAAGCGAGGGTCTTATTGACGTAATACAAAATATCTTGTACGATTAAGGAGCTTTGTTGTTCTTTGTGTGATTAATTAGAAAAAAATCATCAAATTGTGCCACATTTTTGCAAAAACAAACATTTTTATTTTAAACAAAACAGTTTTCATGTCACACCACAGCACTATTTCTAGCACTAATGAAGCAAACGGGGGGGAAAAAGTAAATAGAATTTCAAAATAAAATCTAAATGAAAAGTCAACTTTTGGAAAGTTAAGAGTCATACGAGCACAAAACAAACTTTCATGGACCGATATACACAATTTTGCTTATTTGTCAAAAACTCTACATAACCCAAGCTTACGAAGAATGAAACCCGCCGACCGCTCACCTGGACTTCATGCCCGGCTTGACCTCGACCACCTTGTCCGAGACGTGGACCACCCGGACGGTGACCTCTCCGGACTCGGGGTGGCTCTGCCGTTTCAAGTAGTCGTTCACTCGCGTCTCCAGGTAGTTGCCCAGCTTCGTCTGAGGAAGTCCTGCGACAAAACAAAACAGAAAAAAAAAAACAAAAAAAAAAAAACTCTCCTCATTAAGGGTCCAGAGTGCGCGGCGGGCGACGTACGTCACCGAAAGCAGAACGTTCGCTTGTACAGCTTCACTTACGTTTGGCTGCATATTTGTTCTCCTTTCGCGCCTTATTGGCCTTTTTCAGACAGTTGTCGCATACGAAGCTGCAAACGGAGGAGAAATTTTAAAAATCATGATAATAAATAAATCAGCTCTTAACACTGAAAAATTGCTCCCATGCTTATGTGACACAAACAGGAAGGGGAGTTGAACTTTAAGGAATCACAGCTCTTCAATATTTCAAAGCCTTTTCCCCCACCCCCAACTATTTCTAAAGGACTTCTGAAGAACCAAGACACACTCTGAGCAACAGACTGTGTGTGTGTGTGTGTGTGTGTTGCACATGACGGCCTCCTTACCCTGACGGCCATATGGTTTCATTATGCAGAACGCAGATCTGGTGCATTTTACGACCGCAGTCGATACATTCCACGAGTCTGAGCAGAGACAAAACGAGAGTCAGGAGATGTATATAGAGCCGCTCCGCTGGACGTTCACACTGTGCAGAGTCAAATAACCACACCGGACAGAAAGGAGGCGGAGGAGGAGGAGCACTTACAGCTCAGGGTCGAGCGTGTCGTTCTTCTTTTTCTGGAACTGGTCTTTGTTGATGGACCTGTGGGAGGAACAGAAGGGGGATATATTTGATTCTCTGAAGATTGAGTAAAATTAGTTTTTTTAAAACTACATTTATTTCCCCCCCAAGTCTGAGATCCTGATTGTTGCGGAAGACAAAACTAATAATCTTTAGTCCAGCACATTTCACAAAAGAATTAAATCATTTTGAGAAGCAGAAACTGTTTAAACCCATTTTTAGGAGACAAATATGATGAAACAGTTCATTTATGTGCATCACTTGAATGATCAAACAATGTCTTAAGTTGGGCCGATTTTCTTCAGTGCAGTCCAATTAAGACGAATAACAATATTACCTTTCTATATTATCAATATAGATAATTTCAGTGGGCAAAAATTGAGAAAGTGACACACACAGAAACATTCAAATAACTAAAAGTGACTTGTTTTATTATAAATTTGATGCCCATAGCAACGGATTTGGTCACAATACAATAACAAGGTCTTTAAATACTTTAAACATCACTGCAAGAAACTCATTTAAATTCTTTTAAAACCGCTTTAGTTGCAAATGTTTTGTTTGCTTTTTTTTTTTTTTTTTGTTCTTCCAGCCCGACAACGACTCATTAAGCCCCTCGGCTCATCTGTGTTTCATTTGCATATCAATGCACAAAAAAACTAACAAAAACTTCACGCTTAAAACTTCATGTTTTATTATATAACAATTGATTAAGTATACGACAAGCTTTCATTTGTATTTTCTGTCCGTTTCGCTGTCAACCGATGCATCTCTGCGGTTATTTAGAGATGGACGGGTAAAAACGTTTGCTGACCTGAACCTGGAATTTATCAGGCAGAGTGATCAGAGGTCAGCGAAGTTTGAAAGTCTGATCTTATTTTTGGTCAAAAACAAAACGTCAGAAAGAAAAAGGACAAAAAGTGACGAGGAGACGCTGAACTGTTCTATATTATCCTATTAGCGTTTAGACTTCTGGGTCTTGGAACATGTTGGGTTTGTTTAAAGCCTTCTGCGGTTGAACAAGGTGGTAAAGTATCTATGAGAGCCTCAAAATATGATAAACTTGTACTTGAGTACAAACACCAGAGATTTAAGTATTTACACAATCCATTTGAATGCCTGCTCTGCTAGCCTGCATCCTGCTGCTTAACAGACGTGCTAAACGTCGTTTTTAAACACATAAAGGCCTCATTTTAAATCAAGCAAGTTGATGCTACTTTAGTTTTATGTTTTTTGTAAAGTATTTCCAAAAAGACAAATAACGTCTGTTCAGATGGGGAGAGGCAGCACTGAGCTGTGCTTCGTACAGAAGTCACCAGAACATTCAGAAGAAATGATTAAAGGAGTGAAGTAGCCAATTTGATTACTTGTAAGCATTATTTTTGCAGCAATATTTGTCTTTTTTTTTTATTCGTCGTGACCGATTTTGAATCGCCGTTTTTCATAAACCCTCAAAATCCTTTTGTTTTAATCTGAAAATATTGTGGGAATTAAAGGATTTAGTGGCGATTAAACAAATTAATAGTGAATAATCAAACAAATCACGATTAGGCGAAAGAATCTCGATTACTGAAAAAAAATCTATTAATTTATTAACTGGTTAATTATTAACCGGAGCGTAAAGACTCTTAAAAAGTGTAACTTGCTGAAAGAAGAACAGTCAGAGCAGCAATTAGTCCAGAACTGTACAGAAAAATGTTAATGTTGCTTTTAAGATGAAACCTTCTTTGTAAATATATTCTAAAAAACAAAGGAAAAAAAAAAAAACCTATTGAGCACCTTTCCCCATCAAATTACTAATAAAAAAATATAATAAACAGATTAGATTAGTATTTTTTATAGCTGGAGATTTTACAACAAATGATTAGAATGATGCTGCATTTTAGGCATTGAAATATTATTTTTTATGTCAAAAAATGAACGATGTGATTATTTGGATATTTTTATTTCTAATATTGTGTAAAAATGCTTGGATGGCCAAATAAAAAATTTGCAGGATGTTGCCAATATCCGATTAATCATCAGAAAAATCGATTGCTGCAATGATCGTTAGCTGCATCCCTACATTTCTATTTATCAAAGACGACGGATTCCAAGTCCAACAGTAGAGTTGAATCTGCTCACTCGGTAAAAACCTATAGACAGCTCTGTTCTGCCAGCCCATTACAACTTGCATGCAATCAAATCTGCCAACGCAGTCGGTCGCTTTTAGTTGGGTCAGCCGCTACGTTTTGTGTGTTTAACAGTGTGACGGTACTCACGTCTGAGGCTGGGAGGGGTCGTCCCCCAGGGAAACGCTGTCGCCTTGGATTTCGTTGAAACACTTCTCACAGAAGTGGTACCTGTCAGCAAGAAGCCCATATTTTGGTGAACTACACCGTTCGTCATCAGCACAGCCAATCACAGAGAAGGAGCGAAGAAGCAGCCGCCAATCAGGGCAGGGCGGGGCAGGGCAGGCCGGGGGAGCGCGCACACACAGGTGGAGGCAAGGAAGGCAAGGTGGGTCGTCGCCAGGTAGGTAGAGGCCAATCATGATGCGCAGTTTTTGTGTGGGCGGGCGGGTTTTGAGATTGCGCATTAATTTTGGAGTGGATGATTGGTCACACCAAAAGCAGGCCAATGCAGACATCACAAGCGTAAAAGAAAAAGAAAACAGGAAGGAGGGGGGAGAGGATGGAGATCAGGGAGAGGTCAAAATGAGTTATATAAAAAAAAAAAAAACAAAGAAAGAAAGAAAAAGACAGAAAACAAGTTGTTACAGGTTGGACATAAAGACAAAGATGGAGAGACAGAGGGGAAGGGGCGAACGGGAGGTGGGAAAAAAAAAAAAAAAAAAACCAACAGAGGACAGAGAGCCAAGGCAAAGCAAAGATTAGCATCAGACATTCAGTGGTAAACAACAACAAAAACATTACAGCAACATGAGAGAGCACTGGGAGCCGTGGGGCAGCAGAGCAGCGAGGATACAAGGCTCCAAATATGAAAAGGTGAATGAGGAAAAAGATAAAAGCAACAGCAAACCATCATCTTTATGCTCATTCAAAAAGTGGGCGCCCTTTCTTCTGGTGGAGAAAACAAACGCACCCGGCCCCCAGGCAGAAAACACACGACCCCTCGGGGTGTTGCCGTTTTAGCCAGCGGCAACAACGGCGCCGCTAATAATAAACCGGCGAAGAAGGGAGCCCACTTTATGAATGACGTCATGAAAATAATAAAATAAACAAACAAAACAGTGAACTGTGAAGATGGTGATGGTGCCACGGTAAATATTTGAAGCCACAAATCAATCTCTTCTGTGATTGCACCGACTGATGCTTCGCTGCAGGAAACATATTTAACGTGGGAAAACAAAAAGCGACAAGACTAGATGATCCCAGCAGCTTCATTTTTTTTTTCTCTCAATAATAAAGTAAATAAAATACAATAAATGTTCTGAAAGCAGGTTTATCCTGAAAAGGGTCTCACCTGTTCTGGTAACTAAAATAAGAAGCATCGCGTTGGATGGTGCATAATTGTTTTCCGTAGCAGCAAAGAGTTTGGGGAGAAAACTCGTACTGCAAAAGCGAAGAGACAAAGAAAACAAAAAGAGAAATGTTAGAAAAAAAACAAAACAAAAATCGACATTCTTTCCTCAAAATAAATCAATAGGGCAAAACAATTCACACCTGTCTGTCTCATCGGCTTCAAGTTCAGAAACGTCCAATGTTTAGGCTTACCGAAATATATGCCATAAACGGGTTTAAAGGGCCATGAAATAACTATCAACTCGCTCACAAATGATGCTGGGATCACTCAAGTTCTCCTTCCTGTTATTCTAGTCAGCAACAGAACATTTTTCTATAGAAGTTAAATGACTTTAGATGTCAACAAAATTAGAAAAGCTAAAATAATGTTATGATAATGTGGTTTGTCACAAGAATTACCACATTAGTAGCTTGTGAAAACGCATCTGGCAAATAAAGTTACTTTCAGTTCCTGCTGACGTTTTTATTACGGGCAATTTGGTCAAATGCTAACGTTAGCAACTGGTTTTCCCCAGTGCATTAGAAGCCTGGCGGGCCACCAGGCTTAGCATTGCTTTTTGAATGAATTTTTTTTTCTTTTATGTTTTCATTTTTTAAAGACTTTATAATTGGCGTTAAGATATTAATCTTGGAAGATGTGTTAATGGTGTCCGTCAACTTTAAACACTTTTTAACTCAAAAGACACGGCAGGCCGCTGGATGAGTGACTGCTGAGCTCCCCAACCACCAGGCTTAGCAAGTTTTCTGAGGGAAACCTTAACATATTTCTGTAAATTAATGGCCTAAATAAATGATTTTTTTGGGGCCTAAAACGGTTTTTGGAAAGAAAAAGGAAGTGACTTTTTTTTGGTTTGTTTGTTTTTGCCAAAATTACTTTTGGAACAAAAATGACTTGGGCCATTATTTTATGAAGGTGGTGATACGATAAGAGCATTGAGGCTGAAGTGCAGAATCCGGCCAGGATGGAATATCTGTCCACATCAAGAACGCCATCAGCAGATTAAACATACACCATAGCGTCTCGATATCTTTATTATTATTTTTAGAACACCATCCTTTCCAATCTACCAGTTAAGAGATCCCCTTGTTTTCCTGAATTAACCCACCAGATAATAGAAATACAAATCTGATTTACCTTCCTCCCACAGCAGTAGCCCAGCCCCTGCATAACAGGGTCGATCTCCGACTCAAACACCTCGGCCAGCTTGGAGCAGTACTTGTAGACCCGCGACGTCTTTCGGTTGTACAGCCAGGCGTTGTTGAACATCAGCCAGATGTCCTCGATGTACTGCCACGGCTCCTCGTACTGCCCCGTGTCCAACTTGCGCTTAATGGTCGAGAGGTCCATGGGGTTCTTGACGATGTCGAAGTAGTCCTGGATTGGGATGGTCGCCCACGTTAGAGGTCAGGTTGAAGAGTTGAGGAAAAATAAAAAAAATAAAAAAAAGAGGAAGGAGGGGGGAAAAGGAAGAAGATGGGGAAAGAGGAGCCAGATGGTTGAATCGTAAGTTGGGAGACGGAGGAGGACGAGCAGCGTCATCGTCAACGTCGGGGGAGAGGCATTGCAGGCAGCCGACAGGACCAGAGTAGGGAGAGAAGAGGGTGCAGGGGGACAATGTTGTTGAGCGCTGCAAAGAAGAAGGTTCATGTGCAAACAGAGAGACATGACAACTTCTGCCCTCCAGCTCTCTGCTTTGCACCCAACACTTCCAATCTAACTACCCGTCCCCGCCCCGTCAGCCGGAAGACCAGTCAACTGCTGGTAAAATCTACCCAAAGACGCAAGCAGATTTTACGAGCACGTCGTCGGTCAAATCGCTACCAATTGCCGCTGAGCTATTGATTTAGAAACACGGCTGAACAAAACCTCCATGATAAGCAACTGACCAGGGTGCAAAGCCATGAAAAAAGAAGAGCAACAGGCAGGAACGGATCTACGCTTTTAGCTACAATGCCAGCAGCATGAGTGGTGATGAGGTGACAGCGCTGAGGACAACAGTGTTGAGGTGAAGCAAACGCGTCGGCAGCTGGAGGGGTCGCCGAGCCGTTTTCCGGTTCGCTTCTCCTGAAAACGCAGCGCCGTTCGACAGAGAAGCGAAGAGGAGGGCGAGCAGAAGAATAGGCATTTTAAGCGCTCCAACAACGAAGAGAGAGAAAGAAAAAAAAAAAAAAAAAGACTAATAGGTGTGAGTTTCAAAGAGCAGGGTCCATCTCAGTGTCACTATGGCAACAAGAGATATGAAAAGACCCTCGTATCTGAATGGAGCCACTCACACAAACAAACAAACAAGTGATGCATATTAGCTGGGCAGCCTGCAGAGCCACACTCCAGTTGTTTGGCAGAAAAATAGACAAAGTGAGTCGAGAGATTTCTAGATATTTTCAAAACATTTTGTACGGAAATATTCATACAACCACAAACTTCAGTGAATTTTATTGGGATTGACTAACACAGAGGTGCAGAACCGGTAAGTGGACCCTAACCGATACATTGTTTTCACAATTAAGCAGGAACCGTAACGTGTTTCTTCCCAAGAGACTCCACTCCAAAGTGGAGAGAACAGCTAAATAAAAAGTTAGTTGTGATCATAAACATTATTTCCGCTAATGCTAAAGCGCTGCTACACCAACATGATATTTAGAGGAAAACTCTACATCAATATATTTTGTGGAAGAAAAAAATCAACATACTGTTTAGCAAAAAAAAACCAGCTGTGGATGCTGAAGCTAAAACTCTATACCAACACAATATTTAGCAGAAGCTACTGCTAAGCTGCTATGCCAACATTGCATTTAGTGGAAGTTAATGGAATTTAGCATTAGCTTCCAGTAAATATTTAAATGGTATCTACCAACAAAATATTCGCTTTACATACAAAATATGTTTTGTTGGTAAAATACCTACCGACATGGTATTTAGTGGAAGCACATGCTAATGCGCTACAGCAACGTGGTATTTATAAGGAGCTAATGCTAAAAAAACAACTTCCTCTTATATTATAGATGTAATTTAAAGACTACAATCAGTTTGATTTTGACATTATTATTTACATGTTCTATAATATCCTTGCCTGACCTCACAGTGCAGGTCAATGGTCATGACTTGGGGGTAAGCTTGCAGTCATCCTGTACTGTTTGTGAAGATAGTCAATGATTAGTTGTTAGTTTGATACACATGCAAAGCTCACAATACTGTTTCACATCTTAAGCTAAAACTTGGCTGCTGTGCGCCTTGGTCTGAATTATACTTAGATTAAATTATAGCGTGTAAGGGTATTAATACAAATAAAACTGAAAACAATGTTTATTTTCTTCCCACAATTAAACCCTGCCAACAAAATTCACTGATGTTTGCGGTTGTAATGCTACGAAATGTGAAAAATGTCAAAGGAAATTAATGCTATCGCAAGACGTAAAAGTTGCATCACTTGACGTTGGAGGACTTGGGAGACGTGGTCTTGCTGATCTGCGGCTTTGGTCTATTTTAGACCCTCCCTCCCCCAGCGCCTCCAACCTGAACACTGTTAAACCGCTGCTGGTGAGGAAATGCGTTGGAAAGCTAGCAATGGTTTATGAGGATGAAATAGATTATTTAAAAAAAAAAAAAAAGGGGTGTATAAATAAAAGCATCTGGCTCATGAACTGCAAATTTTTCAAAATTAATTCCACTTTATGTTTATTCAAATAAAGTGTGCAGCGATCTTGGTATCAATGAAAGGCAAAACTGTAATGTTCTTGTCATGCAATAATTGTTCATAAGAGCCACTGCTTTGATTTACAATCTGAATACAATAACCACACACACACGAGCCTAAATATCATTTTGTACGGTTTCAGCATGCAATTAAAATAAAAAAGCAAAGCAAAAAGCAGCAAAAAAAAAAAAAAAGAAAAACATTTTTTGTAAAAACTATAGTAACTGTGGGGGAGGAAAAAAATGTACATAAAAAAAATAAAAATAAATTAAAAATAGGTATGCGAGGATGGAGTTGAAGCAAAATGGCAGCCAGTGCAGTCCCTTACCAGGTTAGTTTTGTTACTAGTTCGAATACGTACGGGTATTCCCAGTAACGGGGGGTCCACCGGCTGGCGGAAGGGAAGGGACTCAGGGTCCTGGCGGTATAATGCCTCCAAGGTCGGCATCAAGGCCTGGCGCAGCTCCTCTGGCTTAAAGACTGGAGGGGAAGGTGTGGGGAGAGACAAGACAGATATCAGAACCACTTGAACTGAGATCTCTGCAGGTCAAAGTGCTCCAGGGTCAACTGGTAGGGAAAATACAAACCAAATCCTTTATTTACACCCTCAACACATAAAAAACACAGAACCAGGGCTACAACGTAAATATGTGTAAAAAAAAAAAAAAAAAAAAAAAAAAGGGTAGCTAGCAAGAATTCATTAGCAGCTAGTTAACAGAATAATTTAAAAATATTTAAAGTTCTGCTTACTTTTCTTCTTGCTCTGACTGCTGGCTGAGGAGCTGTTGGTGGCTGGTGACCCTGATCCCTGCTCTTCCTCTTTGGGCTCCTTCTTCACCTCCGGCTTCTTGTCTTCGCTCGATGCTGCTGCCGCCACCGACCCAGAAGACGTTGACGTGTCCATGGGCTCAGCTTTACACGCGTCTCCTCGGACCTTCTCGTCCTCAATCTGCGAGGACGATTAGGAGTTTTAGCGTGGGTATTTTTCCACCCATTGATATCCAACATTTATCATGCAGAGAGATGAGTTTGGACAATCTTACCACTGGTTTCTCTTCTTTCTTCACCTCAGACTGAGCCTTGGACATCTTCCCCTTGCTGTTTCCCTCAGTGTCGCCCCCTACATCATCTTCTTCGTCTTCCTCCTCCTCTTCTTCCTTTTCCACCTTTACTTTGATGCTGTCCTGGCTCTGAGCGAGGCTCTCTGCGGGAGCGAGCTGGGAATTGTGGGCGGAGCTGCTTGTAATTGACGCCGGGGACGAAATTTGTCCTTCAGCTGTCAGGGAAGACTTAGGAGAGGGCTGAGAAGAAGGGAACAGTTTAAGGATCACAAGTGCAGCTTTTTCTATTCAGTATTATTTGGAAGTGAACTCACTGGGGTGTGCGGCAGCGGTGGCACATGATCGTTCTGGGTTGGGACCGAGGGAATCTGAGCTGCCGGGGGCTCCGGAGATGCAACACCTCCAACTGTTTGCTGTGGAAACTGGTTGGGTTTTTCTGAGTTTGCCGTGGGAACTGATGGAGTGGGATGCAGCATTTGCGACGTTTGTTGTTGCTGCTGCTGCTGATGTTGTTGGGAGTGTTGTGGGGTGGCCACTTGCGGTGTGTTCGGGGTCTGTGGCTGAGGAGTCTGAGAGCGGGGCAGCGTAGGAGGTGTCTGATGCGGCTGGGGCGTCAGGCTGCGCGCCGGCGACGGGGAGTTTGTGCGGACGGGCGGGCAGTGAGGGAATGGGGAGGGCTGGGTGGAGGGTGGGTGGAGGTTGGGCAGCGGCCCGGGACCGTTGCCGTTCGAGGGACCAAAAGATCCCCCGGAGCACGGGACCGAGGAGGCGGACTGCGCCACGGGGCTGCTGGCGGGGATGGATGGAGGCGTCGACATCTGGTTCTGCTGAAGTGGATGAGGCACAAAATGGATATTTTTGTATTAAAGGGAAAGTATTGTGTGTTTTCTACGCATATCGTGACATTTTCTAGCACTATCAAGTAACTATGTAACCTCCAGCTGCTGTAGAAATGCTCCATGTATCCAAATATGACTTCAAAGAAATTTTGCTTTGAAATTGGGCCTCTGCCTCTTTAAAAACGCCTGCTTTTTCTAAAACTTGCCCTCAGGAAGTTTATAACAGCGCTCCTCCCTTCAACAGTGTTTTTTCCAGCACTTCACTGGAAATATAATGAGCTCTGCTGATGCACAGGTCCACAATTTGCCAATTGCTGCTGGCTAGTCTGAAGGAGCTGAGCGGGTGGAGAGGCTGAAGCTCGGAAACTGCAGCTCAAAGGAGGAGCTGCGTGGGGCTAGAGCCGCCCAGCTGTTTTGCACAGCTGAACGGTGGCCATGGAGACTAAAGAATTTCTCAAACATGCATGAAAGAATCAATTCAACACTCCAGATATGTTTTTGATTAGGGAATAACATCATAACATGACAAAAAGCTCAAAAAAGTCAATTTTACATGATACTGCTCCTTTAAAACTTTCCCAAAAAGAAGTCAATAAAACAGGAAAACTTTTGAAGTTTAGGAGACGAACTCCAAGCGTGACTCTTACAGAAGGCACCGCAGCCTGCGCTCCAGGCTGGTTCATCCCAACAGAACCAGAACCGAGACCGGGACTGGAGCCAGGAAACTGGCCTGGGGGAAGGTACTGGGTCTGAAGCTGTGGGGCATTGGGCTGACCCATACGCGTTGCTCCCATTCCCATCTGGAAACAAACAAAAAGAAAAAAAAAACAAACAATAACAAGCAATGCATCAAATTCTTCATTTCCTTCAAGCAACACAAAGCAATTTGGTTTCAATCCCCAAAAATGATGTGTGACATCATAAGACACATCGGCCAACCTGGTTCATTTGAGGGTTGTGAGGAAGAGGAGGTGTTGACCTCTGACCCATATTCTGCATCCCCATCTGAGGAAACTGAGTCATTCCTAAAAGCATTAAAAGGGAATTAAGAGTAATTATTAAAATGCCATCATGTTATGATTGTACATGATCAGGATCTTCATCTAAAATAAGTAGAAACCATTTACTTTAGACGACACCAAGTCGATGCAAGTTACTACGAGTTATGATTCAAGTTTTCGGGGTAAACGGACATACCTGGTGGGTTCTGCATCCTGTTGACCATCTGATTTGGACCAGCAGGTCTGATCATGGTCGGGTCGGAATGAGGACCATCTGAAAGGAGGACAAAGATCCAGAATAATCCATCACAAAAAATGTTTTCACTTCCGAACAGAAAACTCACAGGCGACCATGGAAGCATTTCTGACAGGGATGTTTTTAAAAAACCACAATAAATCGTGTTTTACTGCAGTAGAAAAAAAGAAAAAACACATTTTGAAATAAAAAATAAATAAACATATTTAGTTTGTATTTTTTCGGAAAGAAAAAATGTAGATGTGTGATCCTATGGAATATAAATTCATAGATTGCTGATTAGAAGAGAAAGTCTAATTAAATTAATCAATGAAACACAATGGAATTTAGTTTTTAATACAATTAGGGAAACGGTAATAATGCCACCAGTTCAAAACACTTAAATGTCCACTT
Organism: Poeciliopsis turneri; assembly: GCA_922788865.1. Lineage (NCBI taxonomy): Eukaryota > Metazoa > Chordata > Actinopteri > Cyprinodontiformes > Poeciliidae > Poeciliopsis > Poeciliopsis turneri. The sequence continues at coordinate 334,947 of CAKLNU010000852.1, forward strand.
TGTCATTTTACAAAGTGGACATTTTTTGTATCGTTTATCATTTACTGTGAAAAAACTTCTTATGATAACTTTGATTTTTTATTATCTTGATAAATTCTGGTTGGTTTTGTTTGAAAACACTCATAAATTGCCCATCGTCAAGACTGTAAACTTTACCATTTTCTTGCTTTTGTTCAAATATCAATAAATTCGAAAATATGATTAAATGCAAAATATAAGTCATACATCTTTATGTGACTGGTGTCCTAAAGAAGCAAAGAGGAATGTTTTCCAAGAGCAGTATTTGTGCTAGTGGGGCTATAAATGCTGTGACACAAAGCCTAAAAAAAAAAAAAGACATAACAAATAGTTCTGATCATCATTATTACAATAGAACCACAATATATCATGATAAAACTTTAAGTCTATATCGCCCGCCCCTAACCTTAACATTTTTCCCCACACTAAATAAAATTTCTCCAATAACTGTGTGACATTATTTCAAGGTTTTCACTCATTTTTACCAGGAGTCCCAACACGTCTGTCTGATAAATCGGGTATTCTTTACTTACTGGGAGGCTGTCCGGGTGGCCCTGGGGGTCCCGGGGGCTGGCCAGACGTGGGAAGGCAAGGCTGGCCGGGCATCATGCCCTGCTTTTGGAGCCGCGTCCTCCTCTTCTCCTCCAGCTCCTTCTGGATCTTGTAGATCTTCTCCGCCAGAAGGTGGTAGTACTCCGCCTGGACGCAGCACAGCAGGACGGTGGGAGGGAATTACGCAACACCAACAGCAAACATCTTTCTCTGTCCTAAGCATGAGAAATGCCTACCCTGCTGTTCGCCGACTCGTACATGTCTCCCTCTACTTTCCGGGCGTACGCCACCAAGTTCTCCATCCGCCTGTCCTTCAGCGCCGCGGGGTCGGGAGTGGGGAAGATGGCTTGCACTCTGTTCGCACGGAAACACGTTTGAGAACAGGGAATTTCTCCAAGCAGATGACCGCGATCTGGATCTATTTGACGCATTTTTCCATGTGCTTAGCTGAAGGACAGTCCAACTCACAGCTTGTGGACGAGGTGGTTGCGGAGGTCTTGCGTGATGTCTTCATGCCAAGACTTCCTCATCCCTGCAGCGGAAGGGGGCATGGCCGTGGGCATGGAGCCCAGGTTCCCGACGCCGTCGTTCATCAAACTGGGTTTGGGAGAGAACGAGACAACACCTCAACGTTTCAGCCCCCGCTGACTTTAAAATTTGCCAAAAATGGCAACCGCATCGATGCGAAGACAGAAAGCCGAAGCCGCTCTTGCCTTTGCGCGTTCATGCTGTGCAGCATGGGATCCGACAGCAGAGCAGACTGCTGGTTCGGAGGCTGCACCCCGACGGCACCGTTCACTCCTATGGAGTTACCACCTGGTCGTGAAAGGCAAAACAGTTTATTAGGTCAGTTTTATTGGACTCTTATGCAATGGAGTTCATAAGTAATAACCGGGATGAGATAGATACGTTGGACTCCAGCCGCCACCGGGTCAATACTTTGCAGAACAAGCCTCTGGCTGCAGTTGGTGCCTCAAGTCTAACCGAGAGGCCTCGACTACATCCGGGGTTTCTGCACGTTTCACCGACTCAAACTTAACGTGTTTTAAGAGCGCCTTAAGTGAATGAAAAACCAGTGTTGTGACAGAAATGTACGAAGAAAAAAAAAAAAAAAGGCAACAAACCTTTCACCTTTTCAAGATGGGCATAAAAAAAAGCCTAGCCACCCACCATTTTATGGCCCTAGAAATGATTCTGTTCTCTCCATACCAGAAGGCAAGACTGGTAAAAATTTGGCCAACAAGTTAAAAAAATAAAATTAGTAGAATAAAGTCAGAGTATTCTGACTTTCTCATATTATTCTGACTTTATACTCAAAATATGACTATTTTCAGAACATCGTACCTTGATTTTTGCAATATTATGGCTATTCTCAAAATATTAAAACTATCCCCCATTTCAATAGTTTCGATTTTGACCCGTGGAGCAAAACGGTTTGGACACCCCTTATCTAAACGCTGTGAGAATTAGAAACAGAACCGACCCAGTGGATTCAGAGTCCTCATTCCCGGCTGTCCGTGAAGGACTTGGTTCGGCATGGCAGTCTGTGGCGGCTGTTGCTGCTGCTGTTGTTGTTGTTGCTGCTGCTGCTGTTGCTGCTGTGGCATCTGGTTGCCCTGGTACGTCAGGCCTAATGCGGCGTAAGCTCTCTCTATGGCGCTCGGGTCGATCTGGTTGGTAGGGTTCAGGCTCGGAGAGCTCGACTGCCCGCCTGGCCCCGCTCCGCCTAAAGAGTTCACTAAGCTTACGCTGTTGAGCAGAGCTGCAGCGACATGAGGGAGAGAGAGAGGAGGGGGAAAAAAATGAATATCGGTGATTTTAAACTTGGTTAATCATTACTCGACGGCAGAGTGAGACGAGAAACACTCACACTGTTGGTTCCTCTTGTCTCCGGCGTTTTTCAGCGGAAGGCACACGGGACAGTCGTGTCTCGTGCAGTTCTTCCAATGCGAGATGATCTGTCTGGACGAGGCACAGTGTGCAACTGAGGGACGAGACAAAGACAGATGTTTTAGGCGAAACGAGCCGAAGCGTGAAAAAGAGCGAGCCGAGGAGATGTGTAAAATGTGACAGAACGAGACCTCGTTGACAAGAAAACGAGGCAAAAAGGGAAAAAATGAGTCAAAACGAAGACAGAAGGCAGAAACTAAGAAAGATCTCGTGTGAGTCACTCGATGCTATAAAACTACGTCCAGATGGAGGCTCAGCGAGAGCGGGAGAAAAAGACAAATCATGGAGGAACCGCCAGCTGAGGAGCGAATAACTCAACCTAGATACGAGGGAAAAGCCAGGAACAATCCAGGAAGTGACGGAAAACAGTGAAAGCAGGCCTGGAGCTTATCTTGCAACAAACAAAAAAAACCGTATAGGACTTGATATTATTTAGCCGACTCACCCTGGCAGGACTTGCCAGCCTGGCAATGAGTCATGTGGTTGAGCACGTTCTTCATGGTGCGGCAGTGGGGTAGGTTGCATTGCCGCACCTCCCCGTTGGCCTGCTCCCGCCGCTGGCACTTGTGCGCGTGGAGCAACAGAACGAGCTGCTGCTGGATGAGCTTCCGCTTCTCGGGGTCGGCGGTGGGGGGCGTGGCGCCCGGTCCCACCCCGACGGCATTCAGTCCGACCTGGGGCCCGCCGACCGACGTCGACACGCCGCCAACTGCGCCAGGCTGCTGCTGCTGCTGCTGCTGCGCAGTCTACAACACAGACATAGATGAGTCTTAAGAGGGGAGGTTTGTTTCTTGTTGAGCCTCACACCACATATATTTGTGCTCCCCCCCCATCCTAATTAATAAACATAGTTAAACGTAGACCTATTTGGTATCCGTGGAAACAGACACTTGGCTGAAAGCTGGGAAAAAAATAATAAAACGTTTGAATTGAGCAGGAACCATTTTTGTTCATGCACCACAGCTGAGGCAGGACAGAAGTCAGTAACCAGGAGCCTTCATCAAGAAGACATTGTATGGAGCTCAGGTAGTGCCCAAAAAAAAAAAAGAATAAAAAAAAAAAAAGAAAAAGTATATTTTGGTGGAATTCTGTTTTCAGTCTAATGAGCCTAAATTTATCGTCATTTTTCTTTAAAAACACTGGATTTAAAAAAATAATTTCATTAGAGTCAAATTAAAAAATTATTCTTATAATTGGATAAAAGTGAATGTGGGTATTTCAAAGAAAATAAATAAAAAACAAGCAATTTTATGTGTGTAAAAATAATTAAAAACATAGGAAATCCCCAGTTTTTTTCTCGTAAAAACCTCTACAAACTTTCTCTAGATTCCCTCAGCTACGTCAATCCAAAAGCCTGCAGCCTTTAAAAGGTTTGTATACTGTTGAACGCACAAAAAGAATCCTAATCATGTAATGTTCCATCCTCATTTTCTCTGAAACTATAGCAGCTGCTGTGACACTTTCAAAGTGTTGGCTTTATTTTGACACCAAGATTATTGAAATAGAGGTTGTAATTGGTGGGAAAAGCTCAATTAAACTGGAGTTAATTCAAACATACTTCAGAAATCTTCTAGTGCTTATGCCAAAACACACATTTGGAAGTCTGAGTCTAATAACCCAAAACACAATCCTGTCATTTTGCCTGGTATTGAGTAATTAGTAGAAACAAAAAAAAACGGGAAACTCCATTTTTCCTTTTGTTCTGGTAAATCTTCGATCTGCCCGAAATTTATTACAACTCACAAGTGAAGAGCCCACTAATTCTTATGTACTTTGGCTGTTTTTTTTGTTTTTTTTTTGCCAGAACTTTAAAAATGTAGGTAAATGAATGAAAAAGCCAATAATGAACTGTTAATATTTGTCAATGAATGCATCGCCAAAACAGGGGAAGCAAACCGACACATAGATCATCTTGTTTTAACTTTATGTGCTGTTGGGAACAGTCTGCCTCGAGCGCTAACGGTTTTAGTTGGATATGCCGCCATTCTCCTCCATGTTTACTCCAAACAGGAGGTGGATTATAGTCATGTGACATTCTGGGGGTTTACTTAAGAGATGCAGCGACGGCAAACCCTGCTAACGGCTTAATCGAATTGAAAGAAAGGAGTATCTGCATCGCTCGCTGTTGGAAACCCCTTTTTGTCTCAGAACAAAACAAACCCAAAAAGAGAGGACAACACAATTTATGCTTTGACTCCTTAAACAAGGCTGTTGTTTGTGAGCATAAAGTTAATCAGCTCAACAAAAAACGCTTCCTTCACACACAAAAAAATGATATTGTGACCCGACAATCACCGGTGAGAGCTGATAAAAGTGATATTGACTGATTTCTAGGGCTGGAATGATTAATTGGATTTAATAATGATAAATCAATTAATTAATCATTAACTAATTTAAGAATTAATCAGTAGCTGGAGAATACAGAGTCAATAAAGGCCATTTGGCTGAAGGAACATACTTGACCCAAAACTGGGAAAAAAAAAAAAGTTTTTCTGCATTTTTAACAAAAAAAAAAAAATTTTACTTTATTGTTTACAAAAGGAACCAAATTATTTCCATCTTTTTATGAATTTCTAATTTCTGAAAAAAACAACAACAATTAATCGTCGGAATAATCAATAGATTACTAAATTGCAGCCCTGATTTCAATCACTCACCGACACAAACACATACGTGTTTTGTTTCTGGTCTCTCTTCATTTCTTTTTAGTAACCCTCCTTCAGTAACCAACAGTGTTATTGAAGGTTAACTAATATATGTCACTGACATAAGGCACAAAGCGTGAGCGAACACAAGTAAAACAAATCCTACCATCCCCGGAATGCCTTGACCAGGAGGCGTCTTCTTGTCCATGTTGAACTGGGCGGCCATGCCACTGGGAAGGCCTGCTTTATTCTGGAGTTGTGGGCCCAGCCCCTCTCCAGGCAACCCCTGGCCGGCAGAATGGCTGTATGGGCCACCGTAGGACCCCGTGTTGGCCATCAAATTCATCTGGAGACGGATGGAGAAACACACAGGAAACAGCATGAGGGGAAAGAGGATGAGTGACGGTTTCTCTGTACGCTTTGCTTTTTAAAATCCCAAATACCTCTTGCGGAAAATGCTGAAAAACCCCACAAAAATATCTCAAGACTTATTTACAACTAGCTGCAGGGAAAAGTCTGCTTCTGTATTTGTTTGGGAGAAAAATCACAACTGTAATGTGGTGTTCTGACTAGCAGGGAGGTTAACCATCAATACCACAGAGCTAACTGTGCAGCAGCTGCGAGTCCCGACACATAACCGCACTCTTCCCTGCACCTGCTGCAGAAAAGCTCATCATCCTCAGAGTTTGAGCGCAAACTACAGCTTCTTATCTACCCATTTAACTGTGTTGATAAAAACTTCACTGCAAACCTACATGATCTATGCTGACAAGTCAATCGCTTCAAATTTTAACACAAGCCACAAACATTTTATGAGCTTTTTACGATATTTGTAACATTGAGAGCATATTTAGTTTTCATATCGAGGCGATAAAGCAGTGGCGCCCATAAGGAGAGACCACTGGGGGGGGGGCGATGCCCCGATTGAAAAATGATGCCCCCTCCTCCAGAGAATCATGTTCAGGTCATACAGCAATTTCCTTCAATCAATACATGAAAATAAAACAAATTTGTTCAAATATTTATACATATAGAACTTATTTTTGAAAAAGTTTTACATTTTAAAAACTGAATATTCATTTCAAGTGGCGCCGTTGCGATCAAGTCAAATACATCAAACGATGAACTAAATATGTATATAAACTTAATTTCCACCTAAATTCCTTAAGTGTAAGGTTTGGTTTGGTACCTACCTGTTTCAGTGCACCAGGCTGATGTGGTCTCATCCCTGCTTGGCCACCAGCTCCCAGGGTTGGACTCCCCTGCTGCTGCTGCTGCTGTAAGGTCTCTGCCAAAATATTACTATTGCTACCCATTCCTGTGTTGCCAGGGTAACCCATTCTGGGCGAGCCATTCACAACCTGCCCCCCTATAAGGCCTTGGTGTTGGTGCTGTTGCTGTCCAGCTGTGCCCTTTTGGACACCCATCATGGCCGTCGCCCTGTTCGGCACCATGCCAACCTGCTGCATTAGTCCGGGTTGCGGCTGCTGCTGTTGGCCCTGGTGGTGCATGCCTTGAGGTCCACCGACTCCCCCCATCATCGCCATGGAAGCCGCGGAGGGGGCACTGTTGGAAGTGGGGGCCCCTGGCTTCGTTGATACCCCAGTGCGCAGCAGTTCAGATAGCTGTTTGTGTTTGGAGGCCACATCCTGACCCCCTCCGCCGAGGCCCCCGAGGCCGGTGTGGAACTGGCTGGAGTCTCCTCCGTTCGTCAGCCCCGGGTCCGAGGAACTGATGAGCTCGTCCGGCAGGTCATGCTCCAGGTCAAAGAATGAACCAAAATCTAGGTAAAAAAAAATTAAAATAAAAAAAAATAAAAAAAAAATCAATCAAGAGTGGCCGATTACTTTTTAAAACGTTCAAGCTTTGCGCAAACGCCACACAAAGCTTAAAAAGTTAGCGTCTTGCAAAGATATTCAGCCTCATTGTACTTTTTAGGCAGCGTCATGTTACAATCACAAATTTCAGTGTTTTAATCAGGATTTTACAATCAAATACAGTTTTCCAATTACCTGAATTTTCTGTTTTTGAAGATTTAATTTTTGAAATAAATTTTTTGGACTCCTTAGGCTTTCATAGTTCAGAGTGATGTTAATGCAGAGCTACCATTTTGTTTGACGTGTTTTACAGGATGTTTCAAAGCTAATATTTTTTCTTTCTACTTTTTTTTCTACTTTGAATTCTACATTCCTTCTTTGAATAAAGTGCATCAGCCTGGTGCACTGAATCATTCCTTCTTTGAATAAAGAAGGAATGATTAAGATAAAAGCCATTTTAACAACTGCTTTCTTCCTACCAATCATCCAAAAAAAAAAAAAAACAGCCAGATTTGTAGAACGCAGAGATTTTGCAAACAGATTCTCCCATGGGGACAGTGGAAATCTGTGTCTCATTCAGAGTCACTACAGCTTTCTTGAATACTGTCCTGTGATGCTCATATCTTGGTAGATTTGCAGTTGTACCAAAGTCTTCAAACCGTTCACTGGTTTGAAGACTGCTCTTCTCCAAAATGCACAACTCTTCATTAATGTTATCTGGCAACCTGCTCAGGTCATCATATGACAGAAGACCCCAGTAAATACATTGGAGTTCATGAGAGTGTGTGACGTTTAACGGACGAGCTGCTCCCATCCCAATATTTTTCTCCCAAGCATCAGCTTGTGGTTTGTTGGATTGCCATACATGGTGAGCAAACACAGTGGGGACAAGGTGAGAAGCCGCAAAAGGTAAACACTACTGCACCCAGGTGGTTCTGCAGTTCTGAGATTCGAGAGCATGGAAAGTTGTATGATTGGAGCAGGAAGAACATTAACATAAAATAAAGAATAAACAAGAGTAGAGGTGGATGCAAGAAAATAAGAATCGGGTTTGAAATTCTGGGTTGGAAAAAGTGTAACAATGAGGAATTACGTTATGGCGCTTTTAGTAATAAATTCACCTGCTTTAATTGTCATTTCAGGGTGAAATGCGTTCAGTTGGCTACGATTTATTGTTACAAAAGTGAAGCAGTCCTGCCATGCAGACAATGGAGGATGAATAATTAGCTCCGCTACAGCATATTTGGATGAATTCATTAAAAGCCAGCGGATAAAAACTGCGAAATTTCAAAGAAAACGCTTGAAGGAACACATCCGATTTGGATCCTCTGTTAAACTGGATCGAAGTGTTTACATGGGCAGCGCTACAACTTCAGCTGGTCAACGCCGCTTCGCCCAACTTAATCAAGTGTTGAACAATAGCTAGCTTGACAATAGTTGTGTTTAAAACATTCGCCTTCTCGTCATTTATACACGTTTTTTCTAAATAAAAAAAAAATTAACGTCTGCTATAAGTTCGGGGACTGATTTAATTACAAAAATACGGAGAAAAAAATGTTTAAACCAACGAGCTATTTCCCATCACGGAGCTCAGCTGAGTTGCTCTCCGGTGGGGGTGTCGTTTTTAGCTAGTTAGCTAGCTAACTCGGTTTCAGTTACTAGCTTTAAAAGCTAGTTTCAAAACGTTTATTTGCCGTTATGAAAAATCAACACCTCTGAAACTTGACCGTCGTCACGTATTCCCCCGTATGTGTTCACTTTAATAACTTTTAAAGTGGCAAAGCAAGTTTAGGCGAAGTGGGGTGTCTTCGACTCGTCCATTGTTTGGAGGAGGATCTTTTTAGTTGCGGCTAGTTAGCCTGTTGAGGCTAACGTATCAAAACACAAGTGCTGGAAAGTTGCTCCTGCTTCGGGACTGGAAAAGCTTTAAACCAAAGCAACCACGGCACTCAGATTTACACTTTCCCCACCTAACTATTTTTTTCTTTTACCATATCTATGCCCAGAAACGTCATTTTAGCGAGCAGAAACGAAGTGTGCAACTCTGTAACAACTCCGGGCTCGGAGCGAGCAAGTCTACAAGCACCAATCTCTAAGCTAGTTCACGCCGGAGAAGGAAAAAAAAAAAGCAGCAGATAATATTTACCATTTCCATCACTGGTGGACACAGACAGAGCCGGAGAAGCCAGCTTGGGCCTCTTAGCTGAAGGCGGGCCAGACTCCAGAACATTATCGGCCATATTTTTCTTTTTTGACGATTAAAAAAACAAAACAAAAAACAAAAACAACAAAAAACAACAAAAAAAAAGAGAGAGAGAGAGAGAGGCTTGTATATCCACTCAGGGCTTATGTATTCCCTTTATTTCCGCCTTCTTTCTCCCTCTCGTTAAAAAATGTCTCTGATCGTTCCCCCACCGCTCGGGGGGGACGGTAGGGGAAGAGGGACGGCGATGTTCAGCTCTCTCTCTCGGTCCTCCCTCCTGAGTTTGTAAGTACCTCTCTGGCAGATATCACCCCCACCACCACTCTCCTCTCCCCTCGTCGGGAGATTCGCGTTTCTTCGCGGACTTCAACGAGAGGCGGTGGGAAGGTGGAGTCGACGGACGACTGACAACCTCATGACATGAAATCCGTCCTCCGAGCTCCATTCAACTTCCATAGTTTACTGATCAAAAACATTCTCTTCTTCTTCTTTAGATCTTAAAAAGGCTGCCGGGGGAGACGATGGCACAAAAATCACAAGTTTCCAAAGAGAGAAAGAGCGAGAGGAGGAGAAAAAAAAACAAACAAACAACAACTTCAGATTGCTGCTGTTTCGTGCAACACCTTAGAGAACCTGCAGGGATTTGACTTATTGCCGTCTGTATCAGAGTCCTCTCAATTTTCCACGGCAAAAACAAACAAAAAATGAGGGAAAAAAAAAAAAGGCAACAAGCAGCAGTACGAATGCAAGAGTTGGCGACGCTCGGTTGGCTTAATCAGTGATTTAACAGACACGTCCATCCACTCGGACCCAAAAATAATGACAAGAAAAAGTCCGAAAAGCATGTAAACCTCGATTTCCACGCGTGGCTTTTTCCCCTCTTTTGTGCACGTGCATGCTGACTCGTGTGTGCGCGCGCGCTCGGCGTCGGGACGATACAAAAAGGCACTGGAGGAGAGACCGAGATCGCAAATCCGCTCGATGCAACCCCATCCGTCGGTTTATCTGTTGCAGAACGGACCCTTTAAAAAAAAAAAAAAATGCGGGACTCCTCCAGCCGCTTTCGGCGCAGCTTTCCTCCCGGACCCCACGCGACTGCAGCGCTAATTGCCAATCAGCGGGGCGGTCGGATTTATCTAATTAAGTTTGATTCTCTCTCTCTCTCTCTGTGTGTGTGTGTGTGTTTTGTTTTTGTTTTGTTTTGTCCAGACTAGGATCAAACGGGCTTACTTATCTTGCAGATGTTCCTGCTCGGGATCTCAGATGAAGGATAAAAATGCTGCCGATAATTGTCACTTTTTTTTCTTTTGCAATGCATGGACAGAAAGAGAGAGAGAGAGAGAGAGAGAGAGAAAAGGGAGAAATGTAACTTATAAATAAAAACAACAAAAAAAATAGGGCTATTTAGGAAGCGGAATGCTTCGGATCGGCACGATAATTGCAAGAAATCCTCCTAAAAAAAAAAAAAAAATCCTCTCATTGACTCTTTGTGATGGTGAAAGCCCCCCTCCTCCTCCTCCTCCTCCGTGCTGGTCCTGGCAATTTCACCCCCTTCTCTCCTCTCCTCTTCTAAACCCGTCTTTCTTTCCACCTCTCCCTCCTGCCCGGCAGCAATTTATTTACGTAATTGTCTCTGCGGACTCGCTCCTTCCTCCGCCGCGGACACATGGTGATTTTTCATGGTGCTCGTTCTCCTCTTCTCGCAGGTTTTCTCCTCGCTGCTGTGCGCGAGCCCTCTTCCGCCTCTCCTCTTCCTCCTCCTCCTCCTCCTCCTCCCCGTCGCCGCTCCGCTAAAACACCCCCTTCCTCGAGCTTTTCGGAGTGTTTCCGTCTCACGCATGCATCGATGTATATATATGTGTATATATATATATGTATAGCTACATGACACCCGGGCGGCTTTCCCTCCACTGAAGTCTCGCCTCCTCTCCTCGCGCGCTTCTTCTTCCACCGGACGGTGATTCGGTGACCGTGTCTCTTCTTTCCCCCCCCCTTCGCGGTTCCCGGAGCGGCTGCCGTCGGCGGCCGGGGTCGCTCCTTTTTTCTATCGGTGAGCCTCCTGTTTCTGACGGTCTGTCCGCCAAACAAAATGGCGGCTTGTTGTTTCTACTCCTCTGATACGGGGGGAGGGTTGGAGGTACGGCAACATTAGGCGTGAAGAGGAGGAGGAGGGACGGAGGAAAAGGAACAAGAGGAGAGGTTGTCTTCGGGAGTGCTCGGGAGTGTCCGGAAACCTGTCCCAGCGTGTCGGCGGCAGCCGTCGGGTTTCGGTCTGCAGGGGACGGTGGTGTCCCACTTTTACCTTTCAGCGCATCTCTTCTATGTCAGCTGAATAAATATGTATTTTAAAAATGATTCCACAGTTAAAGGTGTAGTTTGTAACTTTTATTCAGAGTATTTATTTTTATTTTATTTACATTTTTGTCATTTGACATACTGTCTGTGAAAAGATCAATATCCTTCATCTGATGCCTCGCTCCAGGCCAAAATCAACCAATCAGAGCCAGGACGTAGCGCTGTCAATCACCTCGTGTACTGGCTGCTAAATGGGCTAATGGCGGAGAAACAACTTGCTGTAATCAGTGGCCATGCTAACGAGACTAAACATTCACAACAGGCTATGGTAGCTGCATAGCTTGTTCTGGAGGGTGAGCATTGCCGCACAAGAAGACTAAAGGCTCTGATTAGTCGTTTCTAGTTAGCACTGGGAAGGCAGAGGGGCCTTGTTAGTTTCAACAAATATGTGGAAAAAAAAATTTATGTAAAAGTTACATCCTTCAGCTTTATTGACGCTCAAATAGACAGAATTAGCATGATTGCTAATCACTCAGCTCTTAAGATTTAGGTGACAACAGGAGGAATGAAAACTTTTGGGATGCACTTCTGTGATCATAAAATTTTTGATGCCGCCCTCGCATGTTTCCACATTTTGTTAAGGTTTCGCCATAAACCTCAGCAGATCGCAATGCCCTCTTTTACCTTCTTTGCTCTGAAAAGTCAAAACAAAATCAAGTCCAACAAACTGCCTTCGGAGTTCAGCTAAAACAAATAGAGTCCATCTGTGTGCAATTGAATCTCAGTATAAATACTTCTGTGAAGACCTCAGAGGCTTATTAGAGAACATTAGAGAACAAACTGCATCACAAAGACAGAGGATCACAGCTTGGAAATTTAATTCAGTTTAATTCAATTCAAAAATATTGTATTAACCCCAAAGGGAAATTAAATGCTGCTATAATCCATATTAAGTCAAGATTCTTCAAAGAGTTATTGCAGATGGTGATGGCTGTGGGCAGGTAAGATCTCCTCTAGCAGTCAGTATTAGAGAAACTTGTAGAAGCCTCTGACCGAAGACACTCTGGTTTCTGTGGCAGCGTCATGGAGAGGGAGCTCCGGGTTGTCCATCATTCTCTAAAATCCTTCTCTATCCACTTTTGTCCAGCAAAAACTGGCATTCATCTGAGAAGCAGCTTATGTGGTAACTCTGAAGGATTCCATACTTTGACTAGACCACTGCCAAACCTTCATTTTATGGGTTTTGAGCCACTCGAATGTGGACCCTGCCAGCGTGCTTTGAATCGTCCTCCAAGTGTCTGATTCAATTGTGCTTGAGCGCGTCCAGGTTCACCACCGTTCCACGTTTTCCTTGTGGATAAAAACGTCTCTGTGGTTCATTGGTGTCCACAAAGCTCCATGTGTCACGCTGTCTCCTTCTCCAGAGTGACAACAGTGACTTTCTCTGCTATTCTTGATTATCTTTAGACAATGTACTGCCTACATTTTTAATTGTTGACATTTTTTTTTTAAATTCTACATTCTTAGCAGCAATACAGCCGATGTTTTGCTATTTAAATTAAGAAAAAACAATGTAGTTAATCATGAATTAAGGGGAAGTAAAGTATATTTTCAAGTAGGGCTAGGCTGGTTTAGAGTGAATATGAATACGAACTTGTTTTTTTTTTGCATTATTTGAGGTCTAAAAGCATCGCACCGTTTTTTTTATTTTCACCATTTCTCATTTTCTACTAATAAATACGCAATTTTTGCCCGGAATTTCAGAGACATGTTGTTTACGGAATAAAAGAACAATGTTCATTTTACTCAAACATGTACCTACGACGAGTCAAGTCAGAGAAACTGATCATTTTAAGGGGGCTCTCAATTTTTTTTCCAGAGCTGTATATTTATATCTTCTGAAACTGAAAAACAAAGTCCTTTATTCTAAAAGAGAAAGCTGTTTTTTTTTTTAAAGCAAAAGACAAACACGCATTCATAACAACTCGGTCCAACTTTCAGTACAACTCTTTCGAGAAAAGTGAGGTTTATAAAATCCAGTTCAGTCTCACTGCTGAACACATCACTCTTCATTCATAACAGATTAAATGTGATCATTTTTGGGGTTTTTAAATGTCCATTTGATGGTGTTAGTCTTTATCATTCGGTTTGAGTTTGACTGATAATTTTGTGGACATAAACACCTGTAGAAAAACAAAAGATCAGAAGAAAATAAATGAAATCAAATTGGGTTTCGAATTGAGCTACTATTATTTATGTGGAAACTTTATGCAAGCTCAGAGCATGATCAGGATTGTTCTTACTGCATCGCCACAGTACTGAAATGATAATAATGTAAACTTTAACACCACACAATCTCCCACTTTCGCCTCTTCAAGCCTCCTTAACGATCACTGAAGGCACAAATGTGCTTGATTGTGCTTTTGAGTTCTTGCCTCTAACACCACATTTCTAAACATCTGCAGCCCTGATTATGCTACAGTTAATGCCGTCCAGGGTTTAGCTGTCACGTTCCGAGGTCCTGAGCTTCTCGAGGCGCCTGAACGCTGCATGAACCGTCCGCGATCTGTAACAATTGGGTCGGTTTCCGTTTCTCCCCCGTCCCTGGCCTATCCCATTCCACAGGCCTTCTCTACATCAGCCACAGTCTTCGGAGCGCCGCTGGACAAAATCAGAGGTCCTCCCTTTTCCCGGATCACCACGTCGTCCTCGATCCTGACTCCGAGGCCGCGGAAATGCTCCGGCGCCTGGTCGTTGTCTTCACAGATGTACAGCCCTGGGGGCGAGGAAAACGATTAGGAAAGGTCTTTTTTTTTTTATGTCACACACATAAAATATTTAAATATTTAAAGGTTTAAATATTTTGGGTCTTTTGACCCGTCACAAAATTAAATGCATCCATTTTTCATTTCATGTCAGATGTTCATCTTCTGAACACTGAAATAAGTCAAAAATGCAGCAACGTGTAATTTTCAGCAAAATATTCAACTTTCAGTTTTATAATCTTTGAAACACCATAGAAATACAGAGAAGCTTTATATTTTGATGGTTTGAAAATTTCCTGTGTTTTATGAACATAAAATCGAAACAAAAAATTGCATTGAGCCCAGTTTTCATTGGTCTGCCAGAATAAGAGCCCGGTTCAAGAATTCAATGAAGTTTGTGGCTGTAAAGTCGCAAAAAGAAACTCGAAGCTTCGAGTCGCGTTAACACGGTTTACCTGGTTCTATAGTGATGACCATTCCGGGCTGGAGAGGCTGTGAGCGGGATAAGTCGGGGGTGTCGTGGACGTCCATGCCCAGATAATGGCCAACGTGGTGGGGGCAGAACTTCCTCGCAGCCTGGGTTCAAGACAAAATCAAGATTTCTACTCCATGTAAAAATAAACAAATAAAGGAATAACGCCACCAAATGAAACGTTGGACTCAAACGATTCACAGGATTAATCGGATAATTGTGATTAATCGAACATTGAAATAAATGTCAAATGATTTAGAGATGTATTAATCGCTAACTGGAGTAAAAAATGGCCATTTGCTGAAAGAACAACATATTCAGAGCGACTATAAAACCAAAACTGTACAATAAATAAACACATTTGTGTTTAAGATAAAAAAAAAAAGATACTCAGATTATCCTAGTGATCGCCTTTTGCCATCCAGTTATTTTTGAGTTGTAGCATCATTTGCTACAAATTATTAAAGGAATGCTGGGTTATTCCATTTTAGGCAAGAAAATCTGTATTTTCTTATTTAAAAAAATAATCGAATTTCTTTTTTATTTAAGTAATTTAATGTATTTTGAATAATTCAATGTGAAAAATCTTGAGAATTTGACTGTTTTAATCCGATTAATCAATTAATCGTCAGTATAAAAGTCACATAAAAGTCGTGTCATCGTTCACCCCAGCAGATTTTTGCAGTTTAATGGATTAAGAGTTTTATGCAGAAGTAGGTTTCCCACGAACCGCATCTGGCAGGCGCAGCTTCTTGATCTGTGAGGTTCGATTCCCACAGATTAGAGCACGAACATGGTCAAATGCTAATGTTCCAAATCCGGTTTGTTTAGTATTAATTAGATCTGAAACTGCTCTAAATGCCGTCCCTGGACCAGTCGGATCGGATGCTCTCCCTGCTGTCTTACCTGTAGCGCGTCAGCATCGCTGGTGCCGGGCCTCAGGATCCCCAGGTCCCTCAGCTGGCGTCCCAGCAGAGCCAGCATGGTGCTGTAGATGTGGTCCAGACTGACACCGGGGGAGCAGAGGGACAAACAGGAGCGCTGCACCTCCAGGACGGCCTCGTACAGCTCGGCCTGGGCGGCGCTGAATCTGGCGGGGAGGACAGCGAGTCGGGTCACTCCTCTGGGAACAAAACTTTAAGACACTCGCTTCGTTCAAAGTACCAAACCGGAGACATCAACGCCACGTTATTATTTATCAACATTTGGTGGATTTTTACTTCTGCGTCTCCCATTTTAGAGACATATTGCCAAACTATTTTGATTCTTTGATTCTTCTTTTGGGCTAATCGGTCGAACTTACTGCCCGTTCACCGGCCACGTCCGGGTGATGTCACTGACGTAGCCAAAGTACTCGCAGCCTCCGTCGAGAAGAACCATTTCACCGTCCTGATAAAAGACACAGGGAGGAAACACTTACAGAGTCTAAATTTACAGCTACATTTGACAATTAAAACAGATATTTATAGACATTACAAGAGAGGAAAAAAAAAAAAATCACAGAGTCCTTTTCTCTCAGAACTTTTCTGTTTTGGGCCTGTTGGCATTACCCAAATCATTTGTTATACTAGTCCTCTATTAGCCACAGCTCTACTATTTAAACCAAGCATAATTTCCTATAGACTTCGCTGCAGCTCCAAGTAGTGACTACCTTGACGATCTGGTTGTTGTTTATGTAGTGCAGGGTGTTCGCTCGATTTCCTCCGGCGACCACGGGGGGGTAAGCCAGGAAGTTGGCACCGTGGATCCGGTTCTCAAAATCAAACTGGAAAAAGAAATGACAGATGAAGAAGAAAGTCTGTGTGAGGTTTACACCGAGGTGAAAATGTGTTCACCCCCTCACGCTTCAGTTTTTTCGCTTTTTACTTTCTTTTTTTTTTCCGATAAGTGAGGCCATCTCAAAGCGACGATATGATTGTTAATCGCAATAACATCTGGGACAATTTATTGTCCGGCATGATTTACAATCGTGACAGGAAACAAACAGAGGTCTAAATCTAAAACCTGCCTTAGCGAACAGGACCGACTCGTCGACATCTCCTTGAGACAACGCCATCGTCCTCCTAAAAGCCTGAAGGAAAACAAGGTCAATTGGTGTTTTAGCCAGAGAAAATCTGAGAAAACAAGACGGACAAACAAAAACGCTGCAATGACACCGCTGACACACCTGCGCCGTGATCCGACCCGCCTCTCGCATAAGCAATACCTCTGCGGGGCTCTTGATGGCCCGGAGAGAGTGAATGAGGGGTCTGAGCGAACGCGGGGCGGGACCTGCCTCCAGCATGGGCAGAACATGAGTCCTGTGGAGCCGAGAGTGGGCGGGCTGAGAGGTGTCATACCAGAGCTGGGTGCCTGAAGGAGATAAGAGATAAAAAAATAAATAAATAAATAAAAAATTAAGGTTAAAATTTTAAAAGGGGCAGTATTATGTGTTTTCCCAGCCACATAACGCTATTTCATAGCACAATCAACTAACTAGGAGTGTGGCAGGCTAAGGAGAGCTAGGATGTACAATTGAAAGGTTACTGTAGCTTTAAGAAAGGCGGGAAGTCTTTTAGAGCCACTCTGCACTTATATTCACTCACCTTTAAGGCTCTTTAAAACTAGACCCAGCTCCTCTGTACTGTGAACTCTTTCTATGCCCGTCAAAGCGGCTGCCCCGTCCCGTCCCGCCCGCGGACCGTCCCACAGTTCCCTCCCCGGATCTCTGCGGGGGACAAACAAGATGGCCTGGTCCGGTCGAGCCCTCCCGTAAAGAACCAAGGCACTGTCGGGTTCCAAGAAGCCGGTGAGGTAGAGGAAATCCTGAGAAACACGAGGCGGACAGCTGTGGAGCAGACGGGACTCACGGGAACGGTGCTGTCGTCAGAAGGTGAAGGAATGACAAACCTGGTTCTGGTGGAAGGGGTAAGGGATGTCGTTGGTCATGTAGCTTATCGGGTGGGACAAAACGATGGCCACGTGGTTCCCAGAGGAGGCAGAAGGTCCCAGCTTGTCCGCGTGGGCCTCGATAAGGAGGGCCAGCTTCTGCCTACGGAGCTCGAACTCTGTCTGGGTTAAGCCTGGGGTCACTTCACCTGAGGAGCAGAGAGAGCAGAAAGCCCGACTGCGTCAAGCATCTCTGGTTGACACGTCTAACTATACGAAGGCTAAGAGCAGCCACATTCGAGGATAAAAGGCACTCACCCTGTTTGACGAGGTGAGGGTGAGTGAAAGGACTGGGCTGGCCGAGGTACCGAGGCGGGACAGTCTTTGGTTTCAGATCTCCAGGTTTCACAGAAATATGGCGGCACCATGCACAACCTGCAGACAACACAATGCAAATCCACAACGTATAGCGCCAAAAATCTTCCCAGTTTTCTGGTAACTAGCGATTATTTCAGAAATGGATTATTCTATTCTGACGATTAATCGATTAATCAGATAAAAAGAAACGTTCCATTCTGGAGATTTTTTCAATTAACCACTTACGCGTTTCTTTTTTTTTTTTTAAATACAATTTCTGGAATACATGAAAAGATGTAATAATTAAATTTATTTTTTGAAATAATAAAGTGAACATTTTCTTTACTAAAATGCAACAACATAGCATTCCTTTAACGTACACATGATCATTCGAGGCAAAGGATGCATCTGCAGCACAAAAAAAAAAACTACTTTCAATATCCTGATAAACCCATTAATAACTGGATAATAAAAAAGGTGCTTCATTGGAGTTTCTTTCTACAGGATTTAAACCAGACCAAGCTAAAACTGCCACCTGAGGAGTTCTTAGTTTAACATATTTACACACAAATTGTTTTTTTTTTTTATTATTACTATTATTTTAAGTGCAACGTGCAAGTTTTTATTTTCATAATGTTTCGGCTCAATTATGACAGAGTGTTTTGTTATTTGGGGGGAAAACGTCCTTTGTGGAGCCTGCTTGCTGCAGTTAACGATTAGTCGACAGCTAAATGAACTATTTCCATAATCAGTCAATCACGATTAATTCGATTAATCGTCTGGCCCTGTGTTAGACTATTACAAAAATCGCGAGGCAACTTTTAACAAGGCTCAAATGGAGGCTTATTAAACACTGAAACTGGAGATCAGAGGTGTGGTTATGCTGAAGTTATGCCAAACTTTGGCTTATTCACATCTTCCCTCCCTCTATATACACAAATCTGATGTTCCTGAATTAGACTTGCTCTTGTCGTCAGATTAGTGAGACAGTGATAAGTGATGTGATGAGCCACCTCCAGCGCGGGTCCGCCGCGGCAGCAGCCTGGCGGCTGACCTCGTGAAGCTGCAGGCGGGGGACAACATGACTAAAGCTGCTGCTGCTGCTGCTGCTGCTGGAGGACACCGAGGACCACTCACAGCATGACAGTGTCCTGCCGAGGACAGAAGGGAGTCAAAAACTAGAAATTATATCTGAACGCACAACGGCAGCATGTGGGATTTAACTGACTTACCGTCAAAAACTCATGGAAAGCAGCAGCTGTGCAGCGGGTGACAGTAGCCTGAGCTAGCTCGCTGCTCAATTAGCCACATTCGTTCTCGTTTGTGAAATTGCTGCCCTGAGTTTGGTTTGTCAGGCTGGGGAGAACGCCTGTCCCTAAAGCCATTTTGATGAATCATATTTTGAAATAATACTTTAACATTAACTCACATCCCCCCAAAAGACCTAAGGACCATTACATGCGGTGACGCGGGCATTTGTGTCCTTTTCTCTGCAACTATCATTAGATGTCATTTTTGCCCCGTTTCTTGCTTTATGGTTAAATCGTGACCTTTGACCTACTGGTGTCATCTATTGTCAAAATTTTTAAGATACGTGCTCTGATCTGAGATCCCCCAGAATAAGCTGTAAATGGTGCTGGGAAGAGGAAGGTCACCCATGTGATCTGATTTTGGAGAAGTGAAAAACTTGCTTCTTATTTATTTATTTTTTTACTTACTGCTCTCTCTCTTTATTTATTTATTTATTTATTTATTTATTTATTTATTTATTTATTTATTTATTTATTTTTATCACACGTTTCTTATGACGCAACTCATTTCTATCATGTCATGTTGTCTATCAACGCCAGCCTATGAAATCTGCCTGACAAACCTTGAAGAGGGGAAATTTTACCCATCGGTTTCGGTCTGCCCGACTTCTCGCCTGAACGAAACACGGGAGCGACGCCACCTCCAGCGAAGCAGACTGTTGGTGGCGATAAGACAAAAAAAAACAACAACAAAAAATAACGACCGCAACCTTCTTTTGCAGCGCTTCTTCTCTTCTCTACGCATTTTCCAGACAGGTGTGTTCACTTCTATTTTCTCGAAAGCGTCCAAATGCTGACTTTCATTCAGCGCCGCCGCATATCGCAGCGCTGTGTTCATGCGTCAAAAGGGGTCAGCGTCCCGCACTGATCCACATTTCCAGAAAGTTCTCGCTTTCAGCGACTGTCGTATTTATTTAAGACGTTCTAAATGGTTTTATTCTGGAACCTCCTTCGTGCCTGTTCTTGTGGTTTGACTGAATTTGTGAATAAAACTAGCCAGGGGCTCGTAGCTCGCGTTCACGACGTGCCAGCATGCTAGCACCGCCTAGCTTATCGCGGAGGGTATTAACAGCTCAGCGCATAAACAAAGCCCCGCTAGGCTGAGTTGTCGGCTGCTTTTCTTTCTGCCTCCAGGCCGCGCGCAGCGCTCCGTCTGCCGGACCTTGACGCGCCAGCATGGACCCGCGGAAAGTGACAGAGCTGAAGGGCTTCGTGCAGATGTGCGAGTCCAACCCGGGGATCCTGCACCTTCCGGAGATGGGCTTCTTCCGCACCTGGCTGCAGAGGTCAGGAGCTCTGAGGCACAGCCGCCGATCGAGGCGACCAGGGATTTACTGCTTATGACATCAACACATCGGATGCAATTATTTTCAGTTTTAGTCCTCGGTGATATTTGAAGTGTTTTAACGTTCTGCGGGCTGACCACGTGCTCTGACCCGCCCACCATCCAGTTTAAACCAGTAGCCATTTGTGTGTCTCCGTGTTGTGATGGCAGATATGGAGGACCGATCCTGCCAAAATTGACGAGGAACAAATTGGGGAAGGAATGGGGAAAATGTGACTGTAAATTCAAAAACCGAGGAAGAAAACTTTAAATAGATACACCTGGAAATAAATAGCAATACTCCAAAAACACAGAGGGCTAATGTTCAACATTCTGTCGCGAAATGAAGTCCCAAACCTCAACAATCTTTAGGATTGGTATCCAAATGGTGTCCAAAAATGAATATTAACCATTCTGTGGGAGACTAATACATTCAAAACGATTGAATTGGGGGTGGCGATAAAGCATTTTTATGTACACTTCAATAATTTGAATCAAAATTATGGGGAATTTTGATTTTAACCATATGCCTTGATCTAAACCAAGGCGAGTTTCGGATCCACACCTGATTCAAATCGCCGAAATTAAAGGCTAAACCCAATAAAATGCAATGAAGTTTGTGGTAAAGAGATATGGGTGGAATACTGTAGCACTCTTTAAGAAACGACTGTTTAACGATTGAAAAATAAAGCCGGCGTTTGCGTTGACGCTTTATTAACGCCTTCACAATTTTACCCCACAGCATGGGCGCCAACATCCCTCCTCCGGCTAAGAAGCAGGACTCCTGCCAGGTGATGTGCGGATTATCTTTTCTTGCCAAATGTCTTTTTGTTTCTTTTCATTGAAACGTCCGTGGAAAGACAGAGGAGAACTATTGATTGGCGTTGTGTGACGTTTAGGGAGGCTGTCCGTGTGGGCCGTCCCCCTCAGCAGCGCCGCCTCCAGAGCCTGAGTTCCCTGTGGATTCCGAGAGCGAGGAGAGTGAAATAGGTACAGAAGAGATTCACATCTCTTTTATTTATGAAGCCCGCGCTGCGTCACCGTTCTGTAGCAAATCAAGCCACTTGAATGCAACACAGGAGACGAAAACAGTACTTTAAAACGGTCATAAACTGACAGGTTGGAGTATTGTTTCCTGTTGTTGAAACATCTTTCTTTGACATGTCTAATGGTCTACACCACATGCGTCAAACTCGAGGCCCGGGGGCCAAATCTGGCCCGGCATAGCTTTTTATGTGGCCCTCAAGACTCCAGAGGTATTGCTTAAGTAGAAGTTGTGTGCTTAAATGTTGTTATATCAATCAAATCCAATTGTTTTTATCGGTTTACTGCCAAATTAGATGAGTCAATAATTCCAGTTTCACTGGAAATTAACTCATAAACAATAAATTGGCTCTTTTTTTTGTTTTTTTGTGCTTGTGCATAACGGAGTATATTGAAAATTTTCCCAAAAATTGGTCAAACATTTTTTTAAGTGATGCCAACTCCCTCCTGCAGGTGGCAGTATATTTCACTTCTACACTTGCGAATATTGTAACATTTCTTGCAAATATTTCTAAATCAGCACCAGAAACGTTTAGATTTTTAATGCAAAGAATCACAAAAAATAAATAAATAATTGACCTCTGTTCATTCAGGTACAATGCATTTAGCAACGTTTTACTAGGAAACAGGTTAGGAAACAAAGAATTTCCTTCTGTTCAGCAAGGACAAAGCTCAGATATCTGCAGAATCAGGGGGCCTGGACTTTCTATTTCAATGGAAACAAAAAGACACATTTCTCCTTTTATTTTAGAAATTGACAATGAAGGAGTGATAGAGCCGGACACAGATGATCCGCAGGAGATGGGAGAGCTCGACAGCATCGAGGTGACACATTCCTCAAACCGAGCGAACACATCTGAAACCGAAACTTCATTCTGTCACGAGGGATGAATAATTTGGACTCGTCTGCAGGTCACAGAGGAGATGATGGACCAAGCCAACGAGAAGAAGATCGAAGCGATCAACGCCCTCGGAGAAGGTCGGCTCCGCTCCGATCCGCCAATGATCCGCGGCACTGAAAGGGATCTCCGATCAATAACCCGCTCCTGCTTTTGATTCCAGGCGACCTTCAGAAAGCGTTGGATCTGTTCACAGAGGCCATCAAGCTGAGCCCTCGGGTGGCCATTCTTTACGCCAAGCGGGCAAGGTGAGCGACCCGGCGGGGCGGACGTCAATCCACAGTTCGCCTGTAAAACGCTCTAAACCCGTTCTAAATGTGTCCGCCTGTGTGTCAGCGTCTACATCAAAATGCAGAAACCCAATGCTGCCATCAGAGACTGCAACAGAGCCATCAGCATCAACCCAGACTCTGCACAGCCGTACAAGTGGAGGGGCAAAGCTCACAGGTACCAGAGAGGCGCCGCCGCCGTCTGTTTGGCCCAGAGGCAGCGTTCAGTGTTTACTATGACATCACCAAACCCTCAGTGTAAACGCATGCAACCTGACTCAACTGGTTCTTCAAACATTTCTGTTTGATTTTATTTTGTACCATTAAGCCCAAGTGTGAAACACGCAAACGTGTTTTTACTAGAATGTTTTTTTTGTTTTCTTTATCTGCTATGGTTCCTGTAAAGACCCTAGAAGTTTAGGATTTTCTTTTTTATCATTTTCTAGGTTCTGATGTGTGAAATTTGGCAAGAAAAGCCTGGAAAAATTGTAGAAATGTTTTCTATTTCTACTGTTTTGTTAACAATTTTCAAATAATACTTCTAAAATGCAGTTTTTTTTATATATATTGCTGAATTTCAGATGACATCCGACTTGATTTTAATATTTAACCCATGCAGACTTGGTTAGTCATCTGTTACCTTTCTTAAAAATATTTTTTTCTTTTTACACAGAGTATTAAAGGCCACAGATTTTTCTTTAAAGGATCTGCATTTAATGTGAGATACTCCAGTTCTCTTTTTACACAAACTAAGAGAACTAAGATGAAATTAGCGTGGTTTGCAAATAAGCAGCGGAATGACCTCATCATCGGACGCCATTTTCTTTTCATGATATGTGGAACCTACAGCTGAGACATGACTACTTGTGAAGGGATAGTTTGTCAAAAAGTAGTAAAAAAAAAAAAGGGCATTTTAAAAATCTAGAAGAAAATCTAGAAATGATTTAAATGCAAAATGTGCAGAAAGCCTGCAATTTTGTTACGTAAACAAACTTCAGTGTATTTAATGGGACTGATGCATCAACGTAATCATAAAGAAGAACATTTATACTCTAGTTCTGCTTTCTACAACACATTCTTTTTACTTTGAGTCAAAATTTGTGAATTTCCTCGTTGAAAAACACCAAAAATGTCAGATGAAGTCGAAATTCTGACCGGGGAAAGTTTAGCATCCATAACTAAATGTAGTAGCTTGTTTTACGTAGACCAGTCGGCCACAACAACAGTTGGCAAATCCCACTTTTTTTCCCCCATCGACCTCCCCAACTTCTGAGGCAAATCAGACACAGAAAGGTCTGTTCTAGTCTGAATGCCAGTTTGTGACAAAGGGTTTCGCATTTTGCTGCATTTGCTACCTTCTGTGTGATTTTGCTACGTGTGTGTGTGTGTGTGTGTGTGTGTGTGTGTGTGTGTGTGTGTGTGTGTGTGTGTGTGTGTGTGTGCGCGCAGGCTGCTTGGTCACTGGGAGGAGGCAGCCAAAGACCTGGCCACAGCCTGCAAGCTGGACTACGACGAGGACGCGAGCGCGCTGCTAAAGGAAGTGCAGCCAAAGGTACCAATGCAGGGAAGAATAGTGACAGGGCGACTGTGCATCCTTAAAAAGTCTTAAATCGATTTACAAAACCGTAGGTTGGTCTTGAATACATCGATCACAGGTCTTAAATTTTGGTAGGACTGTTTACTCGTGTTCTATGTGGCTTTTTTGGGACTTTTCTGTCGGGCAAATGTTTTGAGTCACACGCAGACATCTTCATTGCGTTCTGCGACTCAAAGCTGTGGAGCTTTGAGTCGCAGCTAGTTAGCATGTTTGCTAACTAGCATGTTAACTAACTAGCTGCTAACATGAACATGCCCTAGCTGGCTACCTGGCGTTTTGCGTCTAATCATGGATAAGTGTACGTTTGTTGCCGGTTTGATCTTTGCCAACTTGTACAATGCTACATCCATTCTGTCACAAGATGGGTCTTAAATTCAATCCATTATGGTCTTAAAAAGTCTTGTATTTGAGTTGGTGAAGCCTGCAGAAACCCCGCATAACTTTTCTTTTTTTTTTTTTTTTTACTTTTTTTTAAAAACTTTTTAAACTTTGGTCGTCAGGCTAATAAAATCATGGAGCACAGACGCAAATATGAGCGGAAGAGAGAAGAGAAGGAGATCAAGGAGAAACAAGAGCGCATAAAGAAAGCCCGAGAGGAGCATGCGCGCGCACAGAGGGTGAGTCGGAGGGATATTTAAGCTGTTGAATACAATCTGGTCAAGATGGCTGACCTTCTGCGCTTCACCACTGCAGGAAGAGGAAGCCCGGCAGTTTGGAGGAGGATTCTTCCCAGGTGAGCGTGGAAGCACGACGTGGCTGCATGTTTTCCTCCTGCACGTTGTTTGATGTTATTGATCAGCTGTTTCTTGCTGGAAAACCTGAAGTTCTGCTCCTGATTGTTCATGGGTTTGTTCCTGCACAGGAGCTGCTGGCTTCCCGGGAGGAGCGCCCCCTGGTGGTATGCCCGGTCTGGGTGAGCTCTTCAAGGATCCTGAGCTGCTCAACGCCATGAAGGCGAGTCGAATCAGCACCAATCCGTCGTGTCAACCCACGTGTTTAAAGTCGCTTAGCTTCTAAACATGGAGTTTTTGAGTATTTAAAAAAAAAAAAAAAAAGACAGTAATCATGGCCATAAAGGCTCTGAAGGAACTTTATTTTGTGAAACTTTTTCCCATCAAACCTTTTTATATTTCCACTTTTGCACATCTGTTAAGCTAGCAGTCTTCCCCAGGATTGTGAAGGTTGCGACTTATTGGCGTTAAAATTATATTCGGGTGAAAAAATATTACCAAGTAGATATCGGTATCGGTGATACTATCATGCTGATCTCAATAATTTAGCATCAGATTGCTTTAGATATATATTTTTTGTTTAATTCTAGTTTTTGTACTTTGGAGGTGTTTTGATTTGCTTTCAAATATATATATTTTTTAATCATTTGTCATGTTAGCATGTAAAAACACACAAAAAAAAATCTTTCCCCAAATTCTGCGGTTTGAACCAAAATAATTCAGGAACAAACAAACATTTTGATACTTTTTATTTAAACGTATTGGTATCGGCGTTACTAATCCTGGCGATACTCAATATCGGATCAGTGCCGAAATATTCAGTTTCGTACACCTTTAATTAAAATTTCCTTTTTAAGGTTAAATATCTTTCTTTTAATATTAATATAAGGATTTTAATATTAGGTTTTTGTGACCTGTTAGCCATAATTATCCCCAAAAATTTAGAAATTTCACTTGTTTTTGTTGAATTACTGGAAAAAGAAAAACCTTTATGGTATGTAAATTTATTAAGATGTATATTAAAGCTATGGAGTGATCTTTGTATAGAGAAACCTGTGATTTTTTTTTTTTAGATATTTGTGCCTTTTTAATCGTGCCGGTGTCTGTCGTTTGAATCCAGGACCCTGAGGTCATGGCCGCATTCCAGGATGTGGCGCAGAACCCGGCCAACATCTCCAAGTATCAAAACAACCCCAAAATCATGGCCCTGGTCACCAAGCTGAGTGCCAAGTTCGGAGCCTCCCCACAGCCGTAGAGGGCGGCCGGCGGGAACGAGACCAAAAGGTGAAGCGATCCAGAGAGCGCCGCTTGTCAACAATTATTCACTGTGTTTAGTTCAAAGTGGGGAGCTGATTATATGTAAACTGGTGCAATGTTTCAAAAAACAAAAAAAAGCAACAAAAAAGAAAGAAAAAAAAAAAAAAAACATTGAGCAACTTTTTACAGCGTTCTCAATCAGCCTGTTAGCATCCGACTACATCCGAACTAGCCGACGACACCAGAGACCCGGTCTGGCGCTTCAGTAACCTCAGATGTGTCTCGGCCTGGACTTTGTTTAACCCGCAGGTTGACCTTTTCTTAACCTCTATCTGGAACAGCTGCACTGAAAGCCTCTGCGTTACAACTCTTTAGCCTTTCTACAAACGTTTAATACGTTGTAAAGCTTTCCCTCTGGTTTTCTTTCTGAACACAGCCGAAAACTCTCACACAGGCTTTGGTGTGCTGTCTTTTTTTTCTTTTTTTTTTTTTTTTGTTATCAGAAATGTTAATAATACTAAAGAAAGTAATAATGTTCATGTTTGACTCTGTGGGGGGGAAATCACAATAAAAACTCTTGATGCAAAAATCTGCTGTTTGTTTTTTTATATAGCCTGTCCTTCATTCGGCTGCCGCCTTTATGAAATGGAAAACTTTAATGCATCTTCACGAATTAAATTCAATTCAGTAGGAGTTAAGTATTTTATGCAGAAATGTCAACCTAGAGTATTTTCTACTTAATTTCTATGGCTATAATATTGCCTTTAGATCAAATTCTGCACCCCATGTTGGTCCTTCCACAGTTGACTATGAACTGTGAAAATGGAGAAGCAGACAACCTTTATATATTTTTATATATTACTGAACAACAAATTTAGCAAATTTCCATGGCATATTCACATTGTTTTTCCACCACAAATGACAAATATAAGTAATATATTTTATGTATTTTTCATAATTAACTATACTAGGATAGTTAAAAATATCCAGCCTCGTCTTAAAACCCACAAATAGAAATGAAAAGGTGCTTTTTGAAAACCACATGTACTACAGAAGATGGGAGTCTTTGTTTTCCAAATGTTTACATAAAATGAGCTGCTGTAAATGTATTTTATTCAGTCGGATGAGGGTAAAAAAAAAGGCTCTTTGGATTGGATTGGTTGCATTTGACAAACATCACCTCTGCTAGCTTCTCCTTTGTTTATATTGTGCATAGCACTTCAACCACATTCTTGATTTTTTTTATTTTACGAAAACAAATGCCGATATTGGTCTACCAGAATAAGATGTTTTTTTTTTTTTTTTCATACAGTGGAAATACTGTTAAAATATTTCCAGAACTAATAGTCACTGTAATAATTTAAAAATCTCAAATTATAACCAGCGATGCTACTAGTTAGGAGGTCACTTCAGATCCCGCTGAATAGTCTGGCTTCCCACCACATAATTACTGACTGTCCTGTAACACAACCATACGATCTTATTTCAGTTCATAATAATTCAACCGCTCTCCATTGAAAAGTCACCCAGGGTCTGTGATAACATTGCTCTTTATTTAGGAGCTTGCAACAATCCAAAACAAATCTGTGGAAAACAACATCTAGTCTGATAAGCAGGGAGGAATACAAAGGCGGAGAGAACCAACGCTTGCCGAACTGGGCTGGCGGTCCGGTGGCTAGTGTCCGTATCTGTGGAAAAAAAAAAAGACAGAGGCAGGCGAAGAGACGTCAGTACAGAGGTTCGCATCGACAGGAATATTCAGAGTGAGTCTCAGAATCAGAAAACCAGTCATACTCACTTCTGGAACTCCCACTCTCTGTTGTCCAGAGGACACACCTGCCTGGTTTTCAGCCAGCGGGAAATACAGTGAAAATGAAAGGCATGCTGGGGGGGAAAAAAACAAAAAACAGTAAGTCAGGATAAAAACCAGAATGGAAGTAACTTGATGACAGCAATTAACTTTACAAGATTTTCCTCCATTTCGAATGAACACAGTGCTTTCTCGAAATATGTCTCTCATGTAGATTTACAAACTCACATTGCAGACGCCCCAGGCTACGGTACACTCTTCCGATGTCGCAGACGCCTGGTTGGCCTGACACTCTATACCTGAAGGAGGAAGGAGGACAGGAAGTGGCGTCAGAGTGAACTGCAACCAGACAAAGCTTGTTGACACAGATGTTCAAACTCACAGAGATCCATGATGTGGTTCCTACAGATGGCACAATTATCCACCACTATGTCCCAGGCCCACAGCGCAACAGCGTTCCACTGGAGATGAACAAAACGGGGAGAATTATCAAGATGCAGTAAGGCACAAAACATTATGACCAGCAACAGATGGCGTCTGTTAATGAGTGGGATATATCAGGGAGCTGGGAGAAAATGTAGTCCTCACAATTAATTAAGGCTGGGATTTCTGCAAATAAGAACCTTGAAGGTCCTTCCAGTACAAGACGGTATGATTAAAAGCTTACAATATATCAACTCTGACTTCAGTAACAACGCAAACCTGCTTGACTGTATTGGGTTTTAAGAATGAAAGTGGAGATTTGAATCTGACTTCTCTATTTAGGACGATGACACAGACATGCTAACCCATCCAACACTAAACTAAATAAACTGACAGATTCGTCATTGCATAAGCCATGAAGATGACATTGATAATGCTTAATAAACGTTAAGACGTGGCAAACATACAAAAAAAATATAATAACAGCGCAACCAATTGAATTTCTTTACAGTTTGAGAAATATTGACAGTTGAAGCTAGCTGACTAAGCTAGTTTAGCATGCAGAGGTAGCACTACTTTATCTGTAGTCAAGGGCGATTTATCTGCTTTAGCTAAATATGGCTATTAGCGCATTGATACTAAAGATAAGTGGTCGAATTTAACAACTAGTACGTTCCAAGTTTCTTGTCCAAGTATGACGCATTTAAATTCACAATGTGCTACGCTAGCAGTTTCGTAGCTAATGCTAGCCGTATTTAAGAGAGCTCGGGCAGCTCGTAGGACTGAGCTGTAGCTCACGGCGTTCTGCCACAGCTGACGACGTGACGCGTTTGTTTAACTTGCCCACGGCTCGCTTTGAACAGAGATACCTTTTTGACTTCGAAGCGCTTCTTGCTAGCTCCACTGTTGGTACCGCTTGGTGTGTCAACATCCATCGCTGCTGCCATCTTGGATAATCCGGGAACGCTTCGTTCATTCACCCAGTCGGAAATTACGACAGTTTCCGTTAGCTTCTTTCGAACTGAAGTGAATTATTTCCCCACAATTTGGGTTAAGTGACTGATACGTATTGTAATAATAATAATAATAATAATAATAATAATAATAATAATAAAATGCAGAATCCCACAAAGATTTGGGTGAAAGTAAAAGTTAGGTTCCACCGAGATTTGAACTCGGATCGCTGGATTCAGAGTCCAGAGTGCTAACCATTACACCATGGAACCCCACGCGACACACAGCAGCGGGAACTGGCTATAGCATCACAGAAAATGTGAGCTGATAATGTGATGGTTTGTTTTATAAACCCACCAGTCCTCTTTTCCTCTCTAAATTAATAACTGTTGTAAGCATTCATTCCAGCCCCCCCCCCCCCCCCCCAAACATTTATTCCTTCATACACAACCCTATGCAGCTGAACAAAACTTTTTATTCCTTCATGTGTGTTTGATGGATGATCTTACAAGAGGAACAAGACAGTCAGCTCTCAACATTAGAAGCATTAGTAAACATCAGGCCCCCATCTTTGAGGAACGGAAGGGGTTCATTGATGAAACAGAACCAGACTCAGCATTCAAAGTGTAAAAATAGGTGGAAAGAGTCCAAAATATAACTCAAATGCAAGTTACCAAGTGTAAACATTTTACTCACATAAAAGCAAAAAATTCCTTAATACAATTTTAATTTAAGAAAAGTTTACTTTTTTTTTTTAATCAGCAGAAAGAAGTTCCACAGATGGATTCTGAAGACAGAGAAATGACAGGAAATAAATATTCACAGAGGATTTTGACCTCTATCCAACCATTTAACTGCATGTGTTTCCATTTGAGTGAAACAAAAAATACTTTATGGTTAAATACTAAAGTGACTAACACAAAAAAAAAAAAACTAACACAAACTCAGTTTCCTCCACTTGCTTTGTTCATCTTCTTGTTTTTTGACCTTATATTTCACTGGGTGGTTTGAGCTTTTCTGGCCTCCGTCTTCGCTCTGGCGGATTGAAGTCCTGCGGCTGCAGGAGCCGCAGCAAAGAGGAAAGGAAGAAGCTTTCCTCTTCGCTCGGTCGGAGAAGCTGTGCTTTATGGACAGGTTGCGAACCCATCGGTGTCCGTCACCTTTTGACCTTTAAGCTTCAGAGGGTGACGACATGTTGCCAAAACGTCCAACTTCACTCTCTCCATCCACCTGAGCGAAAGAAACAAAGAAATTCAGACGACAGAAAACACTTTGGTTGGCGTTGTAATTGGCACTAATGTCACATTTGGGATCAATGTCCTGCTGGAACATCAGGGAACATCTGTGAACAACTGACCAGACTCTGGCCACACCAAATTGGATAAAATCTTCTTCTGTTTGGTTTTGGTCTTTTTTTTCCTTCTTCTTCTTAACAACCCATTGTGTAAAGCTTCAGTACCAGACAGCCTTCTCCAAACCTCAGCCTGATTGAAAACGCTTGGGTTTTAAAAGCTGAATTGACCGTCTTACTGCCAAAGCAGAGAGTTTTTGTTGTTTGTTTTGTTTTGATCTTCACCGGAACCGGCTCTCTGGTGAATGCACTGACCTTCGCAGGGGCAGCAGGTCACAGTCGCAGATCAGAGGGTTGTCCCGCAGGTCGATCAGCTCGAGGCCGCTGAACGGGCTCAGGTCCGGAAGCGTCTTCAGCTGGTTTCCTCTCACGGTCAGAACTTTCAGACGTGGGCCCAGGCCCAGCAGAGCCTCTTTCGACATCTAACCGCAGACGCAAGATTTATTTAAACTTATTCAGTACTTATTCTCACATACACTCAATGTGAATAGAGCTTGGCAATTAATCAATAACCGTATATATCACGACAAATATGTGATCAATATCAATAGATATAATGTTTGATAGAATTTTAAATGATTTCACTGAACTCCACTGGACTTCTCACATCAACTAATTCACTCGCTCTTTTGTTACCCAGCAACTCAGTCATTCTTTGGTTACCTAGCAACAGCCAGGTGAGTAACCTGCGCAGCAGCAGTTTCAAGTTTTGTCACTGTGCCCCATAGTTGCATAAAAAAAAAAAAAAAACACAGTGGAGTGAAAACTGTGTATAAAACATCACCACTTTAACAGTATTTCAGATACTTAAAATAATTGTAAAAAAAACTACGGTAATCAATAGTTATTGTTGATGACTGAAATGAAGCACTGATATTTTGATACGATTTTCAGCCCTCAGTAATTTTTTAATTCAAATAATCAGCAATTTCAGACGATTTCTGTTTCAATAGTCAAGAAGAAAAAAAACAAACACACAAATGTTGGCGTCCATCATGATCTTTACCTCCTGCAGCCCCATCTGATTCATGTAAAGCCTCTGAAGACGGTGTGACATCTCCTGGAAGGTCTCGGGTCCGAGGCAGCAGACCGGGTTTTGAGACAGGCTCAGCTCCGCCAGGTTCGGCGTGTCGGTCAGAGCGTCGGACGGCACCCGGGTCAGCCGGTTTGCGTCCAGGTGGAGTGTTTCGATGTTAGGGGAGTTCAGGGCGCCTCTGGCGATTCCGCCGATGGCGTTGCCCCTTAAATAGAGCTTCATGAGAGACGGAGCGGCTGAGGCCAGTAAACCAGCAGGCTCCAGCCTCGAGATGGCGTTTCGCTCCAGGTGCAAGACGGACAAATTTGGGACGAGTGACAGAGCTGCAGAGGAAAACGCAAACTTCAACTTTACTTTGGTTCTTCACATGGATACAATTGTAACTTTAGGGACTTTAATCCGACCTGCTTCGGGGAAGTGGGTCAGCCGGTTCCCCTCCAGGTGAAGATAGACGAGCTTTGGGAGTCCCGCCAAAGCTTTGGGCTCCAAAGACGTGAGGTCGTTTTCAGACAGGTACAAATACACCAGGTTCCTCATACCATGGAAGGCCCCATCTTCGATTTCGTGGATTTTGCAGAAGTCCAGGTGCAGAGACGCAACGTGACCAGCGCCCGGGAAGCTTCGGGCGGGGACGAAATGGAAGTGGTTGCCCTGGAGATTGAGCAGCCGCGTCCTGGGCGGGAAGCCCCGGGGGACTTTGTTAAGACCACGGCTCTCACATGAGGCGTGGTGGGCTTCGGTCTGGGGGCGGGGAGAGAAATCAGAGAGAAAGAAAGCTGCTGCACATCTTAAATCGTAGGTCTCTATTTGATGCACTTCCACCGCATGTTTTCTGCCGGAGCTTATCTTCCTGTTACAGGAAAACTTTTCCCGCCTACTGTCTCCGGATGCTTGCCATCCGCTTATTGGACCTCACAATATTAATATCTGATTCTAAAAGCGACCTGCATTTCCTTGAACGAGTTAGGTTAGGTCTGAGGGCTTTACAAAACATGTTCGATACGTTTTGTTTTTGCCCAAAATCATTCTTAGGCAATGAGATTTCAGTTCTGCTTATTTTGACATCCCCAGCCCAACGTTTCACCCTCACAGGTGAAAAACAGATGCGCAACTAGCAAGACTGCAGTGAGTGGTTTATGGATGGTAAGTCAACAACTAAACACTTGTCACTTTCAGCGGCCATTGTACATGCGCATTCAGCGGTGAAACCAGCTGACCAGACATGCTGGAGGTCTTGGGTTGCTAGGTGATGGGCTGGGCTCTGCTGGTGTTGCTAGGTAAGGACGTGACTTAGCAATTGCAAGGTTTTTCAAACGGCTCGTTTTCTTGGTACGTGCAAAATGTGAACAAATCGTAATTATCTCAATATTCTGTCAACCCAGCAGAGCATCGGTCCAGAAAAATAACAGCAAGACTCAGATTGTTTCATTGAAACGAAGCTAGGAAGATTCAAGAAGTCGGAATAGCCAGGGCTTTACAATAACTTTACAATAACTCTACAACCTTTGTTGAAATAAAACATACGTCACATTCACAGTCAAGTGGACACTTGGCTGTCTGCTTGGGCTTGGCAGTGGCTGTGACATTTCCATCGTTCTCCCCCTCTTCCTCCTCCAGGACCTCAGCTCCGCCGCGGCAGCGCAGATCCACGGAGGTCACAGCCTGCAGCGGCTCGTCAGAGAGGTGGGCTGGTCCTGCGCAGGCTCCCAGCAGCTCCACTCCTCCGGCGGTTGCCCATTCCTTCAGCCGCCTCACGCGGCAGTTGCAGTGGATCGGGTTGCCTTGAAGAGAAAGGGAAGACAGTCCCTTTTTGCAGTTGGGACTAAATGCAGGACGTTCTAAATGTCAAGCCTTTAGAACGTCCTAAATGCAGGACATTTCCTAAAAACACTCAAATATTCAGCCAGAGCAGAAATGGGGGAATTTATACTGGGGGAAAAAAATGCTTTATCTTACAATGGAGTAGTAGGGCCACATTAAGAACATAAAAAAATAAAATAACATTTTGGCCGGTCTTCATGTCCCCTGTGTGACATTTTTTCTTCCTCGCCTGTGTGAGTGTAGAGTGGTACCGGTCAGGTCGAGGACGCTCAGCTTTGCTGGGCCTGAGAGCGGCTCCAGCCATCGAAGCTGATTGTGGCCGAGGTCGACGTGGGCCAGGAGCCCGGCCTGGGAAAACGCCCGGTCCGACAGATCCTGAAGGGACGAGTGGTCCAGGTAGAGGTGCGTCAGCTTCCCCATCCAGACGGATTCTTCCTCCAGGTAGGTCATGGGGTTATAGCTCAACTCCAGCCGCTTGACTTCAGGAAGCCTTAAGAAGGAAGAACAAATCTGGCGTCAGCACCGATATATACCGATATTTAACTGGTTTCCCAAAGAGGTCAAACAAAATTGTATTTGTGTCATTAAAATGAAGAAGTATTGTGTTTCCCAGGCAACCTTCAGTTGTTGTAAAAATGCTGTATGTATCAAATATACCTTTAAAGAAAGACGACTTTGTAATTTACCGCCTTGAAATTGGGTCTCTGCCTCTTTAAGAAACTCCTACTCTTTGGTAACCCCGCCTCCAGGAGGCCGTCACAGCACGGCTCCTCCACTAACCTTTCAACGTTTCTACCTGCGTTTCACTGAGAAGCAGCTCATATAACGAACTCAGCTGATCCGCAGCTCCACCAGGCGGTTGCTAATTGCTGCTGGCTAGTCTGAAGGAGCCGAGTGGGGGGAATCATAGTGGAGGGCCGCTCTTTGAGGCGGAAACTGGGGAGCTTATAAAATGGATCAGCTGTGCCTCGAGGGCGGGGCTATGTCCTCCCAGATGTTTTGCACAGCTGAATGGTTGCCATGGAGATTAAAGGGTTTCTCAAACAGGCATGAAAGCATGAAGGCAACGCTCCTTGCTCAAAAGGCAGACTTCACACAATGACGGCCCTTCAGGTCCAACACTGCGTATGAAAACACACCACTGCGTGTCACCTTGTCATTGTCCGTGTGGGGAAGAACTGCAGCTCGTTGTGATCCAGGCTCAGGCGTCTGAGCGTGAACAGCCCCGCAAACGCTTCGGCCGCCAGGTTGTTCAGGGAGTTGTAGCTGAGACGAAGCCGCTTCGCGTTCTGCAAGCCCTGAAAGAAAAGTCCAGTTACGGCGGAATCACGTCCCCAACGGGCAACAGCGATCGCCCTGATGGGTTTTTCCTCTTCTGGCACCTGGAAGGCCATGTCGGGGATGTAAACCAGGTGGTTGTGGGCGAGGGTCAGCGTGTTGAGAAAGCCGAGCTGCGAGAAGGCTCCAGGCCGGATCTCCTCGATACGGTTGTGGTCCAGGTGCAGCTCCTTCAAGGCCGAGAGGCCGTCAAAGGACTCCTGCGAGACGGACAGAGACGGTTCTTTAGTTCCACCTCACCAGAAACGACCAAGACGGAACCATGCGGTTCCTTCCCCTCTCACCTCACCTGGTAAAGGACGTCAATTTTGTTGTAGGCCAGGTTCAGGTAGACCACTCGACCAAGACCGCGAAACGCGCCCTCCTTCACCGTGACGACGCTGCACCGCTGGAGACTGAGGTGGGTGAGGAGCGGCGTGTGAAGAAAAGCACCTCTGGGTAACATCTGGAGGTTGTTCCTCTTCAGATCCAGTTTGAGTGTCGCCTGGAAGCACGATGAGTCAGATTGTTCTGAGGCTGAGCTCACCAGACTTCCTCTACAAATCAAATTCCAAGCTGAAGTTGTCAAAGTGCCTACGCTGAAGTAAATATTGAACTTGCAAAAAACTACCAAAAAAACGTCCACAGGTGGCTTCATGGATCGACTAGCAGGTGAATGCTAATGGTTTGTGTGGATGTTGGGCAAACAAATTGATAGAAAAGAGGAAAAGAGGCGTCAGAGACAGGAGACTTTTCATCACTGATCATGAGGGATATTTAACAAACGGCTTAACCATTTGTCAAAGTACAAGCAGGGCCAGATTTACAAAGATTTGGGCCCCTGGGCTGGAGACCGTTTTGGTGTCCCATCTACAGTACATTAATAGGTAGTTCTGCACATAAACTGATGCAGGTAGGTTTAATACCTCCCTTGGCCAGGAGCTCCATGTTGTTCCTCCAGAAAAACTTTACAACAGCTTCATAATTTTGAAATATTTCAGCATTTTCTTTGTTCATGCAACCCCAAAAGATTACGATGACTTCTTATATATGGGGTTAAGCCTGCAAAACATGCATTCATAGAAGAAATTAAATTTTAAAAAAATAATAGAAAGTATGTGCTCCTCCCTAAAAATTGGCACCCTGGGCTACTGCCCCAATTTACCAAGTCAATCACTCTCGTTCAGAGTTTTAAAGGAAAGCAGACAGCAGACTGTAAACACGGTTGAAGTTCCTCACCTCACCGACTCCTGGGGGAATCTCCGTTAAGTTTTTGCCGACGCAGGCCACTGTCCGTTTGGCGTCATCACAGCGGCATGGTTTGGGACATTTTCCCGCATTGATGGTTGAGCTCAGAGTTAAAATGCTCAGGAAAACTGACAGAAGAGGACAGAAGAGCTCCATCTGCACCGGGTGAGTACCTAAGAATGATGATTCCAAAACAGCAGATTTGTCTGGAAATCACTTCCATGGCATGGATGTGAAAACGGCCAAAAGAGAAACCATATCTCTGTCCATAAGAGATATGGAAAAAGCAAAGAGTCATTTCAAGGCAGCTTAACATTTTGAATGGAGTAGTCATTCAAAATGGTTGTCAAACCAGGAGCTGAACGTTTTAGTTGGACTTTGTGGCATTCAGAGGAATTTCAGTGCAATTCAGTTTGAATGTTTCCAAAGAGTACAGTAGCCGAAAATGACCTAGCCATAGCACAATTCACCAGAAGAAGTTGAACGTTCTGATATTTGCATTGTTGAAATGAGCTGAAGTTTGCAGAAGTAGTAAAGAATGGAAAAACACAGGAGCATGGAAGAACAAGCTTAAGAATCATGAATAGGCCTGTCACCCTGCATTTTTCTCTTACTGTTGATGACACTGAATGGAAAACAAAAGGCTCAACTCCGGTGCTCTCCACTGACCCTCCCTTCCTTACTTCCTCGGTGTAATGCCCAGCGCGCGCTGCACGATCTTGTCCCCGATAGTCGGCGACATGAGACATTATCAAAACCGTGTTATACCGATGATAATACACACATAAGTCCAGTTCACTAATTTTGAAACCAGGCATTAATCAATTCCTTACTACAATCTACCTGCAATGCATGTGGCGAGTGTCAGTCTGACTGAATGAAAATCATTATAACTATTTATGTCACGTTAACGAAGAACAGCTGAAAAGTTACCGGGTTTTCTGGTGGGAATGTCGCTCCAACTCCTCCCCTAGTTATTTATATTTTCTTTGCACGAACTGTTGAATAGACTTCTCCGGTGTCTGTTGAATAGGCACCTGCCTGACTTGGGGATGCTGTTCGGGGATCTCTCCTCGTTTCCCAACG
The DNA here is from genome assembly GCA_922788865.1 of Poeciliopsis turneri. Lineage (NCBI taxonomy): Eukaryota > Metazoa > Chordata > Actinopteri > Cyprinodontiformes > Poeciliidae > Poeciliopsis > Poeciliopsis turneri. The sequence continues at coordinate 372,366 of CAKLNU010000852.1, forward strand.
CTGAGTCACTCTCCCCGCCTTAGAGGCCACCCTGCATTTGTGGGCCACACAAATGCAGGCCAACGTGGGAGAGTGACGCAGCCTGTGGAATGTGAAATCTTAAAAAAGACACGAGGAACGATCTTAGAACGAAAAACGTTCTGAGATTGTTTTCGGGGTAAAAAAAAATCCTGCAGTTTGAACTATTGCATCAGGCAGTCGGATGTCTCTCTATTTAAATCTAATGATTACTGAAGGGCAATATACAATACAGACTTCATAATCTGCACTCTTTTGGTTGAATGCAGTGTTTATTCCCACTTTGGCTTTCTGTTGTTTAGTTTTTATTCAAGTACATTTATTGTTAATGGAGACTAAGAATCTATTTTATTTTTGGTTTTATTTATTTTGTGTATCAGTCCCAGTGTTAAGTGTTCTTTTGAAAGTAAAGTGTATCTATCTTTGGAAGGAAATCGCATGTATTACATAATTTCCATTAAATCAATGTAAAAAGGTCTTCAAACAATATTATTGCAATAATCTTTTGAGACAATTCATCGTCCAGCAAAATCTGTTATCGTAACAGATAACAGATTTTGTATTCTCACTTGATCAAAGTGCGTGAAAAAGTACTTACAGGAAGGTTTCGATGGTGCAGAGTAAATTGAAGTACAGCTATAACACAACAGCAACCACACAGTACTGCTTGAGAATATCTACGAACATCTAGTGATCTTCTACAGGGGATTTACTTGCATCCCATGCCTGGTGATGTGAGGAGTCCAGGCCGTTATCCATGCAGTTCAAACAACAAGGCTTTGGTAAATTCCTTTGGGGTGACCTCTGACCTCTTATGCTCGTCCGAAAACGTGCAAAGGACTGGCTTCCCATTTTCAGCCGAGACATCAGGAAGTCAAAGAGAAAGAAGCAGAATAAGTTTTAATTTGCTTCATTCACCTTCATCTTGGTTTGGAAAGTTTCTTTATGGAGGACGAAAAAAATAAACAGTTGGTAGATTTTCTTTTTTTTAAATGAATGTTTTAGACACAAAAGACTCAAGACATCCAACAAATGGTTTATTTTTGCAAAACAAATGTAAAAACATAGAACCCTGGGCTACAAAAGACAGTAAAGATATCGGTTTTTAAATGCACTTTGATTGGTTTAAGTTGCCGCCCGTCGCTCTTCGATATCTTAACATTTTCTTGCACCACATTTGCGTCTTCAGTAAACGCTATCTGAGAGAATATGAACTTCATCTATTAAATATAAAACAGAGAGCAGCTCTAGATTCAGACTGATCTCGGTCAGAGCTCCACCCGATCAATCTGATCCGATCAGGTTACCCGTCTTCGTTGTCAGATATGTTCCGGGTTGCAGAAGTCGTTGCTGAGGTTCAGACAGGATTCGTTTCCAGTCCGACGCATTCAAGTCAAGTCCAAAATGAGAAGGTTAACGCAACGTGACGTTTCAGATGAACTGCAGCTGTGACGTCGATTATTGTGCCAGAGCGGAGATGCAGCCGTTTGGGTTCTTGTGTGCGGGTTTTTAAAGGTCCATCAGTGAGTAAGTGTTCAGTCCGTGAGCCTCAGCTCTGAGATCGAACTCTCTGCAGTGTAGATTGGAGGCCGTTTCTGGCGTTTCCACATGACTCCAGGGATTTGTTGCTGCTGCGGATGGAAGCCCAGAATTTTATAAAGCAATAATTTAAACATCTCAAGAGCCCATTTTTATAAAGTAGCTCCTCCTCCGGTGGATCGCAGACGTATTTATGTATTGTTTCAAGGTGCTGCACGTGTTAAAGGGGCGGTATTATGTGTTTTCCAGGCACATAGTGCCATTTTATAGCACAATCAAGTAACTGTTACAATTCTGAAGTGTTTCATATAGAATAAGCCTTAAAAGTTTTTTGACTTAGTGCCTTGAAATTGGGCCTCTGTGTCTTTAAAAGCTCCTGCTCTTTCTGAAACTCCTCCTTCAGGAAGTCATCATAATTTAGCTCTTCTATTAACTCTTTAGCAACATTTTTACCAGCTTTGCACTGAGAAGCAGCTCCTATAATGAGCTCAGCTGACGCACAGTTCCACCAGGTGTTTGCTAATTGCTGCTGGCTAGTCTGAAGGAGCCAGCAGCACCTTCAGACTAGCTGGAAACTAGTCTGGAAACTAGAGCTTGGAAACTACTGAGCAGTTTCCAAGCTCAGAAGTTTGGAAACTGCAAGCTTCCAAGCTTGCAGTTTGCAAGCTTGCAGTTTGCATAGCTCCTTAAAGCCCCGCCTTTAAGGAGCTATGTCCTTAAAGGCGGGGCTAGGTCCATCCAGACGTTTTGCACAGCTGAATGGTTTTCACGGGAGGTTGAAGGATTTCTCAAACATGGCTAGAAGAATCAAAGCAAGGTTTGTTTTTGATGTTTGAATAACATTACAACATGATGTAGAGTTAAAAAAAAAAAAAAAAAGTCAATTTTAGATATCGCCTCTTTAACATGTTCCATTATAAGTGTGTCTTAATCCCCATCCTGGTGCATAAACTTAGAAACTCATAGCCACTCGTGTGTCCACCACCCCTGAAGACGGGGACAGTAATCGTTGCATTCTGTACCTGGAAGCCGCATGCTGATTGGCTCATTCACCACGCCCTTACCGGGACATGAACGCCTCGAGCACCGCCACGTTCTCTTTGGGGAAGTAGTCCTGCCGGACGACGTGCTCCAGGGCGAGGAGGTGGCCCGGGACGACGACCACGGGCTTGATCTTGTCCTCGCTCTGAGGGACGCAGAGCAGAGGACACAACGGGAGGCGGATTAATTCGACACAGATGGCGACGCAGATGTGAAGCGTCGAGTTTGGGGAAAACAAAACCAGATGTGTCGACTTTGTCTTAAGAAAGCTTACCTTAATAAGTCCTAGGAGCACTAACAAACTGGATACGAAGCTGTAACCTTCAAAGGAGGGAGTGCTGAAAGCTTTACTCAGGAGGGCATCTGGGAAGAGGGGAGACAAATATAGGGATTTCTTCAATTAAAACTAAACAAAAAACAAAACTCAAATCAGAAACCATGAACAAAAAATTAAATTGGATTGTTTTAAATCCTCTTTTGTACAATTGTTTTGGCACTAGAGAGCTCTCAGTCACACAAAAATGTGAGTAACAATATGACCTGAATATTTAGGAAAGCAAATGTGAGGTTTTGTTCTTCGGTGAAAGTCTGTATTAAAAATGAGGGTATTAAAAACATAAAGCTCACAGATTAACAGGTTAATGATTCACAAGGTCCCAAAATAAAGAAAACGAGAGCAGCAACCAGTCACCCCAAATAAAAGCCATGCATCTTACCGATTGTGTCCAGCACTGCATTCTTGACGTCGTTGTTCTCCTCTTTGTACACCGAGGCGATCTTCAGGAAGGCTTCAGCTGTTTTCCTTGCATCCGTCACATCCACCTGGATGGGGAAACAAATGAAAGTGATTTTGAGACACAAATCAGTAGCACATTTTGTGAAGTCTGGTGTCTTTACTTTGTTTGGAAAAATGTAAGAAATATAGCAGCTTTATTGCTTTGTTTAATCCAGTGTAGTCAAATTAAACCCGACTTTGGCCTGAAAAATAGTGAAATAGTTCTTTTTAACCCTTGAATGAGTCCATATGAATTGTTTTAATACTTAAAATCATGGTGTAATGTGCCAAATCACACCTAAGGAATGCAATAGAAATATCAATGCAAAAACAAAAAATGTTCTATTTCCTGAGTATGTGCCTTAAAAAAATAAACCCAAGAAGAAGAAGAAAAAAAAAGGTAAAATTTGACTCCAAACTTTTCCAAACTGCACGGAAACCCTGAAACAAAGAACCTGCTTCACCGACACCAAGGAGCGTTAAAAACTTCTGCTTGTGTTGCATCATTTCTAAAGCTGCTCTCACACCGTTTCCTATCATCTGACGTGTCCTGATGTACTGAAAAACAACAGTTTTTTTCCAGCTCCGAACAGAAACAAAATGAACTTAAAAAACATTCAAGTTCTGTTTCGTGTCGCTTTTTCCAGCTCCGAACAGCGTGTGTCTGAGCGCCCCCGAGTGGTCACGATTGGCCTCATCGAACAGAAAGCAGATCAGGCGTCATCAGTTCGATGGTCCAGCATGCCCAGGTGAGTGAAGCGTTTTTAAAGTGTTACGTGCGATTGAGTAATCTCACTGCTGTTGCCCTGATTCTGCTGCACTGGTTCTCATGTGGGCTCGTTGATGTGAAGGGAATATTCTTCAGTGGCATCAAGTTTTAAAACCAAAGGCACAAAAGCGATATGGATATAAAAAGATAAGGACGGTTGTGTGCAAGCAAGTGCTTCAGCAACTAAACTTTAAGACCTTTTAAGACTACTATAAATGGAATTTAAGACTTATATCTAAGACATTTAAGACATTTTGAGGCCTTAGTTTTAAATTATTACTTGATTAAAGATGTGCCAGCACCTTGAGCCATACGTATATTTCTGCGTTTGCTCACCTGCTGCTGGACTAGCAAAGCTCTCTTGGCGCCAAGTTTCAGCAGTTTGTCAGGAGACGGGAAGCTGAGGAAAGAAGAGACATCTGGTGGTCGCGGTGCTGACACAGGAGTGGATTGCTTTGGATGAGGGGGCAAAGAGAAGAAAGTACAACACTTAGGCTAGTGACAGATGTAACCATAGATACACGCGCAATGTTGTGACGCTGGACATTTTATCGTTTCTAGTACATTTATTGTGATTTCTGATCATTTCCTGTGGCCGACATTTCTGGATATAGAAGCTACACGGTTTAGTCGCAACTAACCTCGTTGTTGTTGCTGCTGCTGTTATCCTCGTCTTCCTCCTCCTCCTCTTCAATTTCCTCCTCATCTACATCGTCCTCGTCATCATCCTCATCGTTATCTTCGTCATCCTCGTCCTCGTCGTCTTCAGGCTCACCCTCGTCGTCGCTGAGAAACGATCCAAAGATCCAAATATTAGGCAGTGAAGAAGCCAGAGACAGCAAGTGTGACTGGCTCTTTGTAACATGAACAAAAGATTAATTGACATATTGATTACTCAGAAAGGCAATCACCTGAGTGATCCTAACAGGCTGATCATGTTTGCGCCTTCCAGGCCGTCTTTCACGGCTTTGCAGCCGTCCTCTCCCAGGTAGTTCCCTGAAAATCAAAGGGTTTAAACCATTACTAGACGTTTTTTTCTTAAAATAGCTTAAAGTATCAAAAACCAGGCGGAAAGATTTGAGCTGCTGCTTTTCAGATCTGTACCGTTCAGGTCCAGCTTCTCCAGCTGGTCCTTGTTCTTCACGGCCTCCACCACCGCCAGAGCTGCATCCGCCGTGATCTCACCGTACGACAGATTGAGCTCCTGTCAAACAGATAACTTCATCTTTTAACAAATTGTTGTTTGTGTTAAAAGCAGAAATTATTGCGCAAACGACTGAGTTTGTTTTGAAGAGAGAAATGCACGTACTGTCGCGTCAGTTCTGGATAACTCGAGAAACTTTTATCGAATTTAAACAACTCTTTTCTTGCAGCTTTCAGACTTTCCGCTGGAAAAATTATGTTTCTTTTTTGCTTATGTTTTGATTATATTCCAGCAATAAAGCAAACCTTTTTGTAGCCTGGCCCAGATATTCTGTTGTACAACTCAAAGAAGGAATAATTGAAATAAAAGCCACATTGATCATATTTTAGATCATGTGCAATTTCTTTTTTTTTAAGACAGCAAGAGAAGAAAAAAAATACAAAATAAAAAAATCTGAGATTTTTAAGCCATGTCACCCAATGCTAACTCATCATTTACAACTGAATAAGAAAAAAATTAACAATCAAAAGGAAAAAATAGTCAAGGTAAAATAATTCCCTGTAAAATTTAATTTAAATTAGAGGTGATCAAATCTCACAGCTTAGGCTCCAATCCTTCATACCGACACAAACCGAGAAAAACAAACTGATCCAGAACAGATTATGTAATCTAAGTTGTGACAGTCTTGTATACCAACCACTCACCTTGAGGACGGGTAAGCCCTCTGACACACTTTCTGCAATAGCTTTAGCTCCTTCCGGCCGCACTAAACAGTCCCCAAAGTTGATCACCTGGATGCTGTGGAGATGTTTCAGAGCCTGTGAGAACAGACAGAATATCCATTATATCAATACAGGTAGAACTGATTCTGTTGCACCAATAACATTAATCTGAATTCGAATTCTATTACATAATTATGGCCGATAAATGAGTAAAGATATTGACGTTCCTCAGTGTTGAAGGGTTCAATGTACAACTCGGACTGCAGGTATGACAGCACTTGGAGGAAATCCATTTTGTCAGTCACTACAATGGAATAACTTTCCATTTCTTTAGGAAGGTGACTTTATAAAAATAAATTCATTTTTTGCACAAAACATTAAAAAAGATTTCTGATAGAGACAAAAACACTTAAAATAAACTGCTACTATTATATCTTGTGTCTCTGTACCTGCGCCATGGCAACAGCCCCCTTTTCAGTGAAGGTGTTGTCGTTGAGGTTGAGGATCCGGAGCCCTGGGTTGTGCTGCATGGCGGAGGCCAGAGCCGTCACACCCGGGTGGTTGATTCCATTCTGGGGCATGTGAACCTCCTCTAGGCTGCCCATCAGCTTAGAAAACAAACAAAAACACAATAGGAAACAACACTTAATATTACAATTTATGACCAAAACAAAGTGGCTGCTTTGTCACACCCTATCCAAATGACAAGCATTTATATTTCATAACTCGCTAGCATATTTAATATTATCTGAATAAAGTTCTCCTTTTGAATGCTACAGACAGTTTGACCGTCACCTGGAAAGCTTGAGCGAGGGCTTTGGCCCCGTCGTTCTCCAAGCGGTTCCTCCCTGCGACAAACACCTTTAGGCTGAGGGGTTCGTTTTTCTCGCTGGATTGTTTATGACACTGGGTCAACGAAGCAGCCAAGATCTGAAGAGTTCAAAACACAACTTGGCACACAATAGTAGAAGAACTGAAGAAGGATTAGTGAACAAAAGTCTTTTGCCTCTTGGTCCGTTGTTGATTTACCTTTCCGCCTCCGATGCCCATGCCGCAGTTGTTGAGCCGTAGCTCCTGTAACGTGAAGCAGCTGGTGCTCTTGAGCAGCTTCTCGATGCCCTTCACGCCGTCTGGCCCAAACGCGTTGTCGCTGAGGTCTAAAACCGTCAGTCTGGCCCCTGCTAGCATCAGGGCATCACCCAGGGAGTTCTGCAACACAAAAACACAAAACCTGACTGTAGAACGAGATGGCGCACTAAAACAACCCAGCTAAAGAGTGTGTGTCATGTGAACACAGATTTATAAAGGTGTCATTGACAGAGTTTTTTTACCAAGGCAGGCGGGATCTCGGAGCGCAGGCGACCAGTAAACATATCGCTCCAGTAACAGCGCTGATTGTGAGAAAACACATGTAAGCAATGTTACTATTTTGAAAAACATAAAGGTAGTCTTCCAAAGTTGCTTATTAAACAATAGAGGAGGTAGTTGAGACGTAGATACAATATCTACAGATACACTGGTCAGGTTTTCTGAATCTCTCAATTCTGATTTTTCATTTCAAAACAGAAAAAAATGTAGATAAAAAAACAACATGCATTTCACTTTCTTAGATTCAGGTAATAGCTTTGAATTAAAGAAAAACATGGAGGTACTAAACAATTGGTCCCATTTCAGTGTCAAACCGTCTCCTTAATTTCAATCTGATTTGGCTTAAACTCAACATAGAGCGTCAAGCTGCATGCCATTGGTTAATGCATTTATAGACGGACAACTGTTATTAAGTATTGCTAGTTTTTATTGCCAGTTGTGGTTTCTGGTTGACATATTTACAATTATAACTACACAAAAAAAAAAAAATGTGGGTCAAGACAAACATGGAGTTGGTTTACAATATTTGGACCAAACTACACTGATGACAAAAGTATCAAACTCAGAACCTTGAAGTCGCTCTTCGTCTCAAGCGCTTTGGCAATGGCTTGTGCCGCCTCGACGCCGACTGTGTTTCCCTCCATCCTGAGAGCCTGTAAACCCTCAAACTCCTCGATGTCCTTCACGATCTCCTCCGCTGTGAAACGGGTAAGCGGTGTCAGGTTTAGAAGTAGCAACGGTAACAACGAGAGCCTTAGGGTTTCCCACAGTGTATTATAAGGCTGGCGGGCCTCCAGGCTTTACTTGTGTCCCTGTCAGGCTACGCATTGCTTATTTATCTAAAGTTGTTCAAAAATGTTTGCATTTTTTAAGACTTTAGGAACAATTAAGACACCAGAGTAAAACAAACAAATAACTTGAAGCCAAAATAATGTTTTAAATACAATACTACCAATAAAATGAGGATTTGAGTCACTGAGCGTGTACTATGGTCTGCTGACGTCACGTACCTGAGTGGGCATTATCCAGCTTCCTGCCCTGGCCTTTGTAGCTCAACTCTCCATCCTCGACCCCAGTCTTGGCCAGAGAGTCGGCCAGCTCTGCAACAATGTCTGTCGCCATGGAGATGCCTGAGGACCAAAGGCATTGTTCACTTTTTTGTATCTGTCTTCAAGTTAAACTCTAATGCAGTCACCCTTACACTGAAGAGAAACGGATAAACATGCATCGATATGTTCACCTTAGCTTCCACAATAACTTATTTTTTAAGCAATACCATAACATTCCTTTTAAGACGGCATAAAGACAACTTTTAGGCCTCTTTTCGCTTTTGCGTTTATTATCTAGTCAGGTTGTTTTAAAGGTAAGCTGTCCTACTTCAAACACCTGACTTGTAGAATAAACCTGCGGTTGCTAACTCGCTGCTAACACTGACAGGGACCGAACTGCTGCTTCGTGTCGGTTGACCCGACAACTGCCGACTCAGCAACACGTTACCTGCTCGTTGCATAAGTCAAAAAAACCCTTGCGACGTATTTACGTAGAATCAGAACGAACATGTACTTAACTCTGGAGTCGTTGGTTTACAGCGTGGAGAACTTACGTTTGCTAGCTAGCGCTGGTACGTTTCGCACGAAAACAGCGTGTCTATGACTCGGCCTTTTTATGTAGCAACATAACGTTCGTTGCCGTTGGTTTACTGCTTAAGCTTCATCTCCCCAACGCTTTATGTAACAAATTAGAATATTTTACTGTAAAAAGAAAAGAAAAGAAAAGAAAAAGGACAAACTTACGTCGCAGTTACACACTCCCGTTACGATTGAATCCAGTCTAGCTACACACTCCCGCTCGTTTAACCAAAGCATCGCCACACCAAACCGCTTGACGACCGCCGAACGAGGAATCTCGGGACTTGTAGTTCCATTGGGACTACAAACGTAAGTCGCCGATTATTTCTGGAAAGAGTTACAGCGGTTTATTAAAACTCACACGAAGATGAATGGGAATGCAGTATTACTGTACATTTCCAGTAGGAGGAAAATTTATAATATAGATAATGAAAAAATATTATAAAAATATATATTGCTTTGAATAATTATTTACAGACCTTTCAGTGATAGATTTACTGCTGATAAAGTTATTGCCTTAATTACTGCATTTAACTATGTTGTACTGATCAGTTTATGCATTTCAACAGATAAAAAGTTGCAATGATGATCAATAAACTATTGCCTGCAACTGATCTTTTTAGTATCTATCTGTTATTAAAGCTGTGTGTGAAGAGAAATTGTGCTTCCTGGTGGAAATGAAATAACTTTCACAAGTGGAAGAGTCAAAATGGTGTCGACGTAATATCTCCAAGTTTTCACATTTATTTCTACGTTTATAAACAATTTTGCCAAATATGTCAAGGAATTCAAATGGATGGTTAATCTGAGGTTAGGATTCAATTACATCAAATAATTTGTGCAGTAATACTTAGTTAGAGTACATAAACCAGTCAGTATAGATGTAGAATCAAAGCAAAGATTGGTAAAGTTTTTATTAAAAAAGTATAAAAACATGAGAAGAAAGAATCAGAGACAGCCAACATTCATGGAATCAGCGAGTAAATTTAATGTATCTTAATCAAAACAAATTGAATCAAATATTTAATTATATCTCAATCCTAATATATGTCTGGATTGGGATATTTTACATGGATTTTTTTTTCAATTCAGCAAATATATATTTATCTTATTAGCCATTTACATGTGTTATTTTCAGGACTACGCCAGTGGATTTCTAATACAAAATCTATGGAATGTTTGGTATTTGGAGAGCTGAGAAACTGCAATATTTAGGCTAGTCAAATGCTGTCCAAGGTCAATGTTGTACATTCCTCTTTGTACAATCTGCTGGGCTCTCACGCCAAGTCAAGCTGATTTGCACAACGCATGTTAGCAAGTTCCAAGTGCTTCACCTGATAAAAACCTCACACATTAACCAATTATATTGGGAGCAGCATATCATAGGATGCCTATTCCACCACATTATGCAGCAGAGTGCCACAGGGAGTCATTACCACCTCAGGCAATCCAACTACATGCTTCTCCGTTTAACCACAAGTTAATTAATCTCCATGCAATTCTGATCAGAACCGATTCACAACAAAATCTCATATTAAGGCAATGTATAAGGCAATACGACTCAGCTGACGCATAATTATAGAGTCTATTTAATCCATAAAGAGAATGTGGGGTCTTCCTCCACTCTCCTCTTGATGCTGGTCTGAACTATGTCCCTTTTATACACATATTTGCCAAAGTCAACACATGCATATTTTTCACATTCACGTCTTCTTTTGAGTCTTAGCGCCGGATTGTCTGCTTATGCATTTGGAAACCAGAGATTAGACTTGATTTTCAAACTTAATGTGTTTTGACCCTTGACCTGATGTTCTCCTGTGTGGTCAGAAACTACGCGAATTCAAAAGTCAACTATACATTCCATTTTAATCCTGGTTATAAAACAACGTGGTCAAGCTCGAGCCGGTTACACACTTTGGTAAAAAGTTCTTAAATGAAACCCTGTGGAAAAGAAAATGACCTTTTAAGCAAAGGGCATCATCTGGAGCGAGAGAAGTTTTTGTCTTTAGTAGCTCAGCTTTTGGACAAGGTCCGTTTTACAACCGCAACAAACTGAACTAATGCAATGTATATGCATAAAGCTTGATTACAGGATTATGAAAGTATACATTTATTGAACGTAGTGTTGTTTCTGGGGTTTTTTTTGTTTTGTTTTGTTTTGAAGTTTCTAACTACATTACATCAATATTCTAAGCGTAATTACCATCCAGTATTTCAGAAACAACCACAGGCATTTCTTTCCAGATGATTCAAGTACGCGGTTATTGCTTTAAATATCGTTCCTAAAATAATCGCCTTAGTATTTTTTATCATCATCATTTATTTTGCTAAAAGATTTTAGGCTTTTTTATTTAATTTTTTTTTTTTTTTTTTTTGATGAACGATGAAAAGAAAATCAAAAGTTTCTTTTCATCTCCTCGGTTTTGTATAGTATGGAAGTATGGCTTTCGGGGACATCGGGTAAAACCGTAACTTCCTCCGACTTTTTTTTTTTTTTAAAGAGAAGTTATCGCGTGACGTCACAAACCGAGGCTACGGGCTCGCGGACGCGGAGTGGCGTGGCGCGCTGAGGTCACGTGACAGCTCTCACGCGCGTGTAGCTGGTCGCTGAGAATCGAAACTTACCGGAGACCGCGGAGAGAGAGAGAGAGAGAGAGAGAGAGACGTTCCGGAGGCTCGTCCTTCCTGCCTTCTCGGCCTCGTAGCGCATTAGCTCAAATTCACAGCAGCTGCTCGTCCGTTCCTGCCTCTTCCTGCCACCATGAACTGCCTTTGAACTTTGCTTGGGCTCAGTGAACTTCCCCACTTTATCGGGTAGGTGTGTCTCGCTGAAGTTGGCATCCATAACACTGATGTTTTGGGGGGGAAAAAGTAACAGCATAAACAAATGTAGACCCAGAGTACGCCCCCCCCCCCCTCTCCTGACTAGCTGGGGGTTTCTGTTTCTGTGCAGTGGACCACCATGGAGTCAGCCCGAGAGAAACGAAAGGAAGAGATAAGCAGGGCTCTGGCTTTTATACAGTGAGTACATTGTTTTTATATGTCGGTACAAGGGCGCTGTGACGGAAAACGAAAGTGGCCTTGACATGCATCTTTGTCAAATAAGATGTTTAAGCGCTTCTGATTGAGTTTGTGTTTTGTGTTTTAGGTCTCCTTTGGCTTATCCAGATCCTGCAGGGTACCAGGTAGTGACTGTGGTCATTTAATCTGATGCGTGTGTGTGTGTTTTTGCTGTTGTTTTCACATGTTGTTGCTGACATACATCCTTCTCAGTGCTGATGGTGTTTACATAGAGTCTTGCAAAAGTGTTACGAACTACCAGAAGTTTATGACATTTTGTGTGGATGGCAAACACTGATCACAGAGTTGCACTGACTTGTGAGTTCGGAGGAAATGGACTGTCGGTTGTGTTCAGTCCCTTTTAATCTGGTGTGAGGTCTTCCTGTCAGTCTCCTCTTAGTGACTGTGGTTGAGCAGCAAAGCTTTACGACAAGACGGTAGTGTTGAAAATCAGAGGAGTAAATCTACTTATATTTACTTGCTCGTTACTTTTCCTCTGATCTTCCGGGTTCCAGGAACTCTGCGTGTACAGTGGAGTTTCAGAGAACAATCATACGACAGCTGACTTCGGATATTTCCAGAGTTTCATCCAAAGAATTCAATGCAATACAGAATGTTACAACAGCATTACACCCGGATTATCAAAAAGTCCAACACATGACAAACATAGAATTACCTGCATGAGTTGAAAGGAAAAGAAAATAAACAAAATGCATTTTGGAAATCACTCACTCAGCACAAAGAGATTCGAACTTCTGCTGTAAAACAAACCATTTTATAAGAATGTGTATTCCCCTCATTTAAATATATGCATTAGAAGGTGTGCCTTCTCCTTGCAGGGCTGTTCCAATGTTAATTTTATTACCTCATGCTAAAGAGCCCCTAAAGGCAGATATATGGATTGTCAAACTGGGTCTTGCTGTACCAGGTGTCTCCTGCAGACCCTCCTAGACCAGAATTTATGACCTGCGCCTGTTTTTTGGTTTTCTGCCTCAGTGCTTCAACTTAGACAGTGGTTTCTATTTTATACAAACTGGAACAAATCTAACGCCAACTAATAATTTTATGTTTGGAATCTAAAACTGCAGGGTTGTCTAATTCTGGAAAAGCTCTTTGAAAATACCTGAAATAATTTTGTAGTTTTCTACTCCTATTGTATTTCAGTAATATACTTTGCATGCAAGTAATATGATTTAAAACTAACAAATTCAAAACATCGCTGTTTAATGCTTAAGGAAATATCTTAATACGTTTGATTATACTTTGGAGGAGACTTTTCTTATACATTTAATGTTTTCTTATACATTTAATGTGTCACTGAACTTTTCAACCATCACCAAAGAATTTATTGATCCTGATAACAGCTACACTCCCTGTCTGCCAGACTGCCTTCTCTCTAGAAATTTATGTAAGTTCAGAGAGTCACCAGTTGTCTTAGTTTGGATTTTTATCTTAAGTTTACCAGTCGTAAAGTCTACTCCTAAAAATATTCATGCTAAATCTAATATTTTGTATGTCTAAAGATTAACTGTCTCTACAGTTATGCTAAATAAACCTATATTCTCAACATTAGCCTCAGTCTTGTCAATTGTAATGAAATCCTGGTTTATAGGGTTCTGGTCAACACACTCTCTCAACTCAAAGTTTGCATTATCGCATGCCCGGCTTCTCGTCATGGGCTAAGCATGGCTTCTTTATTTATTTTAGTTATTTTAAATGTTTACAAATGTTTAGTTTAGATATTATTCATTTCTTCCAACAATACATAATTACTTAGTGATGGTTTCCAATATCCTGTCAATTTTAAACATCTTTTATGTCAATGAACACGGTGGGCCACTTCGCGGCTGTCCTAGCGCCCCTACCACCGGGGTCAGCAAGATTTCTGGGGGAAACCCTGCCGTACATTTGGCACAGTGCAGTCAGGCAGCAATTCAGAAACCTGTGATATTCAGTGGTTTGGTTCTGCACTGCTGCAGCTGGTGCAAGTCACCGGCAGGTCTGTGATTGCACCATTCAATTTGGGGTTTACACAAGTTTGGGAGAACCGCATGCTGCGGTCCAGAGGACTTTTTTTGTGCAATATCTGACTTATTTGAGTAATGCAATGCCAGTCCAGAGTCTGTGCTGCCACACGTTAGCCTTGGATTGAAATCCACTCGCGTTCCGGCTGCAGGCCCGGTTGCTCAAGCATTAGCTTCATTGCATAAACACAGAAACGCAACTAAAAAAAAAAAAGCACCTTTGCTTATGATGAAATCACATTGAGGAACTGGTTTCCTCAGTTCCCAGCTGCTCAATATGTATTGTTAAGGTGGTGATTCAAAACAGACTCTATCATCAAATAAATCAACACATACAAAAAAAAGAAGAAAAAAAAAGAAGTTGATTTACACACTTTAAATACCCATTGTTTTTCTGTAATAGTTAAAGTTCCTCCAAATGGATGACGCGTATCGTGTGCCAGGACTCGGTAAATAAAGGGGCTTTTGTGCATCTTCTCCTCGTCTTTCTCCCTCAGGACTTTTTGACCCGCTTGGTGTGCAACCTGCTGGAAGAGGGCAACGCCTTCTTCCGAGACCAGCAGTGGGAGGAGGCCGTCAGACAGTTCACCGAGGCCCTGAACATCTCGACCTACGCTGAAGGAGAGGAGATCCAGATCCCTCACGCTCTGCTGGAGAGCCTGTATGTCAACCGAGCCGCCGCCTACCACAGCATGGTGAGGCTCTTTGCTTTTGTGACGAATGAAGAAAGATGCTGCTGTTTTTGAAATATCAGCAGATGTATTAAAAGGATTAAAAACCACGACGATTACACGAGTACTATCCTGCAGCCTCAGGTTTTGCTAAATATAACGCCATAAGCTTGGTGCACATGATAAGGACTGAATCAGTTGCTTGAAATCGAGTATTGAAATAATTGTGAACTAATTCATCAGTCAATACGCGCAGCATATTTCAGCAACAAGGCAGTTCAAAGTGCTTTACATCATGAAAACAAAAATAAAGTCATAAAAACCACATGCCAAATTAATCATTAACTGGAGTAGACAGACTATAAAAAAAACATACATACTCAAAGCAGTAATTACTTCTATTAATTCATTTTTTAAATTTTAAATATACTTTTTCCACTTAAGGTAAAATGAAAAAACCCAGAACTCCGGAAGTGACATAGTTTCGCCATCACATTATTTAAATTCTGTAGAAATAATGTCCTATTGGACACATTATGCTTATAATTATCAATCCAAAAGATAATTGTAAGCAGTTTTTCTCTTTAGCTGTTGATGCCTCCTTTGCTACTAATGATTGAGCATACAATAAAGGAATGCTATGCTGTTTCGTTTTAGGTAGTAAAATTAGTACCATCTCATTGAAAATTGTAAACAAATTATTTTACATCTTTTTATGTATTTCTGATATATTAAAAAAAAAGACTTAAAAGGTTAAATGTTAGAACAACCAGTGCAGTCGACGGTTCTTCCTGCTGTTATTCTTATCTAGACTGTTCTTCCTCCCCTTCTCCTTTTATTTAGTGCCAGCCTGATGAATGTCTGCTAAGAAATGTTTCTAAATCCTGTGGATGTTTTTGATTGGTATTTACAAGGTCACTGAACCTCTGCATGCAGAGGGAACAACACTCCACAGCTCCACCGCGCTGAAAACATGTTCTTTCTAACAAAATGGTAATCAAATGTTCCTTTTCCGTTGCTCTGCTATCGTGAAACGCCACCTCGCCTTCTCTTGCCTTCACAAGGGAAAGTATCATGAAGGCGTGGCAGACTCGGACTCCGCTCTGGGGGTGTGCGACGGCAGCCGCAGGGCGCTCTACAGGAAGGCGCTGTGCCTGAAGGAGCTGGGGAAGCACAAGGAGGCGTACGACTGCACCTCCGTCTGCCTGCTCAGCAATCCTCAGGTACGGTTAGCTTCAACGCTTTCAGACGTGTAAACCAAGCCGGGTCGAAGAGTCGAGAAAGACTCATTCGTTTAACTCCCAACAGGACAAGCAGGTGATTGAGCTGTCGCAGGAGCTGGCCTCAAAGCTGGGGATGAAAATTCGAAAACCTTATGTGAGTTCAAAGGTGAGCAAGTGAGGTGATGTTTACCTTGTGAAGCAAAAGAAAAAGTTATTGAGTTATTGAGCTTCATTTAAAAAAAGAAAAAATTGCAGTGAGACTAAACCAAAGTTTAGTTTGATAGGTTGGTATGAATTCTATCTTGTAGAGAATTTGGACAATAAGGAAAGAAAAGTAAGTTTTCTTGCCAAAGCGTTATGAACTAATATTTGAAAATGAAAAGCCTTTAATTCTGTGGCTATAAAACATTTTTATTGGTCCTTGTTGGATTTCAGTCCAGTCTACATTTAAGACTCTGCTGCAAATTTTCCTTTTACATCATTTATTCTTATAGCAGTTTATGCTGTTAGTTCTGCATTAAATTATTCTTATATTGTACTTAATATATTTTTCTCGCCCCTTTCTCTTTTCTAGACCTCTCCCAGTAATGTTATTCGAAATGGTGTGAATCCTCCAAGTGTCGATGCAGCAGGTCAGAAATCTTCACTTTCAAGTCGGCTCTCTAATTAGCGCAAAATCAGCCAAAGGTTTGAAATTCTCGTGAGATTAACTTTCTTTTTGCTTCACACAGTCAACTTCTGCAGCATTCCTAAGCCCGCCATCGCCTCCACGCCTCCTGGCTCCAGTCGTCCTGCAGTCGCTCACCAGGTGAAAGCTGTGGAGGACTTGGAGGTGATGGGCGATGACTTGGACAGTCTGCTCGACAGCTTCCCTATTGGCCAGGTTCCGTCTGAGGTACAGTGGGCTGTGTTTGTTTTTCTTTTTTTTTTTTTTGAAGATGAGTAAACTTTATGTAGGAAAACATAGTTATTACCGGGGGTCTTCAGCGGTTTGGAGGAGTGTGGCAAATGACGGTCAGGAAGTGTGGGCAGGGTTGTCCTGTCAGACCGTCAGTTCCCAAAACAACACATTGCATACTGTGACTCCAGACGATTAATGCTACTGGCAACTACCTGCTAGTACCCTTGCTAGTTAGCTAGTTTTATTGTCTCTTTAATGGGCACAAAGCAAGATTCATAGTTTTTGCCAGGCTTGATTGTAATGCAACAAGTTTCCCCAACAATCCCTTGTATTTGTAGTTGTTTTTGCGGTAAATTTTATTCATGGTGGCATTAAAAATGTCTCAAAAAGCTTTAATTTTGACTTCCTGAAACCGGCAGAAACCCTGTATTGCTACTTTAAACTTAGTCAGTTGCTCCAAATAATCATTTTAGCCGTTGCTTCTCTTATCTCCAACTCTTTCTCAGGCTCTGCCGTTCTCGGACCCTGACCATGCGGCCACTTCCACCCCCTTCCTCCCGGCCCCGACGCCCCAGCTGCCCCCGGCCTTTTTCAGCTCATCCATCAGCCAGCTCAACTCCTTGGACTCGTTCACAAACGGCGATCACGGCACCACTGCTGCAGCTTTGGATATCCTGGATGACCTCTACACTGCTGGGAACGGATACGGAGCAGACGCCTCCGCACTAGATAACCTGGATGGGCTTGATTCTCTGGACGTCCTTGACGACATTTTGGACTTGACGCCGAATGCTGCTGCTGCTAAGGAGCCTAAAACGGAGCTTGGTGAGGGAAGAAAGACTCTAGATGAGGTGTGGAATGAAGCGGACACTGCGAGGTCCATCGCCGACGTGAAACCCCAAAATGGCCATGACCCTAAAGCCACCGCTAACGCCACGAAGCAGCTCGACTCTCTCGATGTCTTGGACTCCTTCCCCGCTGTGGAAGGTGTTGGGCCTGCTCTACCCGGGGTTTCTGTTGGTGGAACAAGCCTGGACTCCCTCTCTGACTTCAGCTCAAACGGTGATTAAAGTCGAACTGTAACTCATTGGTTAAACAGATGGGTAGGGCTGGGTGATACGGACATGCAGAAAGCTTCATTTTAAGAAACATTTGGATGCGAGGATGGGGGGGAAAAGTTACATTTTGGATGTTTCTTCGCTCTCTGTAATTTGTGCTCTGGTATTACTCCTCAGGTTTCTCCGAGCCTGTCAGATCTGCAGCTTCCGTAACAAATAAACTCAACAAAGTAAGACTGGATTCACAACCGGTTGGCTGCTGTTTTATTTTTGGTATTGTTTTTTGTTTTTTAACATTAATAGGAATCTTTTTCACTCGCAGGTGAAAGATACCCATAATGGGACTGACTCTAACCCACTGTCCTCCACCCATGACTTCCTGCCGGCTTGTGCCCTCTGTTTTCCTCGTGGAGGTCTGTTAGACGTTTTGTCTTCATCAGATTTGATCCTGGTGGATGTCTACAGATAGGCTTTTAATGTGTGGGTGTATTTCCTTTCCCCCGGTAAAAGTGTGTACAGTTTTGTTCACAAGCCAGGACTGGTCCACAACTGTAAGAGAGACATTTTGTTATGCAGACGGAAAGCTGGCTCTTCCACAGAGTGGACGAGAGTGAGAAAGCTTCCTGCCAGGTCTTCATTCTACGGACCTTTTGTTCTTTGTCGAGGTAAGACGACGTCAAAGAGACGATGTTTGTGGTATCCAAGCACAAAGAAATATTTTTTGGGGGGCTTTTTTGTATTTAGAACTGCTGACGTCTGGGGATGCAGGTGTGTGCAAGTATGGAGAAAATTGCACCTTTGCCTACAACCAGCTGGAGATTGACGTTTGGACAGAGGAAAGAAAGGGGCGACTGGACAGGCTCTCCCTGCTTGGAGCATCAGCGGTCCAACTGGACCCGATGAGCAGCATCATCGACCTTCTGCAGGAACACAAGGGCATGTTTATCTTCCTCTGCCAGGTTAGTGCGCGCCCGCTGTCATATCCGAAAGGTTTAAAACCGAAGACACGAGGGTTGACTTTTAGTTTTCAAGTATTTTTTTTTTCGTCACGTCTCTTTAGGAATGCTACGACAGTAAACCTAGAATCATCAGTAAGCGCTCCTGCGTCAGCCAAACCATCTGCTCCAACTTGGATGCTCGTCACAACTTTGATGCTAATAAGTGAGTCTCCGCCAATTCCGAACCCTCGAAGCTTCGTTCGTTCCAGGTTCACACGACCTCCAACGTCTCTCCTCTGCCTCCCGCCAGGTGCGTGGCCTTTGTGGTGAGGACCCACAACATTAACTACAGCAAAGTCCGACCTTTCAGCGTCGTGTGCCACTTGGATTTGTGCCGACCGGCCATCCGATACGGCTGCCTGCGGGAGGACAATTGTGTGTTTGCTCACTCCGTCATAGAGCTGAAAACCTGGAGGGTTCAGCGCCACACAGGTGCAGTCATGTCACAATAACAGAAGCACGAGTTGAACTGTGTCGCACAGGTTGTGTGATCAAGAAGAGTGACATTTTCAGGTACATTCAGGCTAATGGTTTCTCCCCCTTGGCTGCACGATTTTCCAGATCCTATTCGTCTGTACCTGAAAATAGCCTTTGAGATACATTTCAAAACATTGTTAAAGTGACATTTGGTTCAAAACTCCCTGCATTGCTGTTCAAAAGACTTGATAAACATTTTTTTAAAGCAGCATGTGTAGTAGATTGCCACTTTGTAAACACTCAATGACAAAATAGAGAGAAGTTTTTATTCTAATGTGTGTTAATTTACAGGCATCAGTCTGGATGAGATTGTGAAAGTGTCCACGAGGTTTTGTGACAAGCAGGAACAAAACTCAAGAAAGGAGAGAGAAAGAAGGGTAAGGAATGAGATTAGTTTAATTGACAGTCCATCAGTTTATCTATAGGCTGTTTATTTATTCAAAATTAGTTTCGAATAAACTAATTTATTGACCATTACCATGTCAATACCATGTTGGTATTGACCATTACAACATGGAATTGTAATGGTCAATACCTTTTCATTCAGTAGAAAAGGTATTGGCCATTACAATTTCTTTCATTCCATGTTGAAATTCTGATTTATGTTTTTCTAGCTTTTCCCAGGTTAAATGACTTGTGTCTTTTCTAATTGTTTCCCTTTTATACATAAAACTGATTTTACGATGTCATGAAGTAACATTAGCCTCTATTAATTTTCCTGTGTCCAGCTGTCTTCTGGAGGAGGGGGAGGCAAATTAAAAGGCTCAAGCAATGCAGGAGGAAGTCTTAACATGAAGATGAAGTTTGCATGTTCACAGTGCTGGCGGGACGGCCTGATCAGTGAACCGGACAAAGGCCTCAAATACTGTTCAGCTAAAGCCAGACACGCGTGAGGAAATACGACAGTCCACACATATTCAGTAGATTTATTTAATTTAACTGGTCTATAACTGGTCTTGTTCTTATTCAGGCAAGAATCTTCAACACATTGTAGAGAGAACCATGCATTCATGACAGTAGTTATAATAAATAAATGTTTTATGATATGTGAGTAGTACAATACTCACTAGAAAAAGACTTCAGTGGCAAAACCATTTACATTTTTTTAAACCATGAAAGACTGATTCAGTTCATTAAAAATGTTTTTTTATCTGATCTGCTCTCTAAAAGATCTTTGGGTGCCTCCGGGTTTGTGCCCTTTTCATTTCCAGGTGGACCAAAGAGAGACGGGTGCTGCTGGTCAAGTCTTCAGAGCGGAGTAAATGGGTTCTTGTCCGACCACTGCCACACGCCAAGAACTTCCCTCTGTACTATGATGTAGGTCTGCTAATCCTGAATATAGGAGGCTTTATGCAAGCGCTCATCCCGGACGAGCCCCCAGGTTTTTGTTGTATGACTCATTTAGCCCAGAGGTTTAACATCATGTCCAACGTCTTGAACTGTGACTTCGATATTTCCACATAATGTTTCCTTTTGTTCCTACCAATTTATGATAAATTCCTCCTGCAGTAAAACAAATTCAGGTTGCCTTCCCCGAACCTTCACAGTTGGTATGATATTCTCAGGCTTGCAATTTTTCTCTTTTTCCTCAAGTGTAGCAGTCACTGTAATTTTCAAGAAAATGCAAGACTAACTTCAAGTAGCATCTTTACAATAAGTTTTGCTTTTGTTTTGGGATCAGCTATTGACATTGGCAGGCCCTGTAGAGTTGGACCTCTTGGCTGCTTCTCTGTTTAATCCAAATGAGGAAGAAAAACATCCTTGCGTGATACTTCTTTCTGTTCACAATTAGGCCCTAATTTGTGCTGGTCTGTCGCATAAAATACAACCAAAACACAAAGAGCTTCCTGATTTTTACGTGACGAAATGAGAAAGGCGAATTGGTGTGAACACTTTTGCAATTCTGCGTGTATTTATTTGTTGTTTTTCTTCTGTCAGATGTGTGCACAGGTTCTGGAGAAGAGAAAGTGCAACTACACTGGAAACTGCACCTTTGCTCACAGCCAAGAGGAGAGGGAGATGTGGATGTACATGAAAAATAACGAGTGTGAGTGATTTCAATTGCCCTCCACAGCAGTAGCTATGAAATAATAAAACAATCACCCAAATCCTGGTGTTTGATTAATTTGGAGTCACATTTTAGATGCTTTTGTTTTATATAGGAATATTATTGCTTGTTTTGTTTAACCGTTTGTGTTTGCAGTGTATGACATGGAGCAAGTTTACAACATGTGGCTGGCTTTAGCTGCTCAGAACCGCCAGTCAGATGGATCCGTGTGCAATCAGTCAAACCCTGAGGAGAAATTCATCGCCATGCCAACCGACTATGCAGAACAAATGGTTGGTGAACGGTCCGTTTGCTCATTCACTGGCAAAAAGGAGGTTTTAAACACGCATCCTTCTTCTCACTGTTTTCAGGATGGCTTCCACTGCCGGCTGTGTGGTAAGCACAGTAACAGCGAGCGGCAGTGGCAGCAGCACATTTCTACGGAGAAGCACAAAGACCGAGTGTTCAGCTGTGAGGGCGAAGACGAGGCTCTGACGTGGAGCTACCGCTTCCCTGGAGCGTGTTTCAAAATCTGCCCCAAGTAAGCTCCGCGTCCGGCCGTCCAGTCCTCCTCCACTTCAGACGTTTCCTCAGGTTGGGAAACGGCTTAACCCAAAGCGAGGACCGGTCGCAAATTGAGCGTAATCTTTGTGATTTCCAGAATCGCAGACGGCGGCGGCTGTCCTGACGGGGTAAGCTGCGACTACGCTCACGGTGCAGAGGAGCTGCAGGAGTGGATCGAGAGACGGGATTTTCTCCGACAAAAGCTAGCCAAAGCCAGGGAAGACATGCTCATCATGCCGGACGAGCTTGACTTTGGGAAGTACAACTTTCTGCTTCAGGATTGAGAATAATGGGACTTCACGGAACCCGGCAACCTATCAGTGTGATCATTTCACGCCTTGTTGAACTGAAACCAAAGGGACAGCAATCAGGATTTCCAGCTAGCCAAATCTACCATTTAATCTGTGGAAGTATTTGCCTTTCAACAAATAAGTCACCATTTAAACTTAATTTTGTTTATGTTTTTAAGTATCTAGCAACAAATTTTCTGCTCATTTTGGCATAATGTCAGCAATTGTTGTTAAGTTAAATGTCCTTTGAATGTGATGCATACACTGTGAAATGTGTCGCTGCCATGAAAGAATGTTATGTTTTTTTTTCTAAGGTTCATATTCAACCATGCTTCCTATTTTTGTTTTTATTCTCTTCCTCCATTTGGCTTTTTCTATAAGAAGTTTATCCTTTTATCCTTTTACAGTTTGTCAAAGTTAGCAGAATGTTGGACAAACTTAAAACCCTCACATACTTAAAATCAATGACTTTGATTTTATACAAACAAGCTATGAGACATTTGGTTATTTTCATTTTTCGCTCAGAATATTAAATGAACATCAAGGAAATCTGCTGTCAACAACTTTCCTCATTTTAGCTTCTGATGTGGAAAACTCATGCATAATCTGACATCTTCATTTATATTTTAATTTTGCAGAAATTCTCCTTTTTTCTTTGATTTTTTTTTATTTTTTTATAAGAAACAGTTGGATGTTTTCTCAATATGCTGAGGATACCAGGAATACAGTGTTAAGCATAATAAATTCAACCCTGCTTGCAGTAACACACTTTTACCAAAAAGCCAATATCAGTAACAGATTTACAATCTTTACATGTAGAAAAATATCCATTTATAGCTAAATTCTTGGTGGCTTTATTTGATCCAGTTAGCAACCCCAAGCATATCGTAGTCCTACTTTTTAGGTTTGTTGAAACCTTTCTTTTGTCTTCTGACTCTTTGAAACCCTGGGGTATAAATAAGACATGTGAGTTAAATCCATGTTTTTTTTTTTTTTAGTTGCTTGGATGCCATTTGTTTTTGGGGGGGTGGGGGGGTTTGTGTCTCCACACATAGTAAGCAGGATGCTAATACTGAGATGTAATTTAAAACATACTGAAATTTCTGTATGTTCAATAGTTTACTTTTAAAGTAAGCTTAAGTGAAGTTTAAAAAAAATATATTTTGAGCATATATTTTAAAATATATACAAAATATCTTTAAAAGCATATTGTTTCATTGGTATGCATGAGAAAATACATATTTGATTCACTTAAAGCATACTTTTATTTAACATATTGAATAAAATATATTTTAAATTTTAAAAGTGTATTTTGGTACAATTATATTTAAGTGTGTTTGAAGTTATAATGTCAAAATTAATACAAGCATGATTTTAGTAGACTTTGTATATATTTATATTAATACTTAGTATAAAGTTAAAATGTACTTACACAGGTAAATGACCTCACTTGCTGCCCGGCGCGCGCTCCCCGACATCCCGGAAGCCGATTGTGTCGCGTTAACAACTCTTTGACAAGACACCGTTGCACTGCCTGCATCGGCCACTAGGTGTCGGTGCTCGCGCCTAAAGAAGCCCTGCTGTTGGACCGCACGTGCAGACGTGCGTGGTGTACAGAACTCAGCAAAGTCCCGTTGTTGTTGTTGCTCTGAGAACCCGCCTCCCGCTTCCTGATTGGCTCTCCGGCTCAACTGAAAGGCCGCGCTGCCCAACCCACGGTGATCGGGGGGGCGTGGCTTCCACTGCTCATTAAATCCATAATAGTTGGAGACATGCGGGCGTCCCTGTGACGGAGAAGTTGGTGAAAAGTGACAGGAGTGACTTGCAACGAGCGCACGTACTGGGTTCGCTTCGTATTTTGAGGATCCTCTTCTGAGTGGGAGCAGTTTTTGTTGCTTTTGTTGTTTGATTTTTTTCTTCCCGTCGACAAGAGCAGGTGCGTCACGGTTCATCATGTCAGCAACCAGTGAAATCCTCTTTGGAGAGAGAAGCGAGATTTCTGATCTCCTAAAAGCCCTGGCTGACCACCCCTTCACTTTCCCAGCTTTTGATGACATCGGTGAGTTTTTTTTGTTTGTTTGTTTGTTTTTTTTAAAATGCTATTTATTAATTATTTCATTCAGAAAAAGTTTGCATCGATTCATGTTTTTTTCTTTAGGGGTTACTTTAAAGGTTTCAATGCCATTTTAAGTGGAGGTATAGTCCTACTGTAGGGTTCTGTAAAGCCTAACTTTAATGTTAAGACTAGTACTATTTACATCACTTGTAAAGGGTTGCACTAAGTATCTCCATATAACCAGATATTAATGATTAATTTTAAACAATCATGGGGCCATCTGATGGTGACTTTATAACAGTTTAAATATTTTTTCTGATGTTTTGTGTGATTTGCATCACTCTGTGAGCGCAAAGTGATGCCCTTTATGCTCACAGAGTACAAGTAAAAATAAATTATGACAGAGAGTGCACAGTGTTCTGGGAAATAACCAGTGATTCATTGGTTCACAGTGCAACAGTCGCAGGTGAGTTTTAGGCGTGGCTCACTCAGAAGTGTGCAAATGTGTCCTCTCCTCAAGAACAGCTGTGACATCACCAGGTTGCAATCTTTCAGCCTGTGGTGACAACATGGCCACCTTGGAGCTGATGCAGCAAAACAGAAGCGGCCTCCGCTCAGGCTTCACTCTGCGTTCGATCTCTGCTCAAACTTAACTTTTCAAAGTCACACCCTTCTGAACATCACGGCGGTTTGCTCTGCAACTTTCAGATTTGTTTAATCTGTAGCCCCCCCACAAAAAACAACTAACAAAAAAACTAAGTCTTTTGCAGACATCACACTTTATCAGTTAGTTTGAAGTAAAAGAAACAAACATTGTTGTCTTTTCAAGCAACTTAAAGGTGACCTTTTTAATGTGCATGTTGTCTTTTGCTTGGTTACTGAGACTTTACCTATGTGTACGAATTGTTCCTCTCATTAATTGATGTCTCAGAGGATTACAAAACGTATGAATGACTAGCACCAGGGTTTTTTTTTTTAGAGCCAGTGAAACGCATTGCAACAATTGTCCAAGTGATTCCGAATGTTCTTAAAAGTGTGCAGTGCAGGGCCGTTTCAGCACTGGATAGCTCCCCGTGTTGTGCAGTTCACTGCTGTTCTCTGTAGACGGTTCTCCTAACCCCTCACTCCGGCAGATTGCCACATCATCTGCACAGAGAAAATTATACGTTTGAGAAGTGGAACCAGGAGAAATGGCACAGTGGTGCAAGTGATGCTTCTGAAGCATCACTTGTAGGAAGAAAAAAAAAAAAAATGCTGCTGGGAATCCACTGAATCACTCGCCTTAAATAGGCCAAATGCAGATTTCATTACTAGGAATGCAATGATCAAGTGGCTTTTTCCTCACATTTCTTGACAGTAGTACTATCCTTAACATTTCTATACATGGTAAAAAAAATATGAAACGGCTTCTAGCTTTTTATTGTTCTGCATTTATGAAGTAATACAAGTAGGAGATGTTGATGTTAGTCAATTAACTGGCCTGCATTCGGTTGCTTGGCAACTGCAGTTTTACAACAGCACTCCGTTCGTGAGAGATGCATATATAGTTTCAGCACCGTTACCGTTTCTCTCAAGTAAGAAAGAAGGCCGTAAAGCTTCGTTTAAGCCAGCTGACTAGCAGTGTGCAGGCTGGGAGGACTGCCTGTCTGATCACTCTGGCATTAAAATGACTTAAAATAGTCAAACTTCCACAGATTTCGAGCACCTACTCAAGCCTTTTGACACGGGTTCTGCTGCCATCTGATCGTGTGCGGTCGCATGGTACGAAGGCCGCGTTGCTCTGCGTGGCATTCATTAACCGGGCTGCTGCCCGGGAGATTTCCTGACCTCCTTTCGGCCTGGACCAGCAGCTTGTTTACCGAGCAGCTATTATTAATGGCGTAAACAGATACAGGCAGCGGAGGCGGGTTGACTGTCCGTTTGAGAGAGCACGTGACGAGCAGCAAGGCGCGTGACAACGTGAGTGCGGAGTCGAGTAAACAACAATGCGAAAACAAAAACACAAACAGTTAGAGGGGAATGATGTCTGTCGTGCTCTTTCCGGCGTCCTCGCGCTTGTCCGTCGTGTTTTTGATCCGTGAGCACGCGCGTTCTCGCTTGCCGTTCCCCAGTTGTCGCACACACGTGCGGAGGCTCTGAGGCCACGCCCCTCGACAGCTTGCGCTTTCACGTGAGCGAAGGCGAGGGCGGGCCGCACGTGTTTGTCCACGAGTGTCCCGTTCTGGCGAGGGGAGTCACAGCAGAGAGCCTGTGGCTGCAATGCCGTACGTAAACAACTTTAACTAATTCATTTATTTCACCCCCTCATTATCTCTGCGGGGTTTCGTCCTGTCTACTGAGTTTTATTGATATTTTTGTTTTTTAACGCTATTTTATTTTTTTTTCATTGACACAATATGTTCAGACATCTACATATTCGTACATCTTATGTTCGTTACACATTATCGTTCAGCGTTTATCACCTATAAAGACGGAGCAGCTACTGCAACAGAAAGGAGACGCTGTTCCATATTCATGTCCAAAAGCAGCCTCGGCCAATCAGCTGCTACTATTCCCCCTCAGTGGGCGGGACTCGCGCTCATGAATATCCAATGAGCGCGCTCGCAGGGTACGCAGAACGAGACGGTTGTTGAAGTCTATTAGACGCGTCTCAATATTGATAAAGAAGGTCCGCCGATTTCCGCGGTCAGAGGAAAAAGTGGGAATTCGCGTGGGGAGGCTTGGAGCGGGTTTGGGTTTTTTTTAACCCGCCGTGGTTCTGGACCCAGCGTCAGCTGCCAACTCAGCCTCCGTAACGCCCGGATCCTCGGGACGGAACAATGCCTGGCAAAGCCGAGGTGGCGGTGGCGCTGCCAGCCGCAGCGGCTCCTCAGAAGTCCTACCCTTTCGTTTTGAAGAAAATCATGGATATCCCACCTCCTAACATCCTGGAGGAAGGAGACGACGGTAAGCGCCGTCAGAGGTTTGCAGGAACCAGGTCACACACTTACTCACACGCACGCACACGCACACGCACTCCGTGCGCTCCTTAGGGATGCTTATGTGTGCGTTGTTAGTATATCGGTGTCGGTGGTGGAGTGGTCTGCGTGCCATGTGTTGCTCAAAGCCAGTTTGATCTGAGGCTGGGGGTTGGGGAGGAGGGAAGCGGAGGGAAGTGGGGGGTGTAAAAAGAACAAAAAGTTCCCAGTTCTCCGGGCCGCTCTGGAGCCAGTAAAACCACTCTGTGAGGACGCGTCCAGACGCAGGAGCGGCTCGGCCGTTTTATCCAACTCTTACTTTGAATGTTTTGTTTGTTTTTTCTTAGCTCCGATTGTGTCGCTTTGTGTCCGGGGCTGTTTATGCGGAAGATGCGCGAGCTGACTTCCGTGACGTCACTGGCAAACTATTTGATTGGGAGCCTCCTTTATTTACACGTTGTTTTTTTTTTTTTTGTTTTTTTTTTTTGACTTCGTGTGACACCACCCACTTTCTGTACGTGCGGAACTACACCTCTGCTGTGTGCGCACGCTTAGAAACAGAAATTGCATATTTATTAAAGCCGACAGTCAGACCTTTCTGCTGAACACACTAGTTTTTCACCGATAACACAAACCGCCATGTTTCTTTTACTGATTGGCTTTGAAGCCTGTCCTACAAAGATAAGATTTAGCTTTCTGAGCCCTCCAGGTCGCCCACGTGTCTAGTGACGTCACACCAGGCAGTGATCAGATTTCTTGTGTAGTTTTAAAGTTTTGCTTGTCGTTTTAATCCAAGCCCTCCCTTTACTGCAGTTTTCTTGTTCTGTATTCTATACAGTTCCAGCAAGAGACGATGTATGTTTTTTTTTTTTCTTCTTCTTCTTCTTTAAGGAAAATTTGGGAATCATAGAACGCAGGGTCAAGGTTTTGTGATGTGAAGCATGACAGATGGGAAAGGACCGATTTCATAATCAAATATTTTCAACGTTCCTGCTGACAGAAATGGTTTGAAACGGTCCAGTCGAATCATTCGATTAAGCATTGAGGTCCAAAACGAAGAGCCGTGTAAAATATACTGATTTTCCTCACTGACATTCCATGTAATGACAGTCTTTAATAAATAACATATCCATTATAATCTAATTAAAGCATTTAAAATGATGTAATGACTGTGAGGTTTACGGTGAGCCGTTCTGAGATTTAAAGTGATCTTTTGAAAAAGAGACATTGATGGTTTTTTTGGGTTTTTTTTTTCTATTATTAAGGCAAGATTGCCTTAATACTTGTCACTTTTCCTTCATTATCAAAACTAATTCTCTGTGGCTGTTGTGATTTTTGTCAATCAAAATACACAGAGGACAGAAATGGTGGCTTTCCTTTCATAAAAAACGGCGCAGTATTTTATCAAATATTGCGCTTGTTAGTTTTGTTGTGTCTTTTGTGGTTAGTTTTACATTTGTCAGAGAAAGGGGGGAGCAAAAAATCTCCACTGGCTTAACAACTTTGTTTTTTTTTCTTTTGCTCTTTACGCAGAATTAGAGAAGGAGAAGCAGTGCTCCTCAGAGGATGTGGATGGAGGAGGCGGTGTGGCCTCCAGTGCTGGTGGAGGCTCTAGAGGAACGGGAGGTGGAGGAGGCGGTGGCAGCGGAGGAGGCGGCGCAGGGGCGTCGGCCTCCCTGACCCCGGCCATCTGGGAGAAGACCATTCCTTACGACGGTGAGACGTTCCACTTGGAGTACATGGACCTGGACGAGTTTCTCCTGGAGAACGGGATCCCGGTGAGCCTGGAGGAAGAGGAGCTGCAGAGGACTCTGGCCTCCGTGGAAACCAAAGCCAAACCCGCTCACAAGACTGTCGCTATGGCCCCCGCTGCACCAGTCGCTCCACCGCCGACCGCCGCCGAAGTCCCTGCCCCGGCACCGCCCGCCGCAGCTCCCTCAGACAGCCCTTCGGATGCAGAGGAAACTGTGACGGTCACGACGTTACAGCCCGCCAAAATGGAAGTGGAAGAAGAAGAAGAAGAGGAGGAGGAGGAGGAGGTAGGGCAAGAAGAGGAAGCTTTGACGAAGGAAGCTCCAGCAGAAGTGAAAGGGAAGAAAACAGGCAAGTGATGGAATCCTTCATTTTTTCATTCCTGTTTGGATTTACTATTCTTTTACAGATCCTGAATTAGACTGAGCAGAAAATTACAGTTTAATTCCATAAAAAGTGAAAACTGAAAGCTGGAACGTTTCCAGTGCTAATTGTAGACTGACGTCTCCTTGTAGGTTTCACTTTGGTGCACCGAGTCTCTTTGCATATGTAAATGCAGTCAAATCAGCAGCCAGTCAGTCCACAGCGTTTAAACTTCCACCAACTAAGGCGGTTATTACTCTAAGCTCTGAATTTAAAATGATCTACAAAAGGAGATATTAAAAATTAGACATAAAGTAGATTAAATAACAAATGACGGCTGGTTGCCATGTTAGAAAAGGACAAGTCATTCAAAGTACTGAAACTTAGTGACGATGTATGTAGTTTTACATACAGCTAAACTATTCATTCCTGTATTTTTACCGTCATTACGTTTTGTCGCGTTACAAATCAACTTCACTGTTTTTATATTCAGTTTACACAACAGAGAAAAACAAAATGTCTGCTGTGTGAAACGCGGAGATTTAGTTGAACGTATGCCGCGGTTTTCAAATTTTTAGTTTTAAGACATTTTCTTAATGATTCCTCATTCTAGTTCCACTTTAGTTATGTTATTTAGTGCATATAAAATCTCAATTACATTGTGGAAGGCAATGACTAATTTAATCCTCTGTTGATTTTACATAAACATTGATATGTTTGACATCATTTGATCAAAATTCCGACTCAGTGTTTCCCTCTGAACCCACAGACGGTAAAGAACGAAACACGCCCTCCCCCATCGACCCAGATGCCATTGAGGTGGACATCAACTTCCAGCCGGACCCCACAGACCTGGTCCTGTCCAGTGTTCCTGGGGGAGAGCTGTTCAACCCCCGCAAGCACAAGTTCTCTGACGAGGAGCTGAAGCCCCAGCCCATGATCAAGAAAGCAAAGAAAGTGTTTGTTCCTGACGAGCAAAAGGTAGGCGAGATACAAATATGGATTCCCTAAATCTAAAAACAGGAGGTCGTCTTTATGACGACCTCCTATTTTTTTAGATTAAAAATATTAATCTAAAAAAAAATTTATTGTAAACACAAAACATTTTCTGAAATATTAAAAATTACAAAAAAAATTCTAAATTTTTGGACATTTTCCAGATTAACTCAAAATGTAAAAAATTTAAAACTTTTAAAAAAAAAAAATAATCTCAGAAATTTAAAAATGAAAAAAAAAATACTACTAAAAAATAGATGATTTTTAGATTAATCTCAGAACTTTTCTAAAAAAAAAAATTAGAAAATCTGAAAATTTTAGAAAATTTCCCCCCAAAAAAATTTCTAGCAAATTTCTGACTCAGACTCAGAAATTTTATTTTTTTCCCCCTGAAAGTTTCTGAGAGCCTCCTCTTTTTGCTATCCTACGGTTCAGATTCGATTACATACATACAGTGCGAACCCTGTCATACAATCATAATTGGTAAAATCCCAGTAGCGTTAAGTCGTTAACTTATGTTTTTCACTCATTCCGCCAGGATGAGAAATACTGGTCCAGGAGGAAGAAGAACAACCTGGCAGCAAAGCGTTCCCGCGATGCGCGGCGGCTGAAAGAGAACCAGATCACGGTGCGGGCCTCCTTCCTGGAGCGGGAAAACGCCGCGCTGAGGCAACAGGTTGCGGAGCTGCGGAAGGACTGTGGCCGCTGCAAGAACACCGTGGCCCGCTACGAGGCCAAGTATGGCCCTCTGTAAAAAACCAAAACAAGTAAGAAAAAAAAAACTGAAAAGAAACGGCGACGAGAAAAAGAAGAACGAAATAAAAAGAAATCCAGAATCCAACGAGATAGAAGCAGAACTCCCTTCCCCGCAGAATCCCAACACGAGACACAAACCTAAATTTCCAATGTTGTCTTCTTCACCGACCTCCGGTCGAGCGCCAGCTGACGCCATGATGCTGGAGGTTTGGACACACGCTGTCAGGTGATGGGGGAGCGGTGGTCAGGAAGGCCTGTGGAGAGCGCCTGGCTCCTACACTGAAAGAAGTGGTCGACTGTGGGGTGTGGAAAAAGTCATAAAGTGTAGAAAAAGAGGAAAGCGGCAGAATCTCTCTCTGTCTCACACACACACACTCACACACACAGTTTGGTTTTATTGCCATACACTGCTTCTTGGAGGACCAAGTCGTGGACAGGCTCAATCGGGCTAATTCAACGAGCCGGAGTTAGCTTCATGTCGGTACTGCTAGCAGGGCAGGCTGCTATCGGCGGACTTCAGTCCCAGTTCTTCCCCGTGTACACGTCGTGTTTTTGTGTGTTTTTACTGTGTGTAACTCATCATTGCACTTTTTCCTTAAAAAAAACACACACACACACTCACACACACATTAGCTGTGCGAGAACAGGTAGCCTTTAGCCGCCTAGCTAACTTTAAAACCGCAGGAGGGGAAAAAACAGTAGCTTCCTCATAGAGGATTACAGGGATGTTGAAGTCTAATAAATTCTGAGTTGTATAAAAATGAAGACTTTACATATCAAGAAAGAAAAGTCGATTTTTATGTCAGCCAGACGGTCCAAGTTTGACGAACTCAGAGGCCCTCATTTGGGGAAGGGGTATGTTAAAACGTAGAGATGTTTATTTTACTGCACACTGCAAGTAGAGGGCGCTAGAGTCACTGTCTACCCACCAAAGGTGTCGTGACACGGGATTGATTTTTTTTTTCTGTCTTTTGTTTTGTTTTCCTAAACATGTAGCCAGGGCCCAGAGCCCGCGTGCTTGTAAATAATATATATCATGACTTTTTTTTTCTAAGAAAGGGACTATGAATGGTGTCTTTGTTAAACCAATAATATCCTAATGTTTGCCAAATAACGAGTGCTCTATTCTCTCTGATGGTAATAACACTTCTGGTAATTGTGGTGTACAAAACCTGTTTTTTCATTCTTTAAGAAACAGCTATACTATAAAAACCAATGACAGAGCAGGGAATTCAATGGATAAACTGTGTTTTTGGATGTTTTTCAAACAGATTTTTAAATGTCTTTGTTATTTCCTCCAGGATCTGCTTTACTACATTCAGCACATCCTAACAGGGGCAGTCCAAGGTTTTTAGTAGAACTTGACACAAAGACCCATTTGCAATTAAGTCTCACAAGCATAATTAGAAGACATTTAACTTTACTATCTGGCTGGGAGAGACTGAATTGTACATGAATGTGAGCTCCACCTCAGATATACTTTTAAAATGTCTCAAAATTTCATTTAAAAAATCTTATCACATTTTAAAAATCAAATATAATAAAATAGAAATGATTAAATTAGCAGCAATAAATTGCCTCTAGCATGACCATTGAACTAAATTTCCCCTTGTGTGAAGACATAACACATTTTGTACATTTTTTAAAATAAAACAAGTTGAAGATAATTTTAAAAATGTAAAGCTATAAAAAACAAATTAGTTTTAAATTGTGACTCCAACATAGCTATCGAACTAAATGCACATTTATTTTTTTATATATAAAAACATGTTTAAAATTAATTTTTAAATTAAAAACTTTGAAAGTTCTCTTAAGCTTAAAACTCTGACTACTGCTCATGTAAAAGTCACGATTTCTCACAAACATGACAGTAAACATTGGCTTCTGACGTCTATCAGCTGGAATTAGTGCGATAGTGTAAGGGCTCTTGGGGGCCCCCTGCTGGCCTGGGGGCCCGAAGCAGTGACTTAGCATGGCCACTTTATTCTGATTGGATACATTTTTAGCAGAGGTAAAGTTGGCTCGGTTAAAGCAGAAAGCACATAAGTTCTTAGTTCTTAATGGCGCAAACTTTGGTTGAATTCCTTTTTGCTAAAATGGCCGAACCTGTTTCTAATTCAGCATCACAGACTGTTAGGGGTTTCTACATTTTGTAATCGGCTGGTTAGGGGCTCCTTCTCACCGTAACTCTTGGAAAGATAATTAATGTGGCAATAATACTCTGTTATGTAATGCCTGTTTAATTTTAAGTGACGATGTTATGTGTAAAACGTGCTATGACGTACTAAATAGAAATGTCCCCACGTCGTTGTGCTTCCAGTTTTTGGTCCTCTTTCCTTAAGGATCCTAATGCATGAAATCCAGTAAAGCTTGTCTTTATTTTCTCTTGTAAGTGTCACACCAAGTGTACTTATGTCTGTAAAACCATCACTAAATATAGGATGTGTTTTTGGATACCTAAGATACTTATTCTGTAAAAAAAAATAATAATAAAAAAAGATGTCCTCTGCTTATGATGGGCACAACTGCGCCATCTGTCTCAGCTGAAAGCGGTATCTTTTTGTATTACAAGGGTTGACTTCGATTGACTGCAAATTTAATTATGTCAACATTATACACTGGATCAGTCGGTGCTTTCTGTGTTTTCATAAAGGGTAATTACGTTCATTTTTAGGGCAGCGTGCGTTTGCCTTTATGCCCTTTGGACAGTGCAAAAAAAATTTTTCCCCAACTTAATGAAAAAACACATTTCTCCCCTAAGAAATGTGTTGAAATGGCATTTTTAGTATAAAATAAAAATATGAAAATATGCTACGCACAGCATGCAGCTGTCTCTTTGGTTCTGATGTGAAGCACCTTAAAAAATAATTTATAACATAAGAAATGAGATTAAGAGAAGTTAAAGATACTCGACTGGCAGCTTGTATTACTTTTTAGGAAAGGAAAATGGCAGCAGTCAATTATTGCTACCCATTGATCCTCCGTCTTTAACCAAATCTTTCATTGTTTTGTGATCAAGATCTTGAACTTTTTCAAGATGTTCCAAAGAGAGGACACACAATAAGACAGTAATGCTATTAGTTGAAAATCTGGAGCTCAGTTCAATTTCTCAAATATGAACAAGTTGCACCCTGTAACCATTTGGAATGCAAATCTGAATGAGTTCAATATTATTGTTTACTTGTGATAGTGCTCCTGGGAAAAGAAATCGTCAAATCTTTCATGTTTTTTTTTTGTTTTGTTTTGTTTTTGCTTTCTTCTCTTTTTTATATAAACTTGTTTTTGTAATCCCACTATCTGATACATGCAGCTGTCATAATATGTAACTGTACCTTGTTATATGCATATAAAATAAAGTGGAATTTAATGACGTGTGGCCTCTGGTTGTGATTTCAGCTGAGACACCGAGCAGCTGTGGCAGAGCCGGCCCAAGGCACAAGCGTGCAGCAAATGTACCTGTGAGGAGGTTTAATTAAACCAGTGACGACTCCGATTGCATCAATTTATGCTACCTCCTTATAAATGTTTTACCGTCCACAGTTTCCTTAGTGAATAAAGCTAATTTACTGATTTGTCAAACAGTTTAAGGAATTTCTTGTTGACTCACCACATGGGGTAAAGTGTGACAATTGTTTAGTCAAAAAAAAAAATCTGCCAATATCATTCAATAGATATTTATAACCTGAACTCTGAGTAAAAACGACTGATTTAATTATGCTTATGTGGTGCAGTTTTTAGAGTGGAAATATTTGGCAATTAAAACCAGGGAGTTCCCATTGGGTAGAATTTAATATTGATAAATTACAATTCAACTCTACTTTTAATAATAATTTTGAGTTGATAGTTTTTAAATAAGTAAAATGTAACATGATAACACACAAAGCTACACACACTTTTTGTTTAATTAACAGGCTACATTTTTGTAAACATTAATTTAGTGTTGTTGACTCTTTAAAAAAAAACAAAAAAAACATTGTCTTCAGTGGAATAGCATGTGAACAACCAGGCTGGAGGGGCGCTGGGCTCTGGGGCCCTGCTCAACTTTGAGCCGCCCCTGCTACCCAGAAACAACAAAGAACCTGCTCTGAGGTTCCGCCCCGAAACTCCCTCTCTGCAACGCGCAGTCATCCCGAGCGCACAGATCCGACGCGGGGCCACGTTTATCCTTTCCGTCCACGTCGTCGGCGCTCATCGGTATTCCAGAGGAGAAGGAGATGTTGCGTAATGATCACATCGGCGCACACGGCGGGAGCCGCGTTGCGTAACAGCAGCAGCAGCCTCAAAGACGAGCGGGATGGGCGTGTTGTGTGTGGGAGAACAGAACTGAAGGTAAACCAGATGGATAAGGAGAGGAGGGAGGGGTGAAAAAAAACAACAAAAAAAAACATGTCTTGCATGTTGATGTTTCCACAAATACATTTTGGTCTGCAGCGCTTCCCTCAGATCAACGAGCCCAGCATTTTTTTTATTTTTTATATTTTTTTTTGGGTGGACTGACAAGCTGATGAAATGTAAAGTAATATCTGCTGGGACGAGTCCAGCTGATGTGGGTGGTTATTGGTGAGGTTTCTCACCGTCCAAGAATCCTCAGTTATTTTATTATTTTCCTGCTTTGAATTATTGATCAAACACCGGCTTGAATTTGTTGACTACCATAAGAGGACTCATTACTGCTTCAATCAGTCATGCAGGAAGAGGAAGAAGAAGAAGAAGAAAGACAAGGACACGTTGGTTTCCATGCTTGTTTTTTTTTTTTTTTTCTCCTTTGCCAGTCTTGTTTGTATTTATTATAAACTTAAAAAAAGAATCTGATACAATAAGAAACTGCAGTAGTAACCCCCCCCATTTCCCAGAGGGGCAGCACAGAAAACAGGTCATTGCATTTCCGGTAGTGAAAGGTTCATTGGACATCTACAGGGTGTATAGGTCAGATACAAAATAGGGGGAAAAAAAAAAAAATTATAATAAAATACAGGGAGGAAACAGAGCACTATATATATATATATATTATTTAAACTCTTAATCTATTAACTTTTACATGTTAAAGTTTACATAGAAAATAAAATTCTTTTTTTTTTTTTTCTTTTTTTATCACAATTAAATAGTCCCAGGTGCAAAATAAACTGCACGCAGTGGGACAAGCAAAGGACATCAGAATACAAAAAGAATAAAAATAAACTACTTCTTCTCCATCTTCGTCAATCATCCACCCTGCTTTCAGGAAGGCCTGCGTTTTAAACCCCCCCCCCCGTCCAACGCAGGTCTTGCCACATCAAAATTCAGAAGTGAAGAGAAATCCGTAACGGTTCTCGGTTTTTCTTTCGGACACGCGTGGCTTTGTGCAGTTTCTCGTTTCCGCAGGCCACTGAAACCAGGGCGGGCAATTGCAATCTGGACCACAGTCACTTCACACTTTGTTTTCTCCAACCTCAAATTTCTCACAACTGCATGCGACAAAGCTGGAAGCAAATTCCTGGGGGTTTGATTTCTAGGGTGCAGAGAGGTAGAACCCCCCCCCACCCCCCCCTCTTGAAGGGCGTTGGAAGAATTACAGGATGAGCGTCAGCAATATGGCTTTCGTTCAAGAACCCGAAAAGGTTCCTGTGAGGAATGATAAAATAAAAAAAGTGGGGATTTTTCTATTAAAATAAATCATGCTCAAGCAAAGAATCTAGTCACAGTAGCTGACTACCGCAACTTCAATGTCATTTTCAGGTGAATTTAGCAAGAGATCAACAAACATATTGACACCCAACAGACTCTTCAGTTTGGTCTTTTCTTAAAAAGATACAAATCTGAAAAGTGTGTCACAAAAAGCACCCTACAAATACATTGAAGCTTGAAATGTGACAATGTAGAAAAGTTTAATAAAAAATAAAAAAAACCTGTATGTCAGTGCACAGATGGACAAAACAAGGTTAATGAAGGTACATATATATATATATATATATAAATAAAAACAAGGGGACAAAAAAATTATTTTAAGTGTGATGATTTTTGGTTTACTTGTAAAATAATACTATTTGCCCCAGGAGAGCACAGAGAGTGATATCTGCAATCTTTTTCCTGCACAGTCCTCACTGTAAACGTTCACTTCCCAAAACCCAAAAACTGAAGAAGAGAATACATTTACCCGTCTTTTACGAGACAAATGCTGTACAAGGTACAATACACATTCAATACTTTATTCTGTACATCTTTATTTTGTCTCAGTTTGCATATATTTATGATACGTTTCCCAAAGAAAAAAAAAAATTTAATAAAAAATAGAAGGAGGAATGGGGAAGGGATAACTTCAGGACGTACAAAATTAAATAATCTGAACATGAGAACTTTATATACACTATCCTGGAGTCACAGTCCCCAACCAATACAAATGCAAAGGGTCATTTGAAGAAGATAATACCAAAAAATAACCATCAAATTAAACTGATAATTTAGAGAAAATATCCAGAATTTTCTCAAAAACAAAAACCTTCAATTTTTGGGTCCTTATGCCAAATTTAACCAAAATTATAATTGTAAAAAAAAATAAATAAATAATAAATAAAAGAAAAGAAGAAACTGCTACACCTCAAAATAAAAAATTTAAAAAGAAAAAAAAAAAAAAACTGATGGAATTGTTCCAACACAATGAAATGCAAGTCAGGCTAATCTAATAACCTTCCAACGTTATTCAGGTCTTCTTAATAAAAATGTGCAACGACGAAGCGAGGGTAGAAGATGGGTTTCGGCGCCGATGGCTGCGGCGACATCAGGAGACCCAGTGATAAAGTGCTGAGCGGCTGGACATGTGGAGGTTAACCTTTCCCTGCGGTAACCAATGACAACATACAATGCTGGGAGAGAGAGAGCCGCACGTCTGACAAAGCCGTGCACACAGACGTCGGTTCTTTATCGTCGTTTCTCTCCCTCTTTTTTTTTTTGCAGCTGAGAAAAGACTGAGCAACCTGGGACTTTACAGTGATTTCTTCCTTTTTTTCTTTTTTAAGAGTCTTGCAACAGCTGGAGAAAGAGACAGCAGGAGAATTTCGAGAGGACAGAATAGTGTAGTGTTTTCGTTTCACCGGGAACGTGCTCTGGGTTTCAAGGCGGAACGCGCGCGCTTCCCAGTACGCCCCGGCCGACGCAGAGGCAACGCGCTCGTCGAGAAGTTTCTCTCCCCGTCTCCCTCCCTCTTCCTCCATGCAGAGGAAAAACCTCTCCTTCATAGTCAAAGTCATGCTAAGCCATTTATCACAATCCGCCGCTGCTGCTGCTGCTGCATCCCCTCCCCAACCTCCTGCTCCTCACCCGTTCACCTTCACACACTGCTGACTGGAACATCACGCGCGTCGATGCGTGTGGTGCATTTGTGTCTGCACATTTCCCTGCGTTTTGTCTCCCTCCCCCTTTTTTTTTTTTTTGTAATTAGAGGTATCACCATTGTTGAAACTGGAACTTATTTCTCATTTACATTCAAAAAAAGTTTCCTCCAGCAAATTTCCCCTTGACGGACAATACATTCTCCGGCGCTGCCCTTTCCCTCCGCTCACCCATCATTCATTCCCGCTCATTCCAGCCGCTGATAACGAGCATCGCGTCCGACGATAACGCAGACAAACAACCCTTCCCTCAGTCGAACCATAACAAAACGGAGCAGGACAACACGCACTCGCACGCCACCCCGCCTTCTCCTGTGTATTTGTGGCAAGTAGGGCAGAGCAGATTGCGGAGCAAAGTGCTGAGTTTTCCACAGCAGTCGTTCCCTGCAGGACTTGGCAAAGTCCTTTTTTTTTTTTTTTTTTTTTTCTTCACAGCGTGACAGTGCAGTGCAAAATGGAGCTGCTCTAGAGACGGAGGAGTGGAACATAAATGTTTCACGTCACAAAAGAAACGTAGAAAGAAACTCGCCTCCCCGACCATCGACGATGTGGAGGAGAGCAGAAATGAGTCCGGGCAAAACCAACGTCATGTAGAGATACATAACAAAATGTACGTTACGGAGATGTTTATTGTTATCACTTTTAATCTCTGTAGCAAAACCCACTCTTGATGCGTGTTAGCATTATAATATCTTGTTAGAAAAACTGAAAACAAGTGGAGAGTCACCCATGTCTGCGTCCAAGTGTTTTTGTTCCAGATGAAGGCTTAGTTGGCCAGCACCACAGGTTGGAAAGACTGGCTTGGATATTGCAGGCTGTAGCTTCCTAAACCGTCAAACGACGGTTTCTCCACGCAAGGGATTCCTCCGTTGCTGCTGAGGATGCCCACGCTTTGAGGAGAAGGACTGGCGAACGGGTCGAAGGTCGGATTGGAGCCGAGGTTGTGCGAGGGTTGGAAAGGGCTGGCTTGTGGCTGCATTGGTTGGGTGTCTGCGTCAAAGAAAAAGGGGCCCGGGGATCCCGGGTAGACGAACTCTTTGGCGCTAGGGGAGAGCTGGCTGGGGATCGGACCTCCGAGGGAGTGCAAAGAGAGCGACAGGGGCTTGTGCTTTAGCAGCTCTGGTGCCGAGATGGTGGTGGGAGAGCGGGACAGCATCCTCTGCGAAGACGGGACAATGACGCTGGAGTTGGCCGGCGACCCGGCTCCAGTGCACTTCTTCATTTTGGTGGAACCGAATTTAGTGGCGGCGAAGCTCGCGGTGGTGAAGGTGATGGGCTGTGGACGGGCAGGAGGGAGGGCTTGAGGCGGCTGCTGAGTCGGGAGGTATGGCAACCCGCCACTGGGAGGAGAAGGGGAGGAGGTGTTGGATGAATGGACGCCAGGGTCAGTAGGTGTGCTGCAGCTGGGGTAGCTAAAGAGCCCAGGCTGAGCTGTCAAAGGTGTGGGAGAGCTCGAGAGGGACGGCATGAGTGCTGGAGATGCTTGACTTCCAATTGGGACAAACACCTGAGCATCTGGATTAAATCCCAGGCTCTTGGCCTCCTCAGCCTCCGCCTCTCCTTTGCCGTCTCCGTTAACCGCCTCAGCCCTCTTGCCGTCACAACCGAGGCCTGGAGGGTCCTCCAGGTAAAGCACCTTCACTGCCCCCTTCTCTCCAATTTGGTAGGAAACCTCATAAGGGTCGATCCACACGCTGAGCTCTGCGGGGACGTTAGCGCGGACCTCCTCTGTGTCCAGTCCACTTCTTTTGGCGGCGAGCTCCACCACAGGGTCCCTCGGCGCCCCCAAGTGGATGCAGCGGAAAGCGGATCCCCTAAGCGGGGCCTCGGGATACCAGTGTCCCTCAAAGCGGGAGACCAGTATCCTCTCCAGCTCCTCACCAAACAGGTCAGCCCGACGACGAGGCAGCTTGTTGTAAAGGTAGGACACAATAAAGTTGAGGGCCACCTTGACCTCGAGATGCATGGCTGCTTCCGGTTAGTGCCGTCGTGTGAGCAAAGTGTTAAGAGGATGCTGCTGAAAGGGAGGCAGCGCAGACGTACTTCCGGCTTATTGAAAAATCGTTGACTCTTTTAGCGTCATATCGGCAAGGGCATCTCAGAAGCAGGGGCCGGGGGGCGCAGGCTGCTTTTAAGTCCTCCAGACGTTCCAGCTGCAGAGACACAAGAAAACTGTGACTCCGCTGTTCGGCAGACGAGTACAAACAAAACATCCCTGTGTGCTGGACTCGTTAAGTCTGATGTGCATAAAGTTCCTTTTGAAGTTGGACAGAAGCTACACAATTTTGTCACCATAACAAGGTTCTGACATAATTCTAGTAGTGATCAGGGTTTCCCCCGGCATATTATAAGCTTGGCAGGCCACCAGGCTTCAATTGTCCCCTCACCAGGTGAAGCGTTGTTTATTTTAAGTAGGGTTTTATAGACACCAGTAAAAGTGGCAGTAAAGGCTGATTAAGCTAGGTTTGTAGTTGATTCATTGAACCGACGCAAACCACAGTTTCTGCAACTGTCCGTTGGCCTCTCGAGCTTTTACAATGCCCGCTTGTGCGCCTCTGAATTTTTGCAATTATACATTTTAGCAGAAAAACTCAGTGGCTCGCAGGTGGATTACAGTAGAGCCACTACCACTGTGCTTAGCAGGTTTTCGGGGAGAGATAATAATAATAATAATAATAAACTTCTCTTCCTGAAAAGGTAGGTAGGTTTGGCACAGAGCTGGCTTTTTTAAAGAGGAGTTTTCACTTAAGTTAGTCAAGGCTGGAGCATTTCATTAGCTTAATGTTATTCTGTGAAAATGAATGACTTTCGTGTTTTGGCTGCTTTGCAGATTTCAGCCATTAGCATGTCAAGTGACAGCGACGCAATATCCAAGCTGCATTTTCTTTAAAATATTCTAGATGTGCTCCATAAAAAAAAAAAAAAAAAAAACAAAAACACAAAATAGGTAAATTTTTCTGGGAATAATTGGAGTTACATTCTAAAGAAATATACGCGAATAAAAATTTAAAAAAATTAAATGCACAACAAAGCCTGGAACTTCAAAGTCACACTGTTGAAGGCCACTGATAATGTGAGTTTTAAATGGCTTAATCACAACTTGGAGTGGCGACTGAAAAGACCTCTGAGCTTCAGCTTAGTGTTTGGTTCGACCAACAGAAACTGGAAGCCGATCCTTAAACCACAGCTGGTTTTGTGCCTCGTCACTGTGGCCAGAAAAGGTCAGCTTTGGTCTGCGTTGACCAGAAGACCTTCCAACAGGAAAGCACTTTGGCTTGAACCTGCCAGTCGAGTTTGAAGGTCTCGATTTTGGATCAGAGGCTTTATTTCTTAGTTGGCGTCATCAATGTCAAACTTACTTTACTCTGGACAGCGACGCTGGACCGATGTTTTTGTAATTCCTTGATTCAAAAAGTGACGGTTTGGGTCAGTTGGGTTGTTCCAACAAGTCAATCATCCCAAACACGTGAAAACTGGTTTTTGGTGGCCAAGATTGTGGAATGGCTGAGTCTATGCAGAGTTGACAGCAGGACACCAACCAGTTTAGATTAGCTCTACAAAATGCGATTAGAAATGGGTTTAAATATCCAGGCAAAACAATGCAAATCATGTGGTTATCTGCAACTTGCAGACAAACCATGTGCAGACATTAAAACAAATATGATTGGGGGTGTATGTAAATATAGTTTTGACTGTGAGGAGCAGGTAAAACGTCTCAAGTTTCAACTACAAATCTTTTGATGGAAACAAAAAGTGGCAATTTCAAAGTCTCTGCATTAGAGATAAGCACGGCCATGTCGTTGTACGATTCTCTCACTGGCAATGCGCTTTAGAAATAAGAGAGAAAAGTCATCGAAAATGCTGAGGTAAGAAGAGCTGCAATAGGTGAAAGTCGATGCAGGTTCCAATTGTGAAGGCATATCTGTATTTACTTGTGTCAACAATAAATAATTAATCCCATGCCTGCATGTTGGGAGACAAACATGGCTCTTTTCCTGAATCAGCAACTATAAATGGACCATTTCACTTTTCAAATACGTCAAATGTAAGACACGCTGACGGATAAGAGCAGATGCTGCCTTTGTCCAGCTTCATAAATCTTGCATAATCTGAATGTGATCCCATAAAGTGCTTCTGGCTTAACGCGTCGCCAGGATCTGTTCCCCAGCACGGGAATGCGAACCGAAATAAGGGCGCAAGACACGGCAAAAAAACGGGGGCAAAAACAAAAACAAAGCAGAACCAGGAAGTGTTTTGTTACAGAAATCAGAAAATGGCAGGACACTTGGTGGACGGAACACAACTTCCCAGCATGCACCTTCGTCCTTCCTCCTCCCTCCCGAACCTGAATGAAGGCACACACACACACACACACACACACACACACACACACACACACACACACACACACACACACACACACACACACACACACACACACACACACACACACAGCAGCTCTTCACGTTTGCCCCCCTGACAGATGGGGATTCAGCGGTTAAGATTTGGAAGGCGGCTCAGATTAAAGACAATTCTAATGTTATTAGAGGCAAAGCTCGCGCAGGCCGGCTGCAGGGGTGACGGTCACTTAAGGCAAAACCCAAATTCTCCTTTCGCATGACTTTGAAGGAGAAAGATGGGGGTAAGGGTTGC
This sequence comes from Poeciliopsis turneri, assembly GCA_922788865.1. Classification (NCBI taxonomy): domain Eukaryota; kingdom Metazoa; phylum Chordata; class Actinopteri; order Cyprinodontiformes; family Poeciliidae; genus Poeciliopsis; species Poeciliopsis turneri. The sequence continues at coordinate 415,580 of CAKLNU010000852.1, forward strand.
ACGAAAGAGCTATAAATAGGGGGCCTTGTCTTTTTTGCACCGCCTGTGGAACAAATCCATCTCAACACGCCTCACCAGAAGAAGCTGGTGTCATAGAAGAGAAGGATCCAGAAATGTGCCTTTACGACTGCATTTTTACACCCCATTTGGAAGAGATGCGAGTAACTCGGACTCAAAATACCCCACAGTTTCCTGCTTTACCCATCAAATACAAGCTGGTTTTATTATTGTAGGGTCTGTTGTCGTAAGTCTGAGCGTCAGCAGGATCAGAGCTGTTGTGTTTGTTTACATGGACTCATTATGGAGCAGTGCTGGCCACTATGAGTCAGGCTGACAGCGTTCAGCACGTTCAATTAATACCAAAAAATAACATAAAATAAAAAACCTTTTAGAAAGGTTATATTGAAAGGAAGCAGTTGCATAATAGAAGCTTAAAAAATACTGAGATCCGTCTTGTGTCACATCTCTGCACCCTTTGCAATTGATTTCCATAGAAATATGATAAAGCCAAAGCATAGACAATTATGCAAACAGAAGAATGAATAAGAAGTACATCTTAAGAGGTTTGCATGAACTGAGATAGAGGGAGATTAGTGTCGGTCTAAAGCCACGGGAACAGAGAGTACACTCACTTAGTGGAGGGTCCCTCTTTTGTCTGTTTTTTTTTTTAAGAGAAACGCCACTAGAAATGAAATGGTAAAAGCTAATGAAGTGCTGAGCAGCCCGTCGAGGATGCAACCGACCAATGAGAGAGCCTGTCTCAGCATAAACATCCTCGAGGAAACATCCGCGGAACATTCTGTTATTAGGCTGCGTTCAGACGATGCGCGGCTGGAAATGTGCATCGAGCAGGAGGAGGAAAAAAAAAAACAAAAACAGACAGACAAACGCTCAATTCAGTCTCCGAGCCAAGCACGGCCTTTCCTGACAGACAAGAGCTGTGGAAAAACACCAGCACATCCCAGAAGGACTCTCCACATCACATGAAGGAGAAATGTCTCCACTTCGAGCACCGGCGTGTGCTTACTCACCTATCAGTGTTAATAGTGATGATGTCCGAGCTCGATTTGCTCTCTGTTTTTAATTCCCGTTTGATCAATTTGCATTCAAGGCGGAGGTGACAGTCCACGGGTTCATTAGAGCTTGATATTTTCAACCATACGCCTCGGTATTTGTCCCCTTTTTTCCGCCGCAGCTCCAATTATCCGACGCACTTTGCTCTGGAGGTGTCCGCTGAAACTTTACTGTTTGACAACCCGGCGTATTTATACACTGTGAGTCGCCCACACCCCTGTGACGACAGGGACTACTTTTTTTTGCTCATCATAAACGATACGTACTCCTTTTTTATTATTATTATTATTTTGAGGACGTATAGTCATCTGCCGGTCATATATGATTAGATTCTCTCATAGCCAATTGCTTTCAATAAATATGCAGCCTCATTAAAATAAAAGAAATACAAATAGTATACTTTTTAGACAAAACCAGACGAAAACTAGTGCCCAATTTTGGCCTATATCATATTGTATTATTTCTGTAGGCACTAGCTTACACGGCGGAGAGACATTTTCCTTCACTGAACAATTTACTAAAAATATAAATAGTGATAGCAACAGAGTTTTTATTGGCTGATATGGAGGAAGACCACCAGTTTATTGGTCAGCAGCAGCTGAAGCGAAGTAAGTTTTGGCAATGGCTTATGGGATATGATGTTCCTAAGGGTTTCAGTAAATGTTTATGTTTTTCACTGCGGTGAGCATTTATTTAATTTTTATTTTATTTTTTTTTTTATAAGAGTTCAACAAGACTTTGACTTCACATCAGCTGTTCTTTAAATAACATAGTCATAGCTTTACAATACAATACACAATCTTCCAGTGTTCAGAACAAGAATGTAAATAAATTGGGGTAGAAAAGAAAAGTGCAAACGTTTTAAAACATGTGAAATGCTAATTGATTACCAGCTTGATTGTTATCATTTCACGGTGAATGAGGAAAGACACTGATGATGCCTTTCTGATCATATCTATTTGTTCTGAACGAAACAAGCTGGGAGATGAAACTCATCTCTTCCTGAACAAAAACAATTTATGTGTGAGACACCAAAAAAGGCAAGTACAGTAAAACCAACTCACAATCATGTGAACAAGATTGTGTGTAATAAAACAATAATAATTGTTTTATTATGAAACAATAAAATTCTCAACCTCCCTAAAGAAAATACTGACTGAAGAGCCAAACTGACCAATCTTGTGTAGTGATTTCCCCTAAATAAATTCCACCTGGTATTTAAGAACTTGTTCAGCAATCTGAGAATTGATTTTGAATAATCTGATAAGCACAGACATTTTTAAACAAATAATGTGGGCACGACTCACAATGGGCAGCTTCACATTGTATTTTGGCCACTCTTGAAAGATTGTTGTAATTTTTCCCCCTAACTATCAGATGAGACAATGGTTGTGCTTTTTGACAACAATAACAATAAGCAATTTTGGAGGACAAACACCCAACCATGAAAAATGTGAAAGGTTTTCTGTCTGTGCACAAACAGATTTAACCAGATTCGGTACATTGAGTATAATGTGGGGCTGTCCAACTTGTGTACGCAATTGTTGTTATGAGAAAAATATTTGAAGCCTGTTATTTAATTGTTGCACTCTAAAAAGAATTTCAAATGCATCAATAAAAAAACAACAACATTATTTTAATTGAAAGTAAAAGTATTCGACAGATTTTTATGGGTGAAACATATTTTATATTAAGTATGAAACACATGAGCAAATAAATAAAAATCACGGAGAAGTTTAAAATCACAGGTTCGTCTAAAATTAGATGTGAAATTGAACCTTAACTTCTCTTTCTTGAATTAGTCGCTGACGTGATGAAAGTGCGACACGCCGCGGAGAAGAAACTACAAAATGGCGTCTTACTGCGTGACTGTAACCAGACTCCGGGTGAGGAACCGTGCTTATTCTTCTTACAGGGCAGCTTTTGAACATGTAATCAATTAACCGCGGTCAGCAGAAGTCAGGCGGTGTCTGATAACGAGTCTTCAGCCGCTGCTGTTCGCGAAGGTGAACGCAAGGTTACGTGTTTTTACGACGTGATTTAAACTCCTGACAGCTGCGGCTCACAAAGAGTCACATAAATTCACAGCGCCGGAGACCCGGATGTGCCGCTCTCACGCGCACAGAAATGGGATTTAATAACGGTCGGTTTACGTTGTTTCTGATAAATACAGCGACATTTAGACCCTTTAACAAGGCGTGTTTTATTTTTTATTGCATCAAAATGTCAATACAATGTATAGAAAGGGGGGAATGAATAAAAAGTAAAAAAGATGCCAGGGATTACAAGGAATAAAAACAATAGAAAGTGTAATGGTATAATACAAGGGGCACAAGTAGAGATAACAGAGATAAGTCAGTGTTTCAGGAAATACACAATAATTACAAAATAATTTTAGGGCTTCAATACTCTTTACAGCTTTGGGGTTGGTAGAGGTCTGTATAGTTACTGCATAGTGTTGTAATTCAGATAAAAACAGGTACAAAAAAATAGAGGCCTTTTGCCAGAAAATGTGCACTTATGACTTTGAAATAGAATTAACAAGAGATCAATTGTATAAAATTGATTCTTATTGGCAGGACAGACATTGTCGAAACCAAAAAAGTATGTACAAATGCGTATAAAAGTGAAAAACTGTTGCAAATATGAGATTGAGTATACTAAAGAAAGTCTTTCCAGAATGAGACAGTGAAGGGACACCTCCAGAATAAGTGGACTATTGTCTCATTGTCCAAATTACAGAAAGAGCAGCTGCGGTCTCTATCCTTGTGCAGGTTTTGTTTTGCAGGGTAGCACCGGTGGAGGAAACAATGCGTGTTTTAATATTTCCAGATTCAGCTCTTGTTTACGTTTGTCCTGTGTCTATAATTTGTACATAAACCTCAAAGCTAAAGGTTGTTAAAAAGGTGCTAAATTATAGGAGGCTAATTTCTTTTGTTTTGTCAAACAAATGAAAGTTGGTAAGAATCAGTCAAACTTAAATGAAGCACTTTGTGACTCAGCGTTGTCTTGTAGGAGTTTATCACCATTTAATTTCCAGAATCCTGATTTGACATCTTTTAAAATTAAAATGTAAGCAAAACATTTTTTTTTTCCAACTGATCCTTCTTTGACATTGTATTTTGAGTGATGGGAAATGAGGCCCATCTCATTTCCTATCAGAAAAAACTTCTTGGTTGAATGATAATAATTTATCTAGCAATTTTCACAGATAAAATCCAAAGTGCCACGATCAAATATTAAACATAACAGTGTTATTGCTGTTTTTAGGTTTTTTTTGTGTTACTTTCATTTTAATTGTACCGGAAAAAAGTCTCATGCATTACAAGTTTTGAAAAAAATTTACAGAAGTGTCTTTCTTTTAACATTTCATAGAAAACACAGCATGTTGATAGGAGTCTATATGCTTTTCTAATGGCTTTATTAAAATACTGAAGCAAAAGCATGAAATACAGATCATAATAGTAGAAAAACTATTAAAAACCCTTTTCTTTCTTACTGTTTTTCCAGATCAAAGATTGACAGTATTTCAGATGTCCTGGTAACTTTAGTTACCAGGTTGTGAAAATGTTTAATCCGGTCAGAGTTATCAAATTACCCAGAGTTCAGTGGGTGGGTGAGGCCAGTCTGCTGTAATACGAGCTGGAAGAACCTTCACCCAGTTTTCTCGGCGAGCAGAACGATGGGAAAAATGCAGCACAAACAAATAAGTAAGCACACCTTAAACGTGTCTGGTCAGCCGTCGCAGTGGCACACTTCTGTCTCGCTCTGAAGTGTAATTGTTGTGACAAAACACTTTTACTTATTATATACATGAATAAGTGTTTTGATCTTGTGAAAATCTGACTGAGCTGTTTATGGATAAGAGGGAGTGTTTTATTTGTGCAGCTAACTGTACTTCAACCATCTTTAATGTTTTTATTTTTTGTCTTGTGTAATAAAAAAAATTCCTCTCTTACCAACACCTTGACTAAACGCTTTGATAAAGTTCTGCTTTTATCTGCTGCCTCTCCTGGTCCAGCTGGCTCTCGGAACCGGGGCGAGGCGGTTTCATGTCGCCGCCGTCTTCAGCGCCAGGGCCGGGACGGCCATGAGCCGCTTTGATCCCGGCTCCAGCATCGGTTACGGGAAGATGCACGAGAACATCGGCATCGTGCGCAGGAGGTCAGCAGTTCCACAAACTGTGATGTTGCTCTACAAACTCCTCTGTGTTTTGAAATGGGATTTTATGACATAGCTCAACACATAAGGGCAATTTTGATAACATTACTTATAATTCACTACAACCAGCTTCTTCAGAAGTCAGCGATAGTAAAAATGTTTAGTTATTATTAAGCGGTTTGTCCAAATTGCCGCATTAGGCTTCAAATTAGAAGTTACTGCTAGCTATATATTGATGTTCAAATTCTTTAAAATATTTCAATATCAGCTTCACACCTCTGTGGCTCTCTGTAGCTTGCAGAACGTATCGTCTGTCTTATTGAATTTTAAAGCCTGTTTGTAATTGTCATCTTCTCTTCCTTGATAAATTATTCAAATGGTTTTATTGCCTTCTACTGCTACCACTACTTTATTTATAAAGTACTTCAAAGCAACTGCGACAAAATGCTTTACAGATAAAAAAAATCAAACATTTAAAACATGGAAAGGACAAAAGACTGCAATACTTTCTAGTTAAAAACTTGTTGAAATCCTTCCTAAACGCTTTCCCACAAAATCCTTCACGGCAGGCTCGGCAGGCCCCTGACTCTGTCCGAGAAGATCGTCTACGGCCACCTGGACGATCCGGCGGGGCAGGAGATCGCCCGCGGCCGCACCTACCTGCGCCTGCGTCCGGACCGCGTGGCCATGCAGGACGCCACGGCCCAGATGGCCATGCTGCAGTTCATCAGCAGCGGCCTGCCCAAGGTGGCCGTGCCCTCCACCATCCACTGCGACCACCTGATCGAAGCTCAGATCGGAGGAGCTCAGGACCTGCAGAGGGCAAAGGTGAGCCGAGACCAGAGGAAGATCGGCTTCCTGAACCGTAACGATGCGTTTCAGTTGCGCTTTGGAAATTCAACATCAGATCAGAGTGTGGACCACTTAATCTAGGAAAATGTTCACGAGTCTCATAATCTAGTTGCTTCCGTCTGTTCCCTGAAAACAGGAAGTAAACCAGGAAGTGTACAACTTCCTTGCAACTTCTGCTGCTAAATATGGAGTCGGCTTCTGGAAACCAGGTTCAGGGATCATCCACCAGGTACAGCGTTCACAATAACGTACGATAAATCTAGCTGGGGCTGCTTTTGTTTATTGCTTATTTCACTGAATTTCAATGAGGTATTTTCAAGGTTTGGAAAGTGCTGGATTTCCATATAACGTCCTTGAAAGACCTTGAAATTGCACAGTTTTGTAATAAAATGCAATATAACATTTGATAAATTTAGGAAACATTTTCTTGTAGTTAAACCAAGATATTGGAAAAAAAATAAAATAAAAGAGACATACACATTTTTTATATTGCCTAAAGTTAAATCAGACTAAATTTCTCTCGTTTTTTTTTTTTTTTTAGATCAGTTAGAATTTCCAAAATTATTCCCATTTACTAAATACCAGAAAACTTTGGGAGAATTTCTTTATCTTTCTAGATTTTCATGTAACTTTCTCAGACCAGCCAGGTGTGCAGAGTATGTGTGAAAGAGACGATTCAAAACATAAAATTTATTGTATTTTAGTTTATCTTGTCTCTGCTGCTTAATGTAGAATTACGGCTACAAGACATTATTATTAACAGTGATAAATTATATAACATACAATAGTGAATTGAAAATGTCTTCTTTCGTTCATTTGCATTGTTTTTATCTCAAAGGTATGATGCTGGAAAAAGTGCACAAAACACAACATTTGTCTCTTATTGGATTTGTGATTGTTTTTTTTGTTTTTTTTTTATCAACTCTTAAATTTAGTTTTTAAGGACAAAAGAGGGAGAATGAACAACATAATTCAATTTTTATGTTGAGTAAATATTTCTTCATTCATCAAATAAGCACAACTTTTATCTGGTCTTTTGATAAATTACTTTCACACAATGTCGCTGATTTCTGCTGTGAGTTTGGATCCAGTTCAAAGAGTGTGAACCCGCTGCCTAAACAGATCATCCTGGAGAATTACGCCTATCCGGGGGTGATGCTCATCGGAACCGACTCCCACACGCCCAACGGCGGCGGCCTCGGTGGCATCTGCATCGGAGTGGGCGGAGCCGACGCCGTCGACGTCATGGCTGGAATCCCGTGGGAGCTCAAGTGTCCCCAGGTTTGTTTTGATTTTAGCTCATATTTAATGAACTTTTATTTTTGCTTCGCCCATGTTTCCCCTCAAGGTTTTCCAATCGTTTTCCGGCCTGCGTGGTTTTCCCGTAGGTGATCGGAGTGAGACTGACCGGGACTCTGTCCGGTTGGACTTCCCCAAAGGACGTCATCCTGAAGGTTGCCGGCATTCTGACCGTGAAAGGCGGCACGGGGGCCATTGTGGAGTATCACGGACCAGGAGTTGACTCCATTTCCTGCACGGGTAAGACTGAGGTGAAGGAAAAATCCTAATGTGTTACAAATTAAACGCAGCTTTCAAAGACAGGTCCAGACTTTTATCAAAACGTTGTGGTTCTGATTTTGATGCAAGAAGCAATTTAGGTCGGTACCTTCACTCTGAAATTCATCAAATGCTGGCAACAAATCTGACATAGATGAAGGTGGAAAGCTCAAAATTATTTTTTGTTGTTCTACATTTAGCCTTCCTGTTATTTCCCGAAAGTCTCGCTCTCTTTTCCTGGCTTTTTCTTCTAAAATACAATACATAAAATACAAATGACAGAAAATAGTTTAAATAAATTATGTCATTCCTTCTGTAAGTTGTACGATGGCTTGTTAGAATCACATTCTGAGGATATTTCTTTCTAATTATGAGAAAATATTCATGATAGCAGATTAAAGACACAAGTTTAACATAAGAACATCCTACTAGTACAAAGAAGTCGCTTTAATGAGAAAAAAGCTTGGATAATTGATTTTTTTGTTATTTTTTCAGGATAAAGCTTTAATAAAATTACAACTTTATTCTCCTAAAATACTGACTTTATACTGGTAATATTTTGACTTAATTCTCATAATTAAAAAAATGAAAAAATCTTAGCCTGAACCTCACATTTTGTTGTAGAGTTGACCTGAATTCAAAGCCCCAATACAAAGAAGCTCTCAACTACGCTTTTCAAACAAGATGGCCGCCTTGGGCTCGCTGGCATCACTCTGAGCTGTAGAAAATGAAGAAATTTCAGTAACTCCAATCTCGAATAAACAAACAAAAATTCAACAATTTGTGATCAGAATTGGTCTTTTTTTATCTTTTTGTTTTAAGCGTTGCATCTGTAGTGACTTAATAACTATAAATGGACACATTGCAGGAATGGCCACTATCTGCAACATGGGCGCTGAGATTGGAGCCACCACCTCGGTTTTCCCCTACAACCATCGCATGAAGACGTACCTGCAGAAAACCGGCCGCCAAGGTCCGCGTCTCGCCGTTCGCCTCGGATTCTTCGGCCGCCGTCGGCCTCACCTCCGTTTCCTTCTGTTCGTTCTCCAGAAATCGCCTCAGCCGCCGATGAGTTCAGAGACGACCTCGTTCCCGATGAGGGCTGTGAATACGACCAAGTCATCGAGATCAACCTCAGTGAGGTGACTTACAGTGGACAAATGACACACACTGCAACAAAACACTTTCTGACTTAGTTTCTACTGAAAATATCTTAATACACTTGGAATAAGACAAATATTGACGAAAAAGAACTCGCTATAAGTGGAAATAATCTGCCAGTGAACAAGACATTTTAAGTTACTTGTAATCTAGTTTGCTTTATTTTAAGTAGAAGTTAAAAACTTCTTGGCAAGACTTTGAGTTTTTGCAGTGCAGTTCACGGGTCTCATTACTTTTCTTCTTTGTCGCTTTTCCAGCTGAAGCCTCACATCAACGGGCCGTTCACCCCCGACTTGGCCCATCCCGTGTCTGAGATCGGAGCCATCGCTAAGAAAAGCGGCTGGCCCCTGGAGGTTAAAGTCGGTGGGTATTTGTGGCGCGGCCGTCTCACCTTACGCTCTTTGTTAATGCTTCGTTCAGGGAAATCAGACACTCGGGTCTTTGTTCCTCCTCGCCGCGGTATTGACCAGATCGCATTTCGGCTCAGCCGGTCCTCTAAGGTCACCTTGAACGCAGGCTGTCAAACAAACGAGCGTTTGCTCGACGTCCGTTGTCGATTTGAAGTTTCTAAACTTTCGGACCCGAACAGGTCTGATCGGCAGCTGCACCAACTCCAGCTACGAAGACATGGGCAGAGCGGCCTCTCTGGCCAAGCAGGCTCTGGACAAAGGCCTGAAGTGTAAGGCCCAGTTCACGGTCACGCCGGGCTCGGAGCAGATCCGCGCCACCATCGAGCGAGATGGATATGTGAGTCAAAAATACACAGGAAAAGAAAGAAAGTTCAGCTTTTTGTGAGACATCAGACATCTAGTCCAGGGGTTTATATTTTTACTCTCAGACCACCGAAATAAAACTCATGATTTAAAAACAATAGATTTTTCAAGATCCACCGTTTTATTTCTACGTTTAGGATTTGAAATACAGGCAAACATAAAATCTAGCAAAATGAGGATGACATTTAAAATCGTACTGCTGTTACTTTTAGTGTCATTTTCTGTTGTAATTCAATGCTAATATTGTAGGTATGAACTGAAAAACTGTTGGAAACCTGAGTTTGTTTTTTTATAATTTTTAGCCAAATTGATTAATTTTGAAAGGTGTGAAGAGTCACTTGCTCTGGTTGCAGATCCCAGATCTGATGGTTTTTTTCCCCCTACCCTTTTATTTATGCCTCAGGCCAAGATTTTTAGCGATGTTGGAGGAGTCGTTCTGGCGAACGCTTGCGGTCCGTGCATCGGCCAGTGGGACAGGTACGCGTCTCATTTCTAAAACCTGGTTCTGATTCAGAGCAGAAAAGCTGGTCTGATGACTCCTGGCTTCGACGTTTCAAAATTTGAGGAACAATTTAAATACTAAAGAGCCTTCCACACAAAGCGGGATTAAATTTGTTGTCTGAAGGCAGTGAGAGCATTTGGATTCGATCCCGTGCAACTCTTTGACTTCAGATGTCACTTGACTAGAAAATGTGATCCGCTTCTGTGAAAGTTCACTTTGGTGTAGTTACAAATGTCCCGTAAAGGCATCAGCTTTCCTGTGATACCCCTAAATAAAATCCAGTTGCAAAATCTCAATAAAATACACTTTGCTTTTTGTTACGTGACAAAATGTGGAAAAGTTTAAGGATTGTGAATTTGGTTGAATTTTTGTTTTTGTGTATTTCAGAAGAAAAATGTTTCTGAACCAGTTCCAGATGTCGTTCCTGTGAAAATCTGGACAAATTATTATAATCTTGTCCGTTTCATTCATGTTTTCAGTCTCAAATGAAAGCCACAATGTCAGACCTCAACAGTTTAAGCTAAGCAAGTCAGAGGGTTGTTTTATTGTCAGTTAAGTTATGTTTTGGGTTTTGTTTGCTTTTTTTCTGTTTCTATAGGAGAGACGTTAAGTTTCAGCTTCAGACAACCAGAACTTATTGTTTTCTAAGTTGTTTGATAGTAAATAATGTAAAATTAATAATATAATTTTGAACACTCAGAGTCAGTCAATTTGGCATTTTCTTGCTGAGATAAAGCTTTTTTGGTCTCTCAGCTTGGGATTTCCTGAAACAATGCATTTTTAGCTTAGATTCATCTTAAAACATCCCAAACTTATATTTTTCTACCTTGATTCAATGAAAATAAGATAGAAAAAATGAATGTAGTGCTCAAAACACAAAGTGTGTCAATTTTTGCATTTTCTCGCTGAGATAAAGCTTTTTTGGTCTCTCAGCTTGGTATTTCTTGTCACAGTGGATTATAACTTTGTTTCAGCTTCAGACAACCAAAAACTTATATTTTTCTACCTTGATTCAATGAAAATAAGATAGAAAAATGAATGTAATGCTCATACACAAAGTGTGTCAATTTTTGCATTTTCTCGCTGAGATAAAGCTTTTTTGGTCTCTCAGCTTGGTATTTCTTGTCACAGTGGATTATAACTTTGTTTCAGCTTCAGACAACCAGAACTTATTTTTTCTACTTTGATTTAGTGAAAATAAGATAGAAAAATGAATGTAATGCTGAATACACAAAGTGTGTCAATTTTGCATTTTCTCCCTGAGATAAAGCTTTTTTGGTCTCTCAGCTTGGTATTTCTTGTCACAGTGGATTATAACTTTGTTTCAGCTTCAGACAACCAGAACTTATTGTTTTCTAAGTTGTTTGATAGTAAATAATGTAAAATTAATAATATAATTTTGAACACTCAGAGTCAGTCAATTTGGCATTTTCTTGCTGAGATAAAGCTTTTTTGGTCTCTCAGCTTGGGATTTCCCTGAAACAATGCATTTTAGCTTAGATTCATCTTAAAA